>JAHLJT010009419.1:79376094-79524375 GCA_031308135.1 Acheta domesticus | reverse complement strand
TTTCTGAAAAGGGTAAATTTGGAAATAAAAGGAAAATAGAGGTTCTCGGGAAATAAAATCATCGCCTACACAGATAATTAAAAATTGTTCCTCTTCCTGCTGGATGCCGCAGAAAAAGAAGGGCATACCTGTTATTATTGTGGATCAGTAGGGCATATTAAAAGGCACTGTCCTAAATTACAAAAGTGAAGTAGATTCTGGAAAATATGAAAGGGTTCAGGAAGTAGAGGTGCAACCTGTCTTAGAATGTGAACAAGGTAGGACTAGAAATTCAAAATCCAGGACTAGGGAAAAGAAATTGTCAATTGATATGAAGGATAGGTACAGCAACAACTTAATTAACGGTTATTCTATTAAGGTTCTCCGCGATAGTGGGGCTAGTATTGACGTGATTTCCAGGAAGTATGTTAGATAGAAGTCACTTCACGGGGGAGTCTGTTTGGGTTAAAAACCCTCTAGCAGAGGAAACCGGTTTTCTTACCTGTGGCAGAAGTTGAAATTGTCGGATCATTTGGGGAAAATTTTCGGCAGAGCTGTAGTGGTTCCTGATAGCCATGAAGTTAATAAATATTTGCTTGGGAATGAAACAGCTAGGAAAATCGATGAATGAAATGACAAAGACTTATTGAAGGAAATGTTTTTCACTTCTGAAAATAAAGATGAAATTGAACATGTAGTGAATGAGGTTAAAACGAGGGCGGCTAGATTAAAAGAGGAGAGAGAAAAAGAGCGAGAGCAAGAATTGTTAATTGGGAGCAGCATGAAAGAGAGCTGGATTCTCAGGAACAGGAAGACAGAGATAGGAATTCGGGAATTCTGAAAATGAATCAGATGAGGTAGGAGAACAACAATTGCATTGTAAAATAGCATGTTTTACTAAAGAGAAATTCATTGAGGCTCAGGAAGGAGATATTAAATTGAAAGAACAAATAGATAAAATACACAACGGGGAACGTGATGATAGATTATAATCAGGCAAGGTGTTCTGTTATATAAGGCACCTAACAATGATTCGGAAGGGTTAATAGTTGTGCCAGAGAGCTTGCGAAATGATCTATTGTCCTTTATTCATGATCATGCAGTGGCGCATTTGGGAATTTATAAGACACGAAAGCTTTGGAAAAGTATTTCTATTGGCCCAATTCAAAAATGATGTAACGAAATTTGTGCGATCTTGTGATCGATGTCCAACGAGTGGGTTATGGGACAGACAAGGGAAAAGCACCGCTAGTTCTCGTTCCCACTGTAACGGATGTTTTCGAGAAGGTGTGCATAGACACTGTAGGACCGTTTCCAGTCACTACAATGATAATAGATATATTCTGACTCTGATTTGCGAAATGTCTAAGTACCCAGAGGCTGTTCCTTTAAAAGACATACAGTCAGAAACTATTGTACACGCTTTATTAGAAATATTCTCCAGGATCGGATTTCCGAAAGTGGTGCAGTCTGATCAAGGCAGGTCATTTGTCAGCAATTTAACAAGTGAGTTTTTGGAAGAAATGGGAATTCGAGTAGTGCATAGTTCAGTTTATCACCCCCAAACAAATTCAGTAGAGCGCTGGCATAGAAGCTTAAAGAAGGTGTTACGAACCGTGTGTCACGAACAACAAGAGAGTTGGGATCGCTTCTTACCGGGTGTCCTACTAGCATTTCGAACAGCTGTTCATGAAACTACGGATTTTCTCCATCCGAACTAGTTTACGGTCGGGAAATTCGAACTCCTCTGACATTATTGAAGGAACAATGGCTAGGACAGAAAATGACAGATTCATCAGAAACACCTGTAACTGAATATGTATTTAACATAATAAATCGGTTGCGTAGATGCAGAGATCTGGCGATCGAAAATACCGAGAAAGCTAAAATTAAAGGTAAGCGGTATTATGACAAAAACGTTAGAGTCCGAAATTACAAACCGGGAGATAAGGTACTTATTCTGTCAGTATTGGGAGGAAGTAAATTAGGAGTAAATGGAAGGGGCCAGGTGAAATTATAGAACAAATCTCACCAACCAATTATTGGGTTAAATTCCATGACACTAATAAACAACAAGTGTATCATCATAATTTGTTAAAACCTTACTACGAAAGAATAGAAGGTGTGAACCAATGTAGATTTATTAAGCAGTATTGATGAAGAGGTGAGTGATGATGAAATCCTTGAAATAGAAGAGAAGGTGAATCCGGAGTGGATTAAAGAAAGCAAGTTAGAGGAAAGGGTAAATAGTGAGCAGGTTGCCCAAATAGTGTCATTACTAGCAGAGTTTAAAAATGTATTTTCTACAAAACCCGGGAAAACTGATGAAGTAATTCATGACATCCAACTAACTGAGGAACCCTCCTTTAAAACAAAATGCTATCGTTTCTCTCCTAGGCAAAGAGAAATAGTACAGAAGGAGATTAAAAAGATGTTAGAATTGGGAGTTATCAAAGAGGGGGTTTCAGATGTGTTATCTCCCATGATTTTGATTGAGGCGCCAAATAGAGAACCTAGACTCTGTGTAGATTACCGGCAGCTGAATTCTATTACGAAACCATGCATGGAGCCGATACCTCATATTGAGGACAGGATCAACGAAGTCGCTAGTGCCAAATTTATTACTCTATTTGATCTTTCAAAGGGCTATTGGCAGATTGGCATGTCTCCGGACGCACAAAGGTATGCTGCTTTTGTGACGCCAAATGGAACTTACCTTCCTTTAAGAATGCCATTCGGGTTGCGAAATGCACCTTATGAATTTTGCAGACTTATGCGGCATGTGTTTGAAGGTCTTACGTGTGTCGTTACCTATTTAGATGATATTGCGGTAATATCACCCACCTGGGAAGCTCATTTAAGAGATATTCGCCAAGTGTTGGAGCGGGTAGATCGGTTTGGTCTTACGATCAAACCAAACAAATGCAAAATTGCGCAGGACCGGGTCTGTTATTTGGGACATATGGTAGGACGGGGATGTCTTAGTCCGGTTCAGTCAAAGGTTAAGGCTATTTCTGAATATCCTACACCTAGAAATAAAACTGAAATTAGAAGATTTTGTGGACTGATATCTTATTACGCCCGATACATTCCCAACATGGCGGTCATAGCAGCTCCGCTGACTGATTTGACAAAGGGAAAACCTAGGAAGGGAATCATAACTTGGAATGAGAGTTGTCAGAATGCATTTGATCAATTAAAGAATATTTTAGTATCTGCTCCAGTATTAGAAGTTCCCAGAGCCGATTCCGAATTTATCATGCATACAGATGCTTCGGACTCAGGTGTCGGTGTCGTGTTGAACCAATTAAACAGTGCTAATGAAGAACATCCAGTTATCTATCTTAGTAGGAAATTTAGAGGAGCGGAATCTCATTACTCTGTGATTGAAAAGAATGTTATGCTCTAGTCTGGGGAATCAAGAAGTTAAGGTACTATTTAGATAATTGCAAACCATTCACCATTGTTACTGACAATAATCCTCTTAGCTATCTTCATTCCAAATCACCTACAAATTCGCGAATCATGAGATGGATATTGTTCCTTCAACAGTTCAATTTCAAAATAAAAACATCGGAAAGGGAAGGACAATGTAAATGCTGATGCTCTCAGCAGAATGTATCAGAAATCAGCTGATTAGTGGTGTACATACGTGTGCAAACAAGTATCCTGGAAGTGAGACTCTAGGTCACTAACGTACATTGAAATAATTCCTATACGGTTCATAAAAATGAAGCTTACGATTGAAAGTTGTGGATGTGTGTACTCAATGTAAATTAAGAATTCTTATATGTCATGAGTATTTCTATTTTTCAGTAATTCAAGTGTTCTGTGTAAATTAAGAATTCTTATATGTTATGTGTATTTCTATTTTCATTAATTCAATGTTCTGTGTAAATTAAGTGTTCTTTTATGTTATGGGTGATTTCTAGTTTCAATATTTGACGTCTTCTAGGTAAATGTCGTATCTGTATTTATGTGTATGATCCAATTTCAATAATTGTAGGTACGTAAGTGTCACTATGTACGTCATGTATGGGTAGTGTTCGTTACTTAATGTGCTTAGCGAACTGCCAGGCCCATCTTACGAACCGAGGAGGGGAGGGTTTTATAACGACCCTTCTCGGTGGGCGAGTGTCGAGGCGTTCTCACGAGGTGGGAGGGCCGAGCGCCCCGGAGAGGGGAGCCCGCATGTGGTTGACATTTGGCAGGCTACGTCCCGGGTCAGTCGAAGGGGCGGTTTCCTGGAATGTCATTTTTTTTGGAAGCGAGCGGAGGGGGAGAACTGGTGGAAGCGAGGAGTGTCGAGGAGAGTAGTCTTAGAAAAGAAATGTAACAGGAAGGTTGCGACGTTTGGACGCTTCCTCTCCGATTTAGGGAAATTTATACTTAATAAATTAATTAGTAAAATAATCTGTGTTTTCTTCATGAAGAGCAGGAGAAACCCTAACAAGCAACTAGATTTATCAATTTTTTTGTTGCCAGGGGCCTGTAATAAGAGTTTTTCTGCCGAAAAGTCGCCTCTTTATCGCGAAGTATTACGTAAATTTCCCTCTACCGCCGGAGCGGTAGCGAGAAAGTAAAAATGACTTTATTAAATAATTCGTATCTGGCTCAATTATCTTGCTTTTGTTCACGTAAGTAACCTATTCTACAAGAAGAACTTTGTGAATTGTTGCAGAGTTGTACACACGACAGGCGCGGGTGGCGACACGCGATCTCCACGGCATCACAGAAAGGTGATGTGGCGGAGGCGGAGCGGCTGTTGGCAATCGAGTGCGCATGCGCACCCCACGAGGCGGACGCGCGGACAGCCAAGGAGCGCGCGCTGCTGAACGCCTGCGTCTACGGCCACACGGACATCCTGCGCCTCCTACTGGCGCACGGCGTCAACGTCGACGCACAGGTGAACATTCACGCACACGCTCACCTCTCCCTTCGGCACTCCTCTTCTGCTTTCGTTTTCCTTTGCTTCTTCCAAATGACTTTCTCTCGGACCTCCTGCGTCTTTTACTGACGCTCGACGTCGAGGTCAACGCTGAGGTGATAATCCTTACGCATGCTTATCTTCTCCTTTGGCTCTATTCATCTGCTTCCACGCCCCTTATGCTTCTATTGACCCTTTCTCAGACACTCTGTACCTCCTAATTCGGGCGTCAACGATAACACGGCGCTGATAATACTCTCGCATGTTCATCTTTCCTTTGACTCCCCACATCTGCTTCTTGTCCTTTTGTTTCTTTCCACTGACCTTCTCTCGGACCTTAATTGGCGCAAGGCACCCACGTCAACATTCAGGTTTGATCATCCCCATGCTCGTTCATGTTCTCTTTGGCTCTTTCATTATCCTCTTCCCTTTGCTTCTCCAAAATGACCCTCACACCTCTTGCGCCTGCTGCTGGCCGCACAGCATCCTCATCGACGCTGAGGTTAGCATTCATGGATACGCTCACATCCACTTTCGAGTCTCCTCTAGTGGTAAACGTTAGCGCCTAAATAATTCAGCCGATTTTCTCCACAAATTGTCTGACGTCGCGTCCTCTTGAATTTGAGCCCGATTGTTTTAATTTTGGTGGTACTTTACATGCAGCCTCAAATGTCACCTCTCGGATTTTTAATTAATCAAGAAAATTCTTGGTCCCGACGACTCAATCACGCATGACGTGTGCCATCCAAGCAATTATGGGATATCACGTAATATCTACAGTCTAATACATGAATAAAGTTTTTTTTGAGCATCATATAAGAAACCTCAACAACATTTTCAAAATTTTCTGAAAAATTGCTCCAATTTTTTTATTAAACTTTGTCCTTGGATATCGTAAAGGACGCTTAAAAGAATTATGGAGGTCTCACTTTCTTGGACATCCCTGATTTTTCGAAAATGGAAAAGTTCAATTTTTTGCCGTCTTCCTACAATTACCATATTGAAGATAGAAATTGTTACTTAATGAAATCTGTTCTGAAAGGCACCGTGAAATAAGATCATGTACATTTTTTCGAAAATGTGAGTAATTTTTGCGACATTTTGGGAAAAAATAGGGTAATTTGAGTATTTTCGCGTAATTCGCGTGAAAAGGCAATTTTTAAATTTTATAAACTTTTTTCTTAAAACCCGGTCCGAAATTTTTCGTTAAATTTCTCCTCCTGTATATCGAAGAATGTAAAAAAATTAATGCTAGTCTCACTTCCGGCGAACTTTTTTTTCGAAATTGCAAAATGTTAACATTTTTGTATTGTTGTACCAACCATTTTTGTATTGTTGTATTGTTGTACCATTTACTTCACGCACAATTTCTCTAGTTGTTGTCATAATCGTGCGCTTGTACACTTGCAAATTTGTACACTTGTAAATTGTACACTTGCACACTTGCTTGTACATTTGCAAATTTCGAGGAATGCCCCATACCCGTCCATAAAAGGTTTATTTTTCTAAATGTATTCAATCCCTGATTTTTTCCTTTTGTATTTCTCTTCCTACGAATACTTCGTAAGAAGAGAAAGGTATGTAATCGTGCGCCGGAAAACAGCGAATTTTCTCCAGAAAAACTTTTATAGCTGTGGTCTGGAAGCAAAAAAATGGATAAAACCTGTTGCTAAATTTAGAAAAAAAATCATCTCGTTGTGTAGTCCACGATCCATGTTTTGTTGCTTCTTGATACTGCAAAAATCGTTTGACGGCAAAACGTCCGTCTGTCCGTATGTGGTCAACGCTAGCGCCTAAACCGTTCAGCCGATTTTAATTTTTGGGGTTACTTTACATGAAGCCATTCGGAGATTTTCAAGTGCGAAGGGCGTTTAAGGGAATGTTGTAGGTATCATTTTTGTTGATATCCCCAGTTTTTCGAAAATTGCAAAAAACAATTTAAAAACTGCAAAATTGAAGACAGAGATTTTTTGTCAGACAAAGTCGGTTGTACAAAATTAGTACTTTAAATAAGGTCATGTACCATTTTTGAAAAAAACAGTAGTTTTTGCGTAAATTGCGCTTCAAATTTACAAAAAAATGTTTCTCAAAAACAGCTCCAAATTTTTTCTTTAAATTTTCTTCATTTATGTAATGAGGGACGATAAAAATATGGTCTTAGTCCTACTTCTGGGAAATACTTTACCGGCGTCCTAATGATAGAGCTAATACAATTACGTTTTGACTAATATACAAGTATCCAGTCCTCATCTCACTCCAATGGCGAAGGTGGTTAAAGCGTGTTGGGGATGAGCACTTCACTTCGGAAGATGCCGGGTTCGAATCCCGTATAAGGATTTTAATTTGATGAATGAAAAAAACAAAGAGAAAAAACATTGAAGAGGGTAGAAACTTTATTGAAAATCATTTGAAGTACTTCTACTCACGAATAGAATCAATGCAGATAAATATACAGGACTTGTCTGTGCTTTTCCAAATTGCATCTTTAAACAATTTTTCAACTCTGTTATTCGATTTCTGAAACGTATGTCATGTCAAATCAATCGTTGTCTTGTGTATATCTGTATGAACCAATTTAAGTAAAATTATGAGTATTTCAAAGTTAAATTAAAGTACAATAAAACCAGAAAGCATGCGATTAACTTGCATATCCCTAACGGTTCCGAAATTATTATTACTTTCTGTCCTTACGAATACTTCGTAAGAAGAGAAAGTTATATAATCGTGCGCCGGAAAACAGGGAATTTTCGCCAGAAAAACTCGTATATCTGGGGTCTGGTAACGAAAAAGTGGATGGCTAAATTAGAAAAACCTAGTGGTGCTATAGAATGGCACAGACTTTCTCGCAGAACTTAGTTTTCTAATCCCTAAATTGAACTAGTTTTTCTGTTATGAATGATGATCTTCCCAGATACTTTCTATGAGCGCCCAAATGCCATTTTTTTTACATTCTCTGGATTTTTCGGCTTCCTAGTGCGAGGAATGAAACCACTATACACTTATCTATAATACAAGTGTAAATGTCATGCATAGCCAATGTGGTCGTAGCGTAAATCAGCGAGCAATGGCACAGCTCTTCCGAGGGAAGCTGCGCCAGTTCGAGTCCTGGTCGGGGAATATTCTTGGACAAAATGATCTGTTCTCACAGAAAATAATTGAGAATCTAGAAACTTTATTGAAAACCATGCATAGCCATTTGAATCACAAATATTGATAATTACGATAAATGAACTGGAAGTCTTTGTATATATTTTTTCGAATTTTTAACTTTTAGCAATTTTTCGCCTCTCTTCTTGGATTTGTAAATCGTATGTACCATCGTATCAATTGTTTCTTTATCGTGCATTTACCATTTTATAGCTCGGTTCGATTCTTATGGCTCTGTTCGACGACCCATACGGCGCTAGTTTGACACAGTGGTATAAGTGCCGGTTCGTGAACTTTGAGTGTCGGATTTTGGGTCTCGGCACGGAATAAGTTAGCTGGTAGAAAATACTTTTGCTGGTTTATGAAGTAGTGGAATAGCATTTAGGAACATATAGAAGCGATGCGAGAAAGGATGTGCGTTGGAAGCACCACTAGTTTAATCTGGCAATACGGGATATTTTAATGACATTTGGGGAATCGTTCTGTAATCATCTGACACCCTGTGTAAATGGTCTAACATAGAATCAATTAATTTGAGTAAATGCTGAGATGGCCCCCTTGCTTTGCTTCTGGACAGTAAATGTAACTTCCCTCTCTCCACCCAATATACATTGACTCGTCATACACGATTGTAATTGTATATGTGACTCAATAAATTATTATTATTATTATTATTATTATTATTATTATTAATTTATTGATTGCATCAAGTACGTCATAATTTCATTCTCATTGTAGTAAGTTTTATATGGTTACTAGTAAAATAAATCAAATGTAATATAAAAGTTAAGGGAAAAGGTGGTTCACCTCATAGTTACGTGATGAAACTGAAAACTCGCGAATGCAAATTTTAGAAGTGTAAAACATTTCGGGGTCCCCGATGTGCACTTTTTGTCCTGTTATTTGTAGTATCTCACTCTCTCATAGCATTTGAAATTGACAAACCACGTTTTGTGTTTTGATATAGAATTTTTTTAAACTTTGTTTGTGGACAACACTACACGTTCACACGATGTTATTTTAATGTTAATTCCTCTAGTGATCTCGTAGATCTCAGGTACTGAAGATCTGATCTTTTTATTTTTAACATCAAGTCTGTTATTTTCGAAATGTTCTCATATTTGAAAAAAATATATTTTCCTTAAATATTTTCTTCAAAAAGACAAAAGTAATCCAAATAAATTGACGACTTTTCAAATTTCATTAAAAAGATTTTTTTTTGAAAATTGCATATTGTATAATTTTTGGATCCCGTCATACTGGACATTATAAGATAGGGAGTTTTTTCTTAATGAATTTCTTTTCCTTGTAAAAAATTACTATTTTAGTAAATGTCATGATCATTTTTTAAATATGGGTAGATAATTTGCGTAGTTTTGTAAAATAAATATTTGTCAAGAACGCTTCCAAATATGCTTTAATTTTTGTGCTCGAATATTGTAAGATTTGCTTAATAACATAGCCGAGGTCCGGTTTGCAATAAAGCTTGCGAAATTTAGCAAATAGCAATTCTATACCGTTAATATTTTTAAATGATTTCATGTACCCTTTTTTCAAAGTACGAAATTCAGACATTTGCATTCGCGAGTTGGTGACTATATCGTTGTTGTTTTTTTAAATCAACTTCTACTTCATCAATATTCGAGAAGATATGTTTTCTTAACGGGATCTACGATTCTTTATTAGATATTTAAGTCATTTGAAGACATTTTTCAAAATTGTAGACGTATTTGCTTAGTTTAGTATTGGCTTATTGAATTTAGTGCTTTATTGGAGGTTTCTTTTATTGAGAATAGAAATTAGAGGTTTCTTTTATCAACAGAAACCCCTGAACATATGTTCAGAGATTAGAAATATTGAGATTGCGCATTTCGACCATTTTTGAAGTATACTTTTACTTGTATACTTTTTTTGTATTTGTATTTCATACTTGATATGTTTATCTTGACGTCTCGTTTGCTTCCTTTCAGTTAGAGAATGGTATGACTGGCTTGCTTTACGCAGCCGCACGCAACCACGTGCAGTGTCTAGAAGTGTTTGCTAGATCACGGAGCGGACCTGCACCACGTCGCCTACTGCGGTAGCACGGCGCTGCACTGGGCGGCTGACAAAGGCGCAGCGGAGTGCGTACGAGTGCTTCTGGAAGGAGGCGCGAACTCTACCTTGAGAGGTTCCTACGGGTATACGCCTGTTGTATTGCGCAGCAAAAGGATCCCCGTTGTTCGATTTGCGCCGCCCTTATTCACAGGTCAGACGAAGTCGATCTATCGACTACTTGGAATGCGTGCACATTCTCTGCCGACCCGAAAATATTACAAGTGTGCCGGAAAAAGAAAAAAACGACGCTCTGCGCGCAGCCATTGAAAATGGGAATGTAGAAATTACACAGTATCTTCTCGATGAGAATATTGTCAATCTTTCATACAAGACGGTTGATGGAGAGACTGTCATGCACGTAGCAGCGCTCTCCTCTAATGTCGAAAGTATGCGGGCTCTCCTAAAGGCGGGAGTTGATGTTAACTGTAGAGAAAACAAAGGTAGAACACCTCTACATCTGGTAGGGACATCCATTTGCGCGCACGAACTTATCCGTTGGGGCGCAGATGTTCTTGCCCAAGACATCGACGGCTGGGCGGCGGTGCACTTCGCTGCTTCCTGCGGGAGTGATGATGTGATCCGTGCCCTCGTGGCGGCTGGTGCCGACGTAGCGGTGAAGACGAACGCTGGAGAATCCACCCTCCATCTGTCTGCGGAAAGGGACGATCTGCCTTGTGTAACGTTGTTGCTAGATAAGGGCGTGGACATAAACGCAAAAACAGCGGAAGGGAAGACGCCGCTGCACTGCGCTGCTCAAGGCGGGAGCATGAGCTGCACGGAGAAGCTGGTGAGCGAAGGGGCGGACGTGTTGGCGAGGGACTCGCAGGGCTGGACGGCGCTGCACTGGGCTGCGCGGGAAGGCTGGATCGGGGGCTGCAGGTACCTCTTGGCGCAGGGCCTGGGCGTGGAGGCGCGCACGGCGGCGGGGCAGACGCCGCTGCACGTGGCCGTGCGGGAGGGCAACGCGCGCTGCGTGGAGGAGCTGCTGCGCCTGCGCGCGCCGGTGGACGCGCGGGACGAGCAGGGGCGCACGCCGCTGCACGCGGCGGCGCGCGGCAGCGACGAGCACGTGGCGCGCGTGCTGCTGCAGGGCGGCGCCGACCGGAGGGCGCGCGACGCGCAGGGCTACGTGCCGTCCGACCTGGCGTTGGCGCCCTTCATGGAGCGCCTGCTGCGGCCGTGTCCCGCGGGGGCCGCGTGAAGACGCTAGCGCCGCTTCTCAAGACCTGCTACTTGGGTCAGTCATCCCACAGCTGCTCGGATGGTCGGCCCGTCGTGTGGTGCACTGCCGCAGCGCGGATGTGGGGGGCGTGGTCCGCTAATTGAAGCAGGGCCCGGGAGGCTCTCGGGACCACCCGCTTGTTCGGGGGAAAAGCGAATGCCCTCGCTGGATACTGCCGCCACCACGAACAGCCTGACTTAAATTCCTGCATTTGAGCAAAACCACTATAGCCTACTCTCTGGACTTTCTGCCCTATAATTCATACCAAGATTTTTCAATATGTGTTCCGTGGAGCGTGTGTATATTTTTGTGTATTGAATGAACGGATGCCGCATCTGAGCGAAGTACATTTCAAGCGTACCTTTGTAATGATTGTGTTAAATTTTAGTAATTAATTTATAAAAAAATATACATTTATAAAAAATATTTCTAATATGTATTCCAATTTTTTAGGCTTAAATGAAAATGAAATTGTGTTGATTGTGACTTAATTTGGGAGAGAGATTTACGCTCTGGACGTTTCAATTCTGCATTACTTCAATGAAAACTATATCTTAATAAAGAAATACTGTCTAAATATAAAAATTACATTTTAAAAATCATAATAATTTATGTGAATGTTAGAGAGCAGGTGAAATTGCTAAAAGGTTGTGCATTACCAATTTTCATTTGAATTCATAGGTAGCGTACACCATGTGTAAAGTGACAGCTATTTGTTTCAAAGAAAAGATAATTAATAACATTACACATTTTTTAAAACCTAAACAATAATCCTAGAAATGGCAATCTTATAAAGAGAAGGAAATTAAGGAATCAACGAATTATGGAAAATGCCCCACAACTCCTATATTGTTTTCCAGACTTCTCCGAGACACGAAACGTCCCCATCCATTGAACTGATGAATCCATATCAGTCGAGTACTAATTGAAGTCTTCGTACCAAACAAAAGCTCGTTCGCATATCAGCGGTTGGATTAGCTTAGGGGAAGTGCACTGGAATTAATTTATTTAGCGCTGACTCCACACACCAGGTCTTCTTGACACACAGCATACCACGTAAGGAATTTGAGGTAGAATAATGGGTTGAAGGTGGAACATGGTATTGGGAAGTCACTAATAAGCTATAGCGAAGAAAAATGAATCTTTAAAATAAACAAAAGAATAATATATCTTTGGTTTTCTTAACATCACCTTACTGTAACAGAATGTAGGAGCCGTTTTATGTCCGTGATGTATAATCCAATCTTAACGTTAGAGAAACGTGTAAACTTATACGCAGGAATCTTAATAACTCTATTTGAAAAGGAATGTCGCAATTCATTATCATAGCTCATAATTCGGTGAAGGTAACCTTTCATTTTTACTCTCAAATAGAAAGTACTGTAATTGTGCGTCGCAAATCGGCAATATTTCGACAGGAAAGCTTAAATTGTCGGGCTGCTGATGAAAAGTGAATAAATGTATCCATATGGTTGCGTATCCATGGTTGCAAATGTATCCATAGTTCTCATATGTAGTAAATTACTTCTAACACGATGTGCAGTTAGATTCATGTTTTGTAGGTCCATGATAACGAAAAATGTATTGATCACAAAACAATTTTTTCATCGAAAATAGCAATCGGTAAAAATAGGCGTTGGTGCCATTTTTGGCGCACTCCATATTCGATATTACAAAAACTTGACATTGCAAAAGTTAAATATTGATGATATAGATTTTTTCTTGAATAAAATGTATTCTACAAAATTATATTTTAAAATAAGTTCTTATACAATTCGTTGAAAAATGGTAGTTATCGCCTAATTTATTCTTGAAATTTTACAGTTTGTATTTTTTTTAAACGGTTCCAAGTTTTTTCTTTAAATTTTTTCCTCTGATAGTGCAAAGGACGTGTTCACGGAAATAATGATGTGTAGACGTTTACAATTTGTCGGATATTGTTCTCGTCACATTAAAGTACGGACTAAATATCCAAGGTGACGTCTGAAACTACTTCCGGTCAGAACAGACAACTTTTGAAACTATGAATCTGACAGCCCTCTGGTTGATAGTGAAACATACTAAAATAAATCTCACTAATTAATTTTGCCCTTGCTTTGGCAAGGTGTTTGAAACATACCAATTTACTCAAACCGAACTAATCTGATAGGCACTAGTAACTATTTCAATTATCAGCTTTAGGTAATTTAGGCGCCAGGAAATAATTACGAATGTGATTATTCGTTCTTGTCTGCAAATTAATTTTATCAGTCTTCACTACGCCGTACTTGCTCAGTCGCTCGGGTTCGAATTTATAAGTATTGCTTACCCGTTCTGCAATCACTTATTCAATCTGCCTCCCGTACGGAGTAGCGAGGAATCTGAAACTTCTGTTAAAAGAACGTATAATTTTGAATTGCACGTATTGTAAAATAATGATCAGCTTTCTTTCAAAAATATCAACTGTGATTTATTATAAAAAAATTATTCAACTTTCCAGTTAAATTTAAAACACGATACCTATTATAAAAGCTCCTAATTATTTTGGTCAAGACCGGTTTTGCATTTCTAGTAGTTCAAAAAACAAAGACCTGTGCACCATATAATTCTTCAGTTTACCTTCAACGGCGCCTCGTAGAACCTTCTCAGTTGTCCCGCGATGACTTCTTTCTTCCGAAAAACCTCCGTTCGTTCAATATTAAACTGTATCGTCCATTAAATTAAAATATTAATGTCCCGTTAACTTCCCTACGCTTTCGTCACGGACGGACGGCAATACGCGTACTGTTCCACAATGAACAAATTCCTAGTCTTTTTCTTGAATTGCGTCTGATAAGAGATATAGAGAGCAGGATACTGCTCTAATACTGTGAAAATAAACTTTATATTAATCCCACGTCCTGTGGTAAAAACTTCTACCTATCCCGGTTGCTATTCCTTTCCAATCTGACCTCGTTTTTACTTTCCCGTATACGTACGTATACACGGACTGATATACGTAGTATAGGGAAAGGTTATGTAATGCTGCGCGAAAAAATGGCCAATTTTCGGCGGAAAAAAATTAATTGCCGGACCGTGAAAACGAATAAGTGGATAAAACCAGTTGCTAAATTAAGAAAAAAAAATCCTCTATCTCGTGATGTGGTCAAAATCCATGATTTGTTGCTTCTTTATACTTAAAAATCGATTGACGGCATTCCGTCCGTCTGTCCGTCTGTGGTCAACGCTAACGCCTAAACCGTTCGGTCGATTTTCTTCAAAATTGACATTCCCCAGTCGATCTCATTCTAGTCGAAGCTTTGTGATTTTGGAAAAGATTCTTTAAAATTTGGGGGTACTTTATATGAAGCCCCCCGGGGATTTTCAACATTTTCTCAAAAACGGCTCCAAATTTTTTCTTTAAATTTCATGTATGAATAGAGGAAAATACACTTTTTAACATGGCATAGGTCTGATTTTCACGTACAGCTCTGAATTTTCGAAAATTGTGAAAGTTTGAATTTTTTTCGGCGTCTTTCTCCAACTACAAAATTGAAGATAGAGATTTTTTTTTTCAAATAAAATTTGTTGTGCATATTGAGTTCTTTAATAAAGGTCATGTTTTTTTTCACAATTTTGGTAGTTTTCGTGCAATATTGCGTGCAATATGTGCAATTTTAAAAAATTACAAAAACAAAATTTTCTCAAAACGGCTCCAAATTTTTTCTTTAAACTTTTGGTAGGGATAGTGGTAAATGTACTCTATCAATGACATAAAAGCCATTTTGGTCTATCGGTTGGTTTTTTCAAAAATTACCAAAATGTAAATTTTTTTACTTGTCTCTCACGTCGTTAATATTTACATTATCGGCGATTTTTTTACATTATTATATTTACGAGTATATATGCTTTAAATAATGTCAAGTAAAGTTTCTCGAAAACACTACCGTTTTCTGTGAAAAGTAGCTCAAATTTCGGCATTTTCAGAAATGCTCAAACGTTATTTTCTCGTATATGGCTGCAATTTTTTTCTTGAAACTTTTGTAACGGATAGTGCTAATTACACTCATTAGTATAGCGTGAAGTTTATTTTGAGTTTTTTTTGTTTTTTTTTCAAAAATTATATAAATGTAAATTTTTTGAAAGATCTCTCACATCTTTAATATGCACATTATCCGCAATTTGTAAAGATGATTATATTTGTGAGTGTAAGTGCTTCAAATAACTTCAAATAAAGTATTTTGAAAACTCAAAAATTTTCTGTGAAAATGAGCTTCAAATTTCGCATTTTAGTAGTGCTAAAACGCCATTTTCTCTTAAACGGCACATAATTTTTAAAAGAAAATTGCCATTTACGGCTAGGTTTTTGTGTTCTTTAATATTCGAAAATTAATGTTTCTGTTCTACCAATAGGAAACCGAAAAATTAAGAAAATGACAAAAAAATGTACTTTTGGCGATGATAGATGGTAGCTGGCAAGCAAGAGTATGTGGCAATTCCGAATAGCTAGCGAAGACCCAGGAAAATAGAAAACTAATACGGGAAAGTCTGTGCCATTCAAATAAGGTCGTGTTGAATTTTTTGAAAATATGAGTTGTTTTTTCTATAATTTCCTGACAAACGAAAGTCCGCTCGGAATTGACTGCGCTTCGCTTTCGTCGTATTCTCACAACTAAAATTTTAAAAATACATTTGTTTCTGAATTACATGTATTTATCAAAACCACATCTTCAAATAAGGTCATGCTTAATTTTTTCAAAATACGAGTAGCTTTTCTATAATTTTGTGACAAACATAATAGCCCGCTGTAAATTTACAGCGCTTCGGACAGCTGGGTGCGTCGTAAATTAGAATGGTCAATTTTGTATATTATTTCTTTCTTCGTTTCTTACATTAGAACTTTTGTTATACACATACACATTAATATTTATAAATAGTTTATTTTGAAATATTTGAATTAAGTAAAAAGAATTAATAGCTCTCAGAATATCGACAATGCAGGGTCTGCAACAATGGAATTCACTTTGCGCTCGCGAATATCTGTGAATTAGTGTCATTGTTGTGACCTAATGGAGCTGTATGAAAAGGAGTTATAATTGTCTAATTTATGTTGATATTTGCAGGCAAATATTTAGTTTTGCACCAAATGCTGTGCCATTTGTAGTGAGTAGAGAATTTGTTGCATGGTTTTAAAATACTCTTCCCTAATCATGGCCCAATGGAAGGCATTTCTATATTTCCAGGGTATCAGGCTTCTTTTTCCAATACAGGGTTACAAAACGTTTGCATTCTATGTTTGTGAAGTTGTAGAATTCACATAGTTCTGACAACACTGCAATGGAAATAGAGTGTTCCAAGCGAAGATGTTAGTAGCGCATAAAGTGCAATATTACAGTACTACTTAGCTGTTTCCTCTAATACGGGAAAGTAAGTGCCGTTGTAGCACCACTAGTTTACTTCAAAATGCAAGCATTCTTATCCCCAACCACAGCTAAATCTTTGACCTGCTCGCTAGCATGTCGTGAGCAAGAGTCAATGTCCCCCGTCATCTTCAAGCTTAAAAGAAACAAAACTATATCCCTCTTTTGTTCACAACAAGCAATGTTCTTCCGCCTCGACTATTGATTTCCATGTGTATCTTTTTTTGTTACCAAAATGAACTCTAATGACGACTGTTTACTTTCTACCGCCCCGCTCCCATAGTGACCGCCACGATCGTCTCTTGACTCAACTTTACTCCACTTCTGAAATACGACATTCCCTCGTAATGTTAATGGCTCCCATTTTGGTACATCACAATAAAATTCATACAATTGTTATCTTCCTTTGTCAGGGTCAAACTCTCTGTCATGGAAGTCTTTTTTGTTATGTAATAATCCTTCTGTCTCGTCTTTCGTTAGAGTGAAACATCTCATCCGTAAACGAGCGTGAATTGAGTGCACTACTAAGACTTCGTGTTCGAGTAATGGAATTGGCAAGTGTTTTGTGCGAATAAAAATATAACCTTAAAAGTGATCTCTTGAAAAAAATCTGTGTCAATTGCACATTTAAAATGTTAGTTCTAACAATGTATTTGTATTTCTCGCCTTAATAACGTTTAAAATTATCAAAAACAAAATAATGGAAGAATTTTAATATAATGAGTATACATTAGCAACGGGATGTAATCAATTACCTGATTCATTCTTACCTGACAGATACTTCCTCTGGTGGTTTTATTTCTTCTAACATAAATAAATCGATGTGTCATTTGGAGGCTTATAGTAACAAGAAGTACTATACTTAAAAAATAGTTTATTGAATCAATTGAAACAAGAAAAATAATATTCTCTTAAAAAGGTTGTTTAATAATGTTTTTATAGTAACATTGCTTTTCACATTTGTGATTACACACAATCGTGTAGAAAATACATTAATATAAGTAATTAGAACTCTGAAGATCAATTTCAGCTATTTTCCATTGGGCATGTATATAAAGTAAGTTCTAATAGACAAACTAGCAGTACAGATTACATATTAAATAACATTAACTCAGTCATGCAACAATGATAAGTATTGCATATTTATAGCAGGTAAGCGAGGAAATTTTGTAGACTTACGATATTTGGAATGTAATCCTTAAAGTATTTGCCGATCAGAGACGAGGAGTATAACAATAATATTATAAATTATAGATAATGATTTCATAAAGTATCAAACAGTATAAACAATAAATAAATTATTAGACATTTCTATGGATAACTCGATCTTAAACTCTTGCAGATTTTGATTGCAGTAGCATTCTTGGCAAATGCGTTAATTCCAGTGGCAGAGATTATTCTTTTCAGGTGAGATGAGATGTTTTTGTTTTGTTTTTTGCACGTGCTAATGATATTGCAATTGATAATGTCATACAACTGAGATCACACCCACCTATAAACATATAATAACTTTATAAAATATAATTATATTTATTAAAATTTTATGTTAATATCATTAGCATCTATGAATCTCTAACTATGGAGTGTTCTATTGTAAACAGTTTAAAAATATAGAACTGGTAACACAAATGGAATACACTTACCTCCAATACTTTTGCTACCCATGATGCAACAAAGATGTCAGTGATATGAGCCACTTAATCCAGGATTTTTTCCTTTAATCCAATATTTTGCAACCATTCGCAAAGCCAATGATTTCGTTTTCACGGTCGGCCGTGCACTAGGGGGTCGGGGGTAGGTGCGTGACGTCGTGCCTAGCTGTCTAGATAAGAGGGCCTCAAACAGCCGCGCCGGCCATTGAGACATCGGGTAACGTCGCCAGAGCGTCACCTGCACGTACATTATGCCTAGGCGATGCGTTTGACAGCCAGTTGTCCAGTTAGACGCGTTCAAGAGGGGCCGCATCGTGGGTGTGCGGGAGGTTGGTTGGTCCTGTCGCCGTATTGCGCGCCAGACCGGTCGTAAGGACACCACCATCATCCGCTGTTGGAGGCAATGGATTGAGGAAGGCACGCACACACGAAATGTAGGATCTGGGCGTCCGCCACGCACCACGAGGAGGGAGGACCAACGAATTGTACGCCACTCGCGAACAGATCCAACGGCAACGATAGGTGCTATTCACCGGGCTATGCACCCTGCACTGTCACATCCTGCAAATGCTAGTACCATTGGCAGGCAGTTGCACAAAGCAGGGCTCGCCGCACACCGACCGTTACTATGCCTGCCACTCACACCCCAGCAACATCGCTACAGACTCGCCTGGTGTCGAGAACGATGGACCTGGGGCCGAGCAGACTGGCAGCGGGTCATCTTCAGCGACGGGTTCTACTTTTGCCTTGATGGCGCCAACCACCGGGTCCGTGTCTGAAGGCGCAGTGGGGAGCGCCATGACGAGCGATTTGTGGTGTCCCATCACAAGTCCCGCCAACCTAATGATGGTGTGGGCGCGATATACCATAGTGCCCGTTCACCGTTAGTATTCCTCGGAGGCACCGTGACAGCCACACCGTACGTTCAAGCACGGTGTAAGATATATAGGTGTGTTCACTCCCAGTCTAAAACTGAAGCTAATATGAGGCTAGTTCCCACAGCTCTCGCTAGATAAGCGCTTCAAACGACTTGGGCATTTTTGTTGGGTCAAGATGGCTTCTATTGATAGCACGGTGAATAGTAGACTTGACTGATCTCTTCGTAGTAAAAACTATATTCCGGAGTATGAAGTAAATTTAGAAGTTTCCAAAGTCAGTCGAAAATCAAGATATTAAAAAGAAATAGGTTGAAGTTTTTCCCAGAAAAGGAGAAAATTAAATGACAATGATTATATTGCGTCAAGAATTTCAACAATGAAAATGTTATACGAAATGTGGTAAGTACATATACCAATTATTCACCTTACACAATCAGTTAACTATCAAATAGATACACAATCATTATAAAATCATACAACCAAACTAGTATAGTAATTATTTACACACCAATTCGGAAAAAAATTCCAAGACTTAAATTGTGCAATCAAAGAATATAATGCAGAATGAAAATTAAAAATTGCAAAATTTGCATGCTAAAAACTAAAAATGGAACATAATCCAAATCGATTTGCAGGTGATATTTCTAGAAATATTTACAATGGTAAACATGCATTTGATATGAGTTTTCAAAAATATTAAAAAATTAATAAGATAATTTGTACAGGATATGATTTACAGACCATACCTGAAGATAGTTTGTTATAATTAAATTGGTAATTTTAAGATTAATAAATGAAATAATTTATTTGTTTATATTATTATTTTTCATTCTTGTTTAATTTTGTTGAACTTTCAGTGGTTATGTTGGGCAAAGACACAGAGACTGTCATTGAAACACCATGCCTGTTCATCAAACATATCTGACGACTGTGATCCTCATACAGAACTTTATTGGTAAGTGTATATCTTGCTTATTGTGTACTATTTTTTAATTAATATTAATTATTGATTTTTCTAATTATATGAAATTACAAACTTCATGAAGTGTAATTGACTACCTAATTATTAAAAATATACTTTTAAAACTTTTTAAATTTCAGAAGATGATTGTGAAACAATTTTGAGGGAGGCAACTGTAATTCATGAAGAAGATTAATTGAATGTATCCAAAGGGTGTCAGACAAACTTGTTGATGTTTGAAAAAATATTTGAGAATAAACAAATGGTTAGTCTTCGTCGAAAATCATAGGACATGATTGTGTTTTTTGCACAAATTGTTGACAAAATGTGACTATAAAAAGGTAACTGATGTTATTTCAATGTAGGCATAGAGGTTCTGTTTATAAATATTCTAGTAATGGATTATTCATGGTAGTGATATTATGTGCAGTGGTTCTAAAAAATACCTTCAAGAATGACCTTCATTTTTCGTTCTTGAAATTAATTTTATGTTTTTGAAGCCATGTTGCATTTCAGTTGATAACATGGTGGGAAGTGAAAGGATGAGGTTGTTAGGTTTTCATAGACGTTAATAGAGAGAACACAATTCAGATAACAGAGAACTGTGTAAACCGTTTCATGAATAGAATGGAAACTTTTTCACACTAATATTTAGGATTGTAGGAAAATACAAGTACATTTCAGGTGAAAGAAATATTAAAACTACAAAAACAATGTGTTAAAACTATAGCACAAATTGGGTTATGCGTTTTTCATAAAAATACTTTCAATAATATAAAATTCTTGCCTTCCGGTGTTTATCAACACCCAGAACCATGATATTTTCAATTGAAACACAATGTGGCCCACTTCTATTCACCACCGTAGCACTACAAATAGACAATAACACAATCATAACTATGTGTGAGAAAAGCTCTACATAAGCAGAAATTAAGATAAGATGTAATGAAAAGTTACAAGAATAGAATAACGCTTTTCTCAAAAGTAAATTCTTCTTCTTCATAAATGCATAGTCAAAGCAATTTTACAGTGAATGGTTTGCACATATCCAACAACATTTTGAAATTTAAGTACAGGAAAATGAATGTTAATAATGATAATTCCGCAATGAATGAAAAATGTATATATAAGTTACTTATGTAACATTTATATACATTAATATATTTAGGAAATTAAGAATGTATGTAAACTGTACATGTATACTGTTTGTAAGTAGGTTATGTGATTTTGAGAATTGTAAGTCATAAAACTGCAATTATTTCAGAAAATAATATGTACATATTGAATATTATTAATATTGAAATAAAGAATTGAGTTGAATTATAATACACTACATTTTTTAATTTGTAAAATATTACTAGAAAATTATAATTGACACTGAAATTGTTTTTCAGTGAGGGTCAGTGATAAATATACTGTTGCAAAGAACAAACCTATTGATTGCTGAGCAACGTGATTGTCAAATGAATGGTAAATCACTGTTTAAGTGATATTCTTAAATGTAATCGCTATTTTTTTGTTGTTATAACTCCAACTCTTGTTTTTAAATGGAAATCCTCATTCTCTGGTACTTACATCATATAACTGCAAATATGCATGGCTCTTGCTACAAAACATTTCAAAACAATTAACATCCCCTGTCAGCCTGTATAATAGATCTTAAAAAATCCCGATACATTTACAGTAGCGGTTCCCCAATTATGTGTATTCAGTGATTCTTATAGCTTTCTTGCAACGAAAACACCAGAAAATACTAAATGCGCGAGACGCCATCATCAATGCCCAATCCGATCGTGCGCACCGTACGGACAAGCGAGGAACTAGCCTCAAACTGGCTTCAAAAATTTTGCCCAAAAGGCTAGTTGACACACCTATATATCTTACACCGTGGTTCAAGAGATCCTTCAACCGGTGGCTCTGCCGTTCGTGAACGCCCACGCCCAAGCCCTATTTCAACAGGACACCACGCGACCGCATACCGGAACCGTCTCCCGAGCATGCCTTGCAGCCGTGGATACACTGCCTTGGCCAGCCGTGTCGCCAGACCTCTCCTCGATCGAGAATATCTGGGCTGCTTTGGAGTATGCAATCAGGATCCTACCAATCTGCAAGAACTGCGCGCTCAGGTGCAAGCTGCATGGGATGGACTAGTTCAGGACTCCATTCGAGACCTGTACATCTCCATGCCGTGACGTCTGGACGCGTGTGTTCGCCAACATGGCGACCGCACGCCATACTAACATCTGTGGTCGTGTAGCACAGTAAATGTTGGTCCTAGAAATGTGAAAGTGTAATCATTTTGTAAGCGTGGTACCGTCTACCTGCCTGCCAACAATAATCGCAATCCGCCTCGTCCTTCTGGGTGCAGCTTTTTTATGACGATGAATGTATTGTATATCATAACGGGCTCAACATCATTCTTAAGAACCTTTTCAAACAATTAGATGTCGCGATAGCTTAATGGTTAGAGCAATTACGCGTGAACCAGGCGTCCCGGATTCGAATCCTGGTCGGGGTGGCAATTTTTTGAACAAATTTCAAATATTGAAATTAATGTGCGTATACAGTAAATGTCATGCACACCTACAGTAAATTTAATGTACACTAATTTTAATGACCACGTACAGTAAATTTAATGTAAACGCTTACATTAAATTTAATTCTACATTTACTTTATGCATGCATTACATTTAATGCACACGTACTTTAAAGTTACTGTACGTGTACCTTAAAATTTAATTTACGTAAATGATAATTACTCGAATGAACTTTTACATTTCAAATAATGCAGAAATTTCTGAGAGTGTAGAAAATCAATTCCCAGTGTCCCACTTTCTTTTCAGTACCACTATAGTATAGTGTTATCCTTTCTTACTTATTTTACCAGAAACCGGCCAACGTATTTCTTGTAATGCCGTTATCTTTACAATCTTTTTTAATTCATCAGCAACATCTTGCATTTTCCCCGCCTGCAACATTGTAGTGACATTCTAAAATCAAATAATTCTTTTCTGTTCTTTTAATATGCCCGTTTCGTCTTACATTAGTGTCCGGCTTATTCCCATACTGAGCTTTGAAAGCTTGAGGCAAGCGTATGTGGCAACTCCAAATAGCTAGCCGAGACCAAAAGAAATAGAAAACTAATAGAGGAACGTCTGTTCCTCTCTGTAACACCACTAGTTATTTCATATATTTCAAATAGAATTTAAATAATTTCTAAAAGATTAATGTGTAAATGTATAACAAAAGGTCGGATGTAAGAAAAGAACAAAGAAATAATATACAAATTCTAACTTACGAAGTATTCAACTGTCTGAGACGCTCTAAATTTGCAGCCGACATTTAATTTTTGTCGCCAAATAACACAAACAATAAAGCATATTTTCAATGTTTATTAAACATCATCTAATTTGAAGATCTATTTTTGATAAATATATTTCATTAAGGAAACTTTTTTTTTTCACAATTGAAGTTCTATGAAGACGCCGAAAACGAAGCACAGTCAATTCCGAGCGGGCTATAATGTTTGTCACGAAATTATTGAAAAACTACTCATATTTTCAAAAAATTCAATGTGACTGTGTGAAATTCTGTTTTTTTATGAACACATTTCATTAACCAATAAAATTGTATCTTCGCAGTTATAGTTGTCGGAAGACGCCAAAAAACCTTTATTTTTTTATGCCGCAAAATCAGGCATTCCAACGAACATGAAACCTGCACCATTCTCTTAAGCGTCCGAGCTATCTAAGGTCCCAATTAATAAAAATGTGCCGTTTTTAAGAAAAAAATGGTTTAAAAATAGTAAAAATTCCCTATGTTTGACACAAAGTTCGCAAAAAAATTGATGTTTTTCGAAATTGAACATGACCGTATTTGAAGATCAAATTTTTATCAACACATTTCATTAAGAAAAAAAATTTTTAGAATTGTTATTGTAGGAAGACGCCGAAAATATTTTAAATTTTTTCAATTTTCGAAAAATCAGGGTTCTCAACCAACATGATACCAGCACCATTCTCCTAAACGTCCTGTAGGCTATCCAACGACAAAATTTCAACAAATTTGTTGGCACCATATTTTTGAAATGTCTCAGGGTCATGTAATGTACACCCAAAAATTAAAATATCGATTTCAAATTCAAGGAGCCGCACGACATCAGCCAGATCGATCGGGGAATAGCAATTTTGGAGAAAATTGACTAAACGGTTTGGCCGCTAGCGTTGTTCACAGACGTTTTGCGGTCAATCGATTTTTCGGTATCTAGGAGCCATAAAACATGAATTCTGGTTGCACCACATGTTAGAGGATTTTTGTTCTTAATTTAGCAACTGCATTTATCGTCTTTTTCGTTACCACGGCCCTATAATAAGAGTTTTTCTGTCGAAAATTTGCCGTTTTTTCGCGTAGCATTACATACATAACTTTATGTATTTACACCATTACAACTACTTTATGTATTTAAGTACATCTCTAAAATAAATGCCAAAAAATGAAAAATAGAGTTTTTCTAATACAAACTGTTTTTAAAACACGCATTTCAAATACTCGTACATGTATGTAAATACTGCCCAACCCTGATTGTGCACGTCACGTTGAGATAATATGCACTGCGGGGACAGCGCACCAAGAGCTGTAGTGAATAGATGAACGCCGAACGATTTGTCCTACGTACATCACTGATTGTAAGAAATAATATACACAAATGGAGGTCTAAGGAATTTTGTGTAAAGGCCTACTACCTTGTATGTACTACTACCTTGTATGTACCATGGCTCGAATTTTCTGTCGGCGGCTTAGTTGATTTTGTGACGCCTGTGGGTGGATCACTACGGCCAAGGACTGTTTTTGTTGCTTCTCCCTCCCACGACATTGAAACTTCCAGGCGCAATGGCGGTCAATGGCGCCAAGGCCAACCGTGCCTCGGGATGCTCTCCCACTCTGCGCGGCCTCTGACGTCATAAGGCGTGTGACTCGGGCGCCAGCCAGCCGGCCGCCGTGACGTCATAACGTGCCAGCCCATTGCCAATATTCTTTCCAGGCGGGAAGCAGGCGGGGATCCAGTCCGCCGGAGAGGGACCACGCTCCGACATTCCCTAGCCAACCAGGACGGCTGTCTTTGACATCTCAGGCTCCTTATTTATCCGTATCCTTACCTCGCGGAGAACACTAAAGCGGGGGGGGGGGTCGAAACCCAGAATAAATTGCAATATTATTAAGGGAAAATTGTGTGTGTGTGTGTGTGTTTGTGTATGCGTGTGTGCGTGTGTATGTGTGTGGTGTTTGATTTCCAAGATTTTAGGTATCGGAACGCGTGACAAATTTATTCATTTTGTTTACATTTATTGTTTTTATTTATTAATTTATGGGTTAATAAAAATAAATAACGTTTATAAAAATATAATTTAAATTAATTTATATTATAAATAATCGAACTTCATGGAATGGTTATCCTTTTCGACAAATTACTAATTGTATTGCGTATATATTTAGACATCATAAAGGTACTTATCAACTAATTACACATTTTATTCGTGTTAATTGATTTTATTTCTCTAAATTCAGGTGTAACACATTATGTACAGTGAAAATAGCAATGAACATTTTATAAAAGTTTTCACAATTCCAATTTCGGTGCTCATTTTCCAGGTCAGAAATTTACTGAGATAAAAAATTTAAGTTTCCTATTATCGGTTACTTATATACTGATATAATGATAAGAAGAATCCATAATTTCACTTATCTTTCAAGGAATTTCAAAGCTATTACGGAATGGAAGTGTATTTATATATTTTGTATGGTCTGTTCATGTAAAGTTGTAAGTTGGTTCATGTAAAAATCAAAGTAATAAACCCTATGTTCGCTCATTCCGTTTTTCTGTACCATTTCATTCGCGAAGAGGAACACCGTTCCGGTGCGTTCCTCCTGAAATCAACTCCTTTACATATAGAGCATTCAGTCATGTGATCGTAGTTTGACAGCTACTGATAATGATATGGAAATATTCTGAAACTATGTTCAAGATAACTACTGTTAAAAATTAATATTTTCTATATGCTATATTTAGTTAATATTTGTAGTTCAGCTAATCCTGCTTCAGTTAATCCGAGATCACGTGCAGAGACGTGGAAATGGTTCTATGATTTGCAGTGAGAGATAGGAGAGCTGATCTTTGTGCTTTGTTCAGGTCTTTCTGAATAAGTACCTCACCTGCTCAGAGACGTGAAGAATCTGCAAGTAAATGTGAATGAGAGGGACAGAGAGCGCCAGACTGACACACAGAGACAGACAGGGAAGGGTGAGGGGGGAAAGGGAGAGACAGTGAGAAACGGAGATGGGAGGGGAAAGAAGGAGATGAAGGGCAGAACAACGTCTGCCGGGTTTTCCTAGTAAAGTATAAAAAAATGACGTAAGAAGTTTACCAGATTATGACTTCGAGTACTTTTTGTCTTGAATGTGTAATTTTATGCAAAAGCCTACACTCTAATTGTTAAACATAACTTCATGTTATATGAAATTTCAAGTAGGAAAAGATAAAAGCTTACTGAAAGAAACAGATTTTGTGTTAAAGTTTTTCATTAAAAATTGAAACAGATTTGCACACGAGGTTTACAGATAAGGGAACCTTCGAGTCATTTTTGTGTATGTTATTATTTTACTTGTTTTGTCGCTGAGTCTAAAGTTGTTTTTTTTTTAGTTTTCAGAGAGAATTATTGTACGTTTCTTTTATACTGTCCCTTTGTTGTTTTATTTTGAATTTCAGAAACAAAGAAGATTTCCAAGATTGCATGTCAGTGAAGTTCCATCGTGACAATATATAACTACAAATAGAAGTTGCCATGTGAGTGTGATTAATGAGACACGAGAAGCGTATAATAAATGCAATGTACAAGAAAAGGAAGAATTTAGTAGTAAATGTCACGATCTTGAAAAAATTGTTGAAATTGTAAACTAGTGGTACCACTGAATAGCACAGGCTTTCCCGAATTAGTTTGCTGTTTCCTTTGGTCTCGGTTCGGACTTACCACATACTCTTGCCAGCTGCAATCTATCGCCCCCCAAGTAAATGTTTTTGACATTTTCTTAATTTTTCGGTTTTCAAATAGTAGAAAGAAACTATTATTTTAGGAATGTTAAATAACAGTAAACCCTTGTCCTAAATGACAATTTTTAAAAAAAATTGGAGCCATTTTTAGGAAAATAGCGTTTGAGTGCCACTATAAATTCGATATTTGAAGCTCTTTTTCACAGACAATTTTTGAGTTTTTGAAAATCTTCAGTAGAAGTCATTTGAAGCACATTAACTCACAAATACAATAGTGTTTACAAATTGCTGGAAATGAGCATATTAACGGTGTGAGAGAACTTTGAAAAGTTTGATATTTTTTGTACTTTTTGAACACATACGGAAATAACAGCAAAATCAATTCTACGTCATTTTAAATAGTGCAATAAGCACTATCCGTATGACAATTTTGAAGAAAACATTTTGAGCCAGTTTTCAGAAAATGGCGTTCGAACGTTAAGCTAGTTTTTACAGAAAAGTTTGAGTTTTGGAGAAATATAATATGCCATTATTTAAAGCAAATGTGCGCATAAATGCAATACCGTAAACAAACGTATTTTTTTACTTTTCTTTCGCGTCGTTAATATTTACGTTAGTGGCGATTGGTTCACATTATTATATTTATGAGTACATGTGCTTTAAATAATGTCAAGTAAAGTTTGTCTAAAACTCAACCATTCTATGTGAAAACTAGCTCAAAATTCCGCATTTTCAGAAAGGCTCAAACGCCATTTTCTCATTAATGGCTCCAAATTTTTTCTTCAAACTTTTCGAACAGATAGTGCTAATTTCACTCTTTAATATGATGTAATGTTCATTTTGGGGTATTCGTTTTTTTAAAAAATTACACAAATATAATTTTTTTAAAGATCTCTCACACCGTTTATAAACACATTTCCAGCTATTTGTAAACACTATTGTATTTGTGGGTGTAAGTGCTTCAAATGACTGCAAATGACATTTGTCGAAAACTCAAAATTTTTCTGTGAAAGAGAGCTTCAAATTTCGAATTTACAGTAGTGCTGAAACTCCATTTTCTTAAAAACAGCTCCAACTTTTTCAAAGAAAATTGTTATTTAGGACTAGGTTTTACTGTGTATTAATATTATTAAAATAATATTTTCGTTCTACTATTAGGAAAAGGAAAAACTAAGAAAAGTTTTTAAAAAATTACTTTGGGTCGCGATAGATGGCAGCTAGCATTAATATGGGACAAGTCCGAATAGCTAGCCGAGACCAAAAGAAATACTTTTCCGGAGTTTTCAATTTCTCTTAAAGATAAAAAACATTTCTTTTATCGGATGCTCCAGATTAAAGAGAGACTTTCTACTCTCTCGCTACCGCTTATGCAGTATTGAACTAGTGGTGCTACAGAATGGCACAGACTTTCCCGTATTAGCTTACTATTTTCTTTGTTCTTGGCTAGCTATTTCGACTCGACACATACTCTAACCAGCTGCCATCTATCGCCATCCAAAGTACATTTTTTACTTTCCCATATACTATACTTACGTAGTACAGAATAGGGAAAGTTATGTAATGCTGCGCGAAAAACGGCGGATTTTCGGGCGAAAAAAAATCATTACCGGGTCCTGATAACGAAAAGTGAATAAATCCAGTTGCTAAATTAGGGAAAAAATCCCCTAACACATGGTGCAGCCAGAATCTCTGTTTAGCGGGTCCTTGATACCGAAACACCAGTTGAAAGCAAAACGTCTGTCCGTCTGTCTGTGAACAACGCTAGCGACTAAACTGTTCAGCCGATTTTCTCCAAAATTGATATTCCTGAATTGATCTGACTGATCTCGTGGCCTATTGAATTTAAAATGGATATTTTAATTTCTGGGGGTACTTTACATAAAACCCCTGGGACATTTCCAAAATTTTCAAAAAAATGGCGCCGACAATTTTGACTAAATTTTATTGTTGGATAGTCCGAAGGTCATTAAGAGAATGACGCAGGTCCCATGTTGGTTGGAAACTCAGAATTTTCGAAAATTGCAAAAGTTTGAAGTTTTGTCGGCGTCTTCGTACAACTACAATCTTGAAGATAGAGATTTTACTTCAAATAAAATTAGTTCTCCAAGGTGAGTTCTTTCATTAAGATCTTGCATACTTTTTTGAAACTTTTAGTAGTTTTTGCCCAATATTGCGTGCAAATTTGCAAATTTGGAGCTGTGTTTGAGAAAATTTTGAAAATGTCCGAGAGGCTTCGTGCTAAGTACTCCCAAATTTTGAAGAATGTTTTTCAAAATCGCGACGCCTCGAGTGGAACCAGATCGACCGGGGAATATCAATTTTGGAAGAATTCGTATATATGGTTGAGGCGCTAGTGTTGTTCACAGACTGACGGATGGACGAACGTTTTGCTTTCAATTGTTTTTTCGGTGTCAAGGACCCACAATTCTGGGATTCTGGATACACCATGTGTTTGGGGATTTTTTTTCTTAATTTAGCAACTGGTTTCATTCAGTTTTTCGTTTTCAGGGCCAGCCTTCGAACTAACAAAAGAGTAGAGATGAAACACATCATGATTTGTAATAGAAACGTTTTTAAATGATCGTAGAAAAATGTTTATATTTCGTGAGTGAGGCTAGTGTTTTTTCGCTCTATCTCGATTATGGAAAAAAACAAACAGTAACTCCACTCACCTACAATAAAAGTAACTATTTTACTTTTATTGTATTGGAGAAATTTGGGGATCTGTAAGTTCGGCGTAAGTATTTTGAACTGATTTGCTCCGAGCGAGAACATCACAACGCCACGAAACTATTGCGCCACATCGCGTAACGTTATTCCACGAGTTCCTTGCTCCCGCCGCTTTCCACCAGCCATTCATAGTTCTCGCTTCCGTCGCTGTGAGCGTCCCTGTCGCGTGCACGAGAGTTGCTAGTGGAGGGAGCAGGTGGGGGCCGCGGCAGGACAGTGTGGCAAAGGTACTGCCGTGCGCGGCTGCGCCGTGCGGTGCTGTGGGATGATTGTGACGTTATGTGGCACGTGCTGAATGATTCACTTTTTGGCCTGAAGCGATTGCAAACTATTTCAACATCAATCTGAACAGGTAGGTTGACATCCTTAGGTAGAAGTTGTACCTTCATGCATAAAATTTTGTTGTCTACTGATGATCACAAAGCTAGCTTAAAGTAAATGCGTGTTACTGTATGCCTTAACTTTAATGTCTGAATATTACTTTAACTGAACATGATAAGAATGCGAATATTAAAAAAAAGAAGTAAGATTTTCTTTTGATAATTTGATCACTCTTAGTGTAGTTTGCACTTCGTGAACTTGAAATAAAATTTAAATTTTTGAAGTAATTATCAGACGATCTATCACGCTTTTGTTTTTCTTTGAACTTAGTAATTTTTATAACCTTTCTCTTTGATATACTTGTATGTGCACACGGTACACAACGAGGGTTCGATTTGAGAGGTCGGAATGACGGTAATCCATCCTCGAGAGTGTGGTGTATTCGCTGGAAAAATATTAATTTGTCCTAGACAGAGATATCCCAAATGAATTCTCAGTGACTGAGTCCTTTCAGATTGTTCATTAAGTGAAGATATTTGTCGCTTCCTTTTTTTCAATTCCAGAGTTCTGTGGAGCGAGTTTCGTAATGTCGCCTTTGATTGTGCACTAGATTTTTACTTTCTTTCTCTTACTTCCCAAGACGAGAAAGTATTGTAATAATGTACCGGAAAACGGAATTTTCGACAGAAAGTGTTATTGTCGGGCTCTGGTACATAAAAGTTGGATACATCTCGTTCCTGTATACAGTAAATTACTTCTCTGACACGTTGTGTAATCAGAATCCATGTCTTGTGAGTGGTGCAGATCTCATTTTCGTTAAATCCGATGTTTCGGAAATTACAAAAGTTCATTTTTTTCGGCTTCTTTTCACAACTACAATGTTGAAGAGTTTATACTTTTTCGCTACTGCTTAGGCAGTATAGAGAAAGTCCAACTGACGAGATGTTTTTGGGGAATATATTTGTTCAAGTTTCAATATTGCTAAAGTTCTAAATTATCGTACTCAGTTTTTTCCCATTTTTCTTTCAAATTACATTTAAATCGCATTTTTAAGAGAGAGAAAACCTAATTGGGCTAATTTCAATTAAGGGTTGCAAATCGCTTGAAAGAAAATACATCAGTGTACTGAGAAAACAAATGCATTCTTTGCAACACGGGAAAATTAGTGTTGCTAAAACAGCACATACATTCTCGCATGTTATCGTTATGAACGACAGGTCGCCCATATTTGGGCGGTGTTTTATTAATTTCAAACAGAAATTACGCGAAAACTACTAACTTTAACAAAAAATGTACCTGACCTTTTCTTAAGAGCTAATTTTCTACAACAGACTTTGTCTGAGGCAAAAATCCCTACAATTTTGTAGTTTTGATTTTTTTTCTATTTTCGAAAAACCTGAGCAATACCCAAAAATGGGACAAAGACCGTATTTTGTACCGTTCCTTACTACATATGTAGAGAAATTCAAGAAAAAAAGGGATAGTTTTGAAAACAAAATGCGTAAATTTCAAGCCCAAATTACGCAAAAAAACGAAATATTGTACGTTGTGTTTTTTCGAAATATTGTAAGTGGCCTTTTTTAAAAAGCTAATTTCGTACAACTTACTTTGAGGCAAACATCTCTATCTTCAGTTTTGTAGATTTACATATTTTTGAGTAATTTTCGAAAAATCAGGGATATTAACGAAAATGAGAACTGCACCATTCTCTGAAATGCTCAGCGCACTATCCAACAACAAAATTTAATTGAAAAATTTGGAGCCACTTTTTGAAAATTTTTAAAATGTCCGAGGGGCTTCATGTAAAATACCTGAACGATTGGAGAATATCAATTTTGGAGAATACGGGCTGAACGGTTTATGCGCTGGCGTTGTGCACAGACGGACAGACGTTTTGCCATCAATGGATTTTTCGGTATCAAAGACGTACAAAACGTGTTCTGGCTACATCACATCATCATCATCATCATCATCATCATCAGAGGAATTCTTTTCTGTATTTAGCAACTGAATTTATCCACTTTGCGTTATCAGGGCCCAGCAATAAGAATTTTACGAGAAATCGCAAGTACGAGAAAGTAAAAATTTGGATAATCATTCAGTAAGAATTCAGTCTTATCGTTGACATGGTACAGCTGTATGAAATGCAATTTTAATTGACAAATATCTGTTGATTCTTGAACATTTGTAATGACTAATGAGTTTTACAAAAAATGATGACTGGATTTTGTTAATTCAGACAAAACTGCTGTATAATGATATTACGTAACCGTTATTAAAGTAGAGAAAGTATGGGCTGTTGTAGCACCACTAGTTTTTCACTGATAGAACAAGGAACGCTTAACAATATGGCACATCTCATTTTTGTTGGAAGTCTCTGAATTTTCGAAAATCTCAAATTAAGAAATAATGCGAGAAAGCATATGTGGTTTTAGTGTCAGTAGTTAAATATTTGAATGCCCCCTCCACAGGAGAAAATTGCCTATTTGCACCCTGTTCAGGGACTCCTGTGAGTGCCATTCGTCATGTGTTCTAGCTATTGTGAAAACGATGAGTTTGAGATTGAGAGCTCGTTGCATCTGGACAGTTAATAAGGCATACTCTCCTTCCGTCACATGAAGTGTAAATTGCTTTTTGAAATAAAATATTATTATTATTATTATTATTATTATTATTATTATTATTATTATTAAGGGCGCAGGTAGCTGGTTGCAACCTGGAGTAGATTTTATATTCAGCCGACACATAACATCTTAAGTCGTGATTTAGAGGAATAATAATAATAATAATAATAATAATAATAATAATAACAATAATAATAATAACAATAATAGTAATAATAATAATAATAATAATAATAATAATAATAATAATAATAATAATAATAATAATGGCCATTTCTGACAACGGTACACGATTAACGTGTGTCAGTATAGATATCAGCTTTTTCGGCTCTATAACGTGGTAAGACAAGATTGTTACGCCTTGAATTGTGAATTATGAGGTGATAGGATGATGAGGGATGAAGGGGCAATCACAAACGCTTGTATTTAAGGCATTTCTCTGCCTCCTTGGTTATGACGTTTTGATCGCATGGCACAGCAACATCTACTAGAAGACACGTTTTTTCTCCATTATTATACGTATTATTGTGCAAAAAGCAGAAGTGTAAGGATACATTTCTGAACGAGCAACTTTTTTTAGGTTTTTATCTTCCATGGATTCCCTAGAAAGCTTGGCTCTTCTCGATTTGTGTGATGAATTGGAGGAAAATGATCGGACAAAGGTAAGCATTCCAAAAATTTCCTCTTCACTCGAAGTATTGATGTTTGGGGAACGTGGTGGTCATCCGTTACAAAGAAGCTGTCAGAATATTTATTATTATTGAAAAATTGTCTTCTCTTGCGTTTTTTGTCATGAAAACATGAAGTGAATGGAACGTTTGTGAAAGGAAGATTATGAGATGAGAGTTGTGTACTTAGGGCTGGGGCGGTGCCAGCGCGGGGAAGATAGGAGGAAACTCATCAGTGGACGAATAAAGTTACGTGCGCACTGGTTCAGGAAGGCACGGACGCACGGTACCGGAGGGACGGCACCGTATGTATGTATGGGGCCCGCGCAATAGGCCGGGACAGGACGAAACGGACACTTCGGACAGTTTCAGAGTCACTTTGGCTCCTCGCCCTGTGTCTTGTATTGAGCGCGACGGCATCATAATTTACGAAAGTAAAGAAACTTTGTTCATTTTTATTAGCGGAAGAAGAAAATGAGGAAAGGAGTTGAAGAAAGCTCAAATTCTCTTCTAAACAGAACGAGAAATACAAATTTCACATATTAAATCCCGACCTGGAAGATGAAAAAATATTACATTACTTTAGGATCTCTGACGATAAATTTGAGGCTAAATTGAATATTTTGAAAAATATTTTATACAAATAAATATTTTGGTAAATATTGCATTTGTGTAGAGTTAAGTTGAACTAAGGGACGAAATCACTAATATCATTACTTTATTTAGAAACTTAGGAAAATAATCGCTACAGATGAACAATAATTTACGCAAAACTCACACATACCAATAATTTTCATTTATTAATGAGTTAATGCATTATTCCAAAATATAGCATAAGTTATTCACCGTACACAAATGTACCATGTTTGACTAACATTGCACAGTTTCTTATAAATATCAAATACTAGAGACAATACATGACACTCCGATATAAAGGGAGACATTCAAAGCTAGTTTCTCTAGTGGCCCGACGTGTTATAACTAGGGGTGGATTTTAATAAAATGTTGTTTTCTCTTCACTTTAGAACAATGCCTTTTAGTACAGAAATTCATTTTATGCTATGACAAAAAGAATTGACCAATTTTTAAGTCACATATTACATCTTTCGTCGATTTCGACTAATAAGTCATTTTTTACCTTTTTAGGTCATTTTAAAGCATTTTTCGCCGATTTAATCGATTGTACTATCATTTCAATGGTACTTGCTGCAAATAATATTTACGAGATGCAACAAATGTTCCCCACTAAATTCCAGAGTAGCGTATTCGATTTCTTCGCTCGTATATTGTGATGTCAGCCTTTGTGAATACTATGTAATCTATAGTTCCTGCGACGCTTATCCACGCCATTTTCAGTTCAGCCGATTTCGCGATAAATAAAGGCAGAAATTTTCTTTTAAAGAACAGTCCAAACCAAAAGTTTCAAGTGAGATTACTTGAACAAAAGGAAGGAGCCTCAATTACGTACGTAACATATCCAACAGCTTGAGTTGTTCATCTGAAGTGGTTTTGATCAAAGATTTTTACGTCATTTTTCTTTGTTTTTAGGGCATTTTTAAATCAATTTCTGAGCATATTATTGATCATTTTTGACAATGTTTTAGGCCATCAAAATCCACCTCCTAGTTATAACCATTGTGATAACAGTGAAGTCCTTACAGACCGTGTTGTAAGTGCTTTATTATGTAAATACTTATCATTATCAAATTAAATGCATACGTTAAATTATCAAACCACTGTTTTGTGTTGCTTGTGGTATTGTAAATTTACTTTTAATTCATACAAATGTAAAATTTAATATATAAATACAAATGGAAAATTAAAAAGCAAATTAATAATGATAGTAATAATAATGCAAATAATAGGTTTATTAGAAACCATAGAGATTCAAAGGGTTTGGTTTATTAATTGAAATTTTAATTTGTCGCCGATTTCCCATATCACTAGGTTCGCTAGTGAGCAGTTGCCTCCCATTAATAGTATGAGAAAGGATCAGTGTCCTGTATTGTCTATAAAGTATTTGTAAGTATCTAGTATATTGAAATTTGGCAAAAGTTACTCTTTGATTTTGTTAGTTTAACTAACCAACTAAATTAAGCTTCCTAACATGGTAATACATTAAATAAAATTCAATATCATATCGTACACACATATCATGTCGGGTTAATTCTGGATAAACATAATTTAATTGGACGCATTCATGTTCTGAAAAGGCCACTGAAAAGGCGAAAAGGCCGTTCGGAACATGCCGATGACGTCATCGGCACGCCGGAATGTCCAGAAGTTCTTTCCTTCACACATTTTGCAAACCGCGGAAGGTGCGGATCGTCCTGTCTCAACCTAGTGCGCGCATCCTAACAGGAAATTATGTAATGAACTTTTTAAAATATCAAGTCCGTCCCGTGCCTCCATGCCGTACTGTCCCAGTGCGCGCTAGGCTTAAGTGGGCCGAATGTCACGTTCCAGCAGGGAGGAGCATAGCCTTCTCAATTTCAACGGGAAATTTTTGAGAAAATTTTGCAAGTATTGAGGCGTCATGTAAAATACCCCTAAAAAAGAAAATATCCGTTATAAACTATCGGTGTCGAGCCAAACTCTTAATGGCGAGTGACGCTATCAGTTCGTTTTGATCGGTCGAGAAATATCAAGTTTGGAAAAAATCAGCTGAGTGGTTTAAGAGACAAACAGACGTTTTGCAGTCAATCGAATTTTTGGTGTCAAGAATACACAAAACGCGAATTCTGACTACAGAATGTGTTAGAGGAAGTAATTTACTACGTACACATTAACAAGATTAATTCACTTCTTCGTTACTAGGGCCCGGCAATAAGTGTTCTTCTGTGGAAAATTCGTAGTTTTCCGGTGCACGATTACAATTTTTTTTTCTTATGAAACGTAAAAGAAGATAACTGGGGATTTATCAAATTTACAAAAATTAAATATATTATTACGAATGGCTACAAGGGCCCTTTCAAAATGTTCAAGGGAGCCACCGGCCCCGACATACATACATACATACATACATACATACGTGGTGGCGTACCTTCAGTTGGTGTCACCCGGAGCAAAACTAATGGTATCAACCCCCCATAAATTAAATATAAGAAAAACTATTAATGAATAGATTATACATGATTTAATAAAAATATATTTGCACATGACATTTATTTATAATTTATTAAAAACCGCATGTAATTCAGAATAATTGAAATTACATTTTTAAGTAAATAATCTAAAACGAAGTATAACTAATTACCAAGTGCATGTTTTTATAAAAATATGATTTTTAAATAAATTATTAAAATCATATAATTCCAATTATAAAATGTTCTAATTGGTGTCACCACTAAAATGCTGTCACTCGGGACGGACCGCGCCCTGTCCCCGTCTAGCTACGCCTCTGCATACATGTAGACATTACGAGAGCCTGTCGTCTCCTTTCCCCGCGTGCAGCGGAGGCGGCGCGCGCAGGCGGAGTTCGGCGCGTGCGGGCGCGCGGAGCAGCGCCGGCTGAGGAGCGCGCTGGAGAGGGCGTCTCGCGACGGCCACGCGGAGGAGGTGCAGCGGCTGCTGGGCGGGTGGCGCTGGTGGCCAGACGCCTACCTGCTGGACGCGCTCCAGGTACGTATGTGGCGGCATCCGCTCTCAAAACGTCGGGAGGGGGTTGTAGAAACGTCGATAGGGTCAACCGACAAACGTGGCTCAGGGCGTCAACTGATTTATTTATTTATTTATTTTGTCAAAAAACTGTATATGACGTGTGGGGAAAGAGATTTATCAGCGCACATTTTCTTGAGGGAAAAAAATAACAAAAAAACCGGAAAAATGAATTTAGAAAATAATTATTTTAGAAAAATAAAATATTTGAAAATTGAAATTACTTAAAAATTGCAATTGATGTTATATTATGCTCAATATGCTTCTTTTTTATTATTAGAATTTTTTTCGTGAAATATTATTTAAAATAAATGGGATCGTAATTTCACTTTGACCTATTTGACTAGCAGTACTCCTTCGCAGGCGGACAGGTAACCACAGCCACCTGCGGCAGCATGCGTGGGTAGATTTAGGTAGCTGTCCATTAGGTGGCCTTGGCTGAATCAACTGCCACGAAACTATTCAATGTGAAAGTTTAACTTATAAAAATCGCAGAAAAAGTACTATATGAAACTCGATGTAATGGCTATTAATACACTCATATGAAGTTTACGATATTCGCACGTATCGTAACATCACACTCGTATATTAATACCCTCATTACATCATCGTTTCATAACGTGCTATTATGGATCCAGGTGGCGGCGAGCGAGGCGGTGGTGCGCGTCTTCGCCGCGGCCGCGCCCGACCTCCTCCGCGGCGGCAACGCGGCGTGCGCGCTGCACGCAGCCGCCAGCGAGGGCCGCGAGAGGGCTCTGGCCGCGCTGCTCTCCGTGGGACTGGACCCCAATGCGCGTGCGCCATGGGCACGCGTGCTGCCGCTGCACGCCGCGTGCGCCCACGGCCACGTGGCCTGCGTACGCCTGCTGCTGGAGCACGGCGCCGACGCCAACGCGCAGGTACTTTCTCACTTGAACCGCAAGCCTGACCAACACGTGTGGTCCGCCACTTGAAATTGTGCGACCCGTCGGACGATTTTATGTTATAAATATTGAAACTTGTATTTATTTGTGTTTATAAAGAAAAAAATATTAAATTTTAATTTGCATATGCTTCCGTTAACTAAATTGAGCATAGCAAAGTGTTAAAGCTTCCAACAGCTTGTTTAGAATTTTTTGGGAGAGCATTGACGGTTATACAATGGTGTTGTAACTAATATGTTTACAAATGGCAATTAGTTTGAAAGTCACGATTCAAAATAGTTACGAAATTCTGATTTTGTAGAGCTCCGAGTACGTATTAAAGAAGTCAAGAACTTCCAATAATTTGTGCAAGGGTTTCCGGAATCAGAGAATATTGTGAGTACTGTGAGTTTTTCGTTTATTTCATTCAATAATTAAATATAGTTATTTAGTTTGTTTCTTTCGTGTATTTTCTGGAATTACATGTAGGCTGTTGCATGCAAGTTTTTTCTATAACAGTCATTAATAATTTTAAAGTTCATTATAAATATTTCAACAGCTGGGTTTCATTGCAATATGTTCAATTTTATTTCTTCAAGTAATTTTAATAAGAAAGATGACATTGTTTGCAGGTGGAAAAGTTTTCTCACACGGTTAAAATGCAAATTTCCAGCCATTTGTAAACACTATTGAATTTGTGAGTATAAGTGCTTTGAATGACTTCAAATGAAGTTTTTCGAAAACACAAAACTTTTCTGTAAAAAAGAGCTTCAAATTTCGCATTAACAGTAGCGCCTAAACGCCATTTTCTTGAAACAGCTCCAAATTTTTCAACGAAAATTGCCATTTAGGGCAAGGTTTAATTGTTTTTTTATATTCTTAAAATAATACTTTTGTTCTATTATTGGAAAACCGAAAACTTAAGAAAATGTCGAAAAAATGCAGTTTGGGCGGGATAGATGGTAGCTGTCAAGAGTATTGGCAAGTCCGAAAAGCTAGCCGAGACCAAACGCATCAGAAAACTAATACGGGAAAGTCTGTGCCATTCTGTAGCACCACTAGTTCGTTTTTCATAAACAAGACGAGTCACGTAACTTTAGCACATCCTGCAGTTTTTGAACGGTTGAAGTAATTGCAATGCAGTTTTTATGGAAGTGGATGAGGGAATGGGGCTAATTGATACGTGTTTTCGGTTCTATTTCATCACTTTACATTTTACGATATATTGAGGTAACGTTTTTCAATTGGAACTATACATTTTTTGTTTATCATAACGTAAAACGATAAATCCAATGGTATAGATATTGCTGTCTGTTAGATAAGCATTTTTTAAAAATAATTTTGATTCATTTGTGCTCAGCTTTCCTTGCACGAGCTCACGTTAGCAGGGGGTACGCTGCATGACCTTGTGTGGCGGACTGTTATCCGTTCAACAATAGTGGCAAAAAAATTAAGCATTTTTTTAGTAATTTTAACTAACATACGACAATATGCATATCATTGCATTCGACTTTTTTATGCTCGTCATGATAGACAAAAAATATGTATAGTTCCATTTGAAAAAACGTTTTCTTGTCTTCTAACCTTGCTGACAAGTTCGTTTGCTTGTAAAAAACTAAAGAGTATTTTTAATTTGAATTTTAAAATAAGACTGATGAAGAAGACGGATCAGTCTTCGAAACGTTGCGAATCATGTGCCATAAGCAATTTCTATCATTATGTAAAGGTAACATTTATTTTTAAATAAAGTCTCTGTCTATAAAACTATTGGAACTTGAATATAATTGTTTATTTATGAACTCATCAAACAGACAGCCATTAGATCACGTATTAAAACGTTATTTTGATGTAATCTTTTAATTTTTCAAAAATTTCACAAATGTGTATTGTTACAATAGTACTTAAAAGTATAGCTTCTCGGCTGTCCGGGTGACGCCGCGTCGTTGGCAGAGAGGCCGACGTTTCGCCTAACATGTCGTAGGTTTCCTCAGGGCAGCTCTCTGCCCTGGGACGCGGCGTCACCCGGACAGCCGAGAAGCTATGAACTCGAGCCGCGGAAGCTTACGTGTACAGTACTTAAAAGTAAAATAATCCGAGAAAGCACATTCTGATGTAGGACTACCAGTTTCTCCTTTAGAAATTTAATAAGCTGCTCTTTACTATTCAGGTGGTTGATTTCATCACAGCCCTGCACTTCGCAGCGGCTATCAACAGCGTGGAGTGTGTGGAGTTACTGCTGCAGCACGGCGTGGACATCAGCGCCAGCGATGGTGCGGGGCGTACGCCTCTCTGCTACGCCGCTGACGCGGGCGCCGCGGAAAGCGTACGAGTTCTCGGAGCGAGAGGCGCCGATCCCAACGTCAGGTTTTCAAGACAAACCACCCCACTCTTGTTGGCCGCTAAGGGCCGCACGGAATTGCGCCTGCCCTACCACACCTCCGCCCCCAACCCGCCAGCGGACTACCGGGCGTGTGTAAAAGAACTGATTCGGTTGGGAGTAGATCCGCAAGGCGCAGATGAGGATGGTTACAACGTTCTTTATTACGCTATTAAAGTCGGAAGTAAGGACTTATTCGTCTATCTTACTGACGAGTTAATCGATGTTTCAAGCAAATCGACTGAAGGAGAGACTCCTTTACATTGGGCGGCGCTTTGGGCGAAGACGGAATTCATGCGTGATCTGATGAATGCTGGGATCGATATCAACAGCAAAAGGAATGATGGAAAAACTCCTCTACATTTAGCCGTTGACGCTTATAAAAGAGACTGTGTTGGCCTTCAGGAACTTCTCGATTTGGGTGCGGACGTTCACGCCAAAGACAATGAAGGGTGGACGGCCCTTCACCTCGCCTGTAGCAAGAACGTTTCAGAAATGATCGCCGTGCTCCTGCGCGCCGGATCAGACGTCGCGTCGACCACCAACGCCGGCGAAACGCCGCTGCACGTGGCCTCGTGGACCGACCACGCCGAGTGCGTGTCGCGGTTGCTAGACGCGGGCGCGGCCATCGAAGCGGCGGCGGGCGACGGGAAGAGGGCGGTGCACCACGCCGCGCAGTCCTGGAGCACGAGCTGTCTGGAGGAGCTGGCGAGGCGCGGCGCGGACCTGCAGGCCAGGGACCATCAGGGCTGGACGGCGCTGCACTGCGCGGCGGACGCGGGCGCCGCGGAGGTGGTGGCGTGGCTGGTGAGGCGGGGCGTGGGCTTGGGCGAGCGCTCGGCGGCGGGCGAGACGGCGCTGCACGTGAGCGCGCGGGCGGGGCAGGCGGAGTGCGCGGCGCGGCTGCTGCGCCTGGGCGCGGCGGTAGACGCGCGCGACGCCCAGGGCCGCACGGCGCTGCACGTGGTGGCGGCCGGCGCCGATGAGCACATGGCGCGCGCGCTGCTGGAGGCCCGCGCAGACCGCGCGGCGCGCGACCACCAGGGCCGCTCGCCGCCCGACCTCGCCCTCGACCCAGACATGCGCCGCCTCATTCGCTGCTGGGCCATCGCCGCCTAGCAGCCCGCCAAGACACTGCGCTTTTAGGGCCCCTTGCGTGAATACCTCCAGCCAATGCTTTGCTAGCAGACGCGGCACTCGGAAGCGCTACTGATTGACGCCATGTGAAGGTTCCTTACACCGACGCCCTCTCCCACAGTTCAGCATTCAACATTTTTTCCCGTCAATTTATGCCCTGAGGGATTTACCCCAGCCTCCCTTAGGCTCACAGCTTGAACGTCACCATAGTGACGTCACTGTCGCGAAATATAAGCTCCCGAATGGATGGCAGCGAAACAGCTGATTCCTGTCAGGGACAAAGTTATGAAAATCGCAGTATAGGAACGTTCATCCCCTAAAATTTACCCGAAATCAATCTCCGCCTGAGATGACTCAGTAACAGCTACCCTTGGCGCTGCAGCGTCTCTGACTGAGACCCTAGAACAGGGCTTTCCAACTGGTGGTTCGTGGGCCGCATGACGCCCGCCACTGCTTTGAAAAATTTTATTATACCAGCCAAATACAATACAATTGCACAATTATTCTTATTTTTATTTAATGGTATCTTAATTTTCTCATGTGTACATTAATCATTAAGTATGTTGAATAAAAGTCGTAACTAATATATATTTGTTTCAGTATAATCTCAGTAGTTAGGGTAAACCATCTTAAATTACGATGCGGCCCGCGGCTTAACTAGAATTTGGTATGTGGCCCATAAGCCTTTTAAGTCGGACAGATCTGCCGTAGAGTTTGAGCTATGGTTGGGGATTTTTGACACTACACAGCTAGTCGTTCCACAGCTGTCTGGAGGAGAATTCTAACGGCCGGCTACTCTGAACGATAATTTTTCGTGGTTTCACCTAGGCGTAACGCCGGAGCAGTACCCTAGCAAACGGACCACGGACAGCGCGGGATCTTTCTTTCGTCATCCGTGTCTCCTTCTCTCCCCTTACGCACACATACATGCACCGCATCCAGGCATGTGGGAAGTTCTGTCGTGGCTTTAGAGCTTGACCCAGCTGGGTCGCTGATACCTGCCGGGAGCCCGCTCGCCTTCATGTAGGTCGCCGACGGATCTCTCGCCCCAGCGGGAGAGGAACAGTACTACCTCTGAGCTATAACGTTCGACATGCCCACGGGACTAATTTACTCGCTCTCTATGATAATTGGCTTTGGGAAATGCTAATGGACCGTGGCGGAGCTTCAGTTATCACCCGGGCAAAACTAATGGTATCACCCCCCTAAATTAAATACAAATATATATATAACTAAATAGTTTATACATTATTTTAAGAAATATAAGTGTATTTGCACATGATATTTATTTAGAAAATATTTAAAAACTGTATGTAACTCAGAATAATTTAAATTAATTTTTAAATAAATAATTGTGTAATTCAAACTTGATTGATATGATACCCTTTAAATGGTATCATCGGGGCGGACCGCCCCCCCCCAACTACGACATTGATAAAGGAGCAATGGTGGAATGAAGGCAGGGAGACGGGAGAACCCCTGAAAGAGCCCACCGCGTTCCCAAAAATCCGAGGTTTCAAGGATCACCAAAGGTGGAATGTGAGGGGTCTGATCACTGCTCCTGAAGACTCCCTCGCCTCTTAACAACGCGAGATTTTTCACGATCGTTGCGATGGTTTCCTCTGAGCAGGCAATTGTGATCCATTTGTTAGAAGTTGCTTGTAAATATATTCACTTTACACAGATGTAACGACGCCTCCAAACTATCGTGAAAATGAACGCCTCTTGTGTTCTAAGTAAGTAGCTGCATATGAATGATAATTAGGAAGTAAGTGATGGAAATATTGAACATAGAAATCAGTTGAATAATTATACCCGAAATGTACAAATGTATACATTACTGTCCCACATTGTTTAGTGGTTGCATTGCGAACATTGTCATTTTCTTAACTTAATGAAGAAGTAGAACTGTATAAACCAGGGGATCCAACTCTTTTCTTGTAAAACAATATTTTGCTTCATCAACCCCTCTTCAATTTTTACTATAATATACACCATACAAAATTATCATAATACAAATACTTGCACGAAACTAACTTAAATATAACCATTAAATAAATAATATGAACAAGGTTTGGAAAAATTGTTATACTCTAAAAACCTTTAACCATCATTGATTTTAAACTTATAAATATAAACAAGTTTTCTAAAACAAAATTACACACCATAATTGCACTAAAAGTTTATTTTATTAATGTGAAATTCCAAAAAATGAGCGAATTTGTAATTTATTCGGTGTTTTGTAGTTTTATATAAATAATAATAATAATAATAATAATAATAATAATAAAATTCATGTATATTGTTTGTACCGATCTTCTTGATATCTTGATATTCTTTATATCGATCAGTCGACGGTGAGTGTTTGGATATTAACCCTCAATCGACACCCTAATAATATCGCTCCCCTTTAAAATGTGATCGGCCCCATTGGGAATCCCTGGTATAATCTCCATTTTAATGCGCTGCATTATAACTGCATTGTACGTTGTCGTGACTGTGTCAGTCATTTTCTCTTGAAGGTGAAAAGTTCCTTCTAGCACATTATTACCACATATTAACTTACAGGCTCACACCTATAGTAAGGGAACTAGACCCCTACTAGAGATGTAAGCCTCGAAGATTGAAGTTTGAATATCAGTTTTTGGAAAGAAACACCATTTCCCGTTAGTATTTCAGTATTTATACTTTTTAGTATTTGCTTTGTAGTATTTATACTTACTGATTCTCAATTTATTGACCTAATAGGAAATGGCATTACTGTCGATTCTCTCGCCATTTTACAAATTATGTTATAGATCTTTTGTAATTAAGTTTTATAATAAAAGATACTATGGAAGTATGTACTGAACGTGGATGCATGTCCATTACTTTGCCAGATATGTTTGTGCTGATGTACCTGAAAATGTAATATGTTTACTACTGTTACTTAATAATATTATTCCAATGTACTTTTGGAGAATAGATGAAATATATGTTGTCTTGAAAGTACCTTGTCATCCTTAATTCTTAGGTTTAATAGTGTATCCCGTGCAATGTTCCTTGAAGAAATCTGACGTATGCAGGATCGGATTTATCTACACACAAAACAAGTGGTCGCTTTGAGGCTTCCAAGAAGTCGAGGAACCGCTCATCAGAAATAATTCGTAAACCATTCGAAAAAAATGTTCATTATGTTTTCATCTGTAAAAAAGTTTACATTCCAGAATTATATATGAAAGCACAAAAATACATGTTAAGGGAAAAATAATTCATTTCATGCCTATTGTTATGCCATTTAAGTTTCTTACAAATTGGAATGTAAGGTATATTTATTAAACACAATCAACATTTGGTAGTAATTTCATCATTACATAATAAAAACGCATATGCGTACTAAAATTGAGATGGGTACTGTTCTTCCCTGCGTGAAAACGTCATTTCGTCACTGGGCACAATTTATTATGAAACAGTTGATGTAATCCACCGTGGCCTCTGAATTGGGTGAAACAATTGGCGGCCAAACAACGGTGCATACTGCAAATCAGTCTATTCAACTCCTTGCCCTAACGCCACACACGGGTAGAGTTTTCAGAAATTCGAAATATATAATTAAAATATACTACATTCATACACCATATAAAATGAGGAAAAATTAATAAATTTATAACATTTTTGAGCCATAGAAAAATGCTGTAATTTAGTATAAGCCTAGATATGATAAAAATATATGATTTTATTGGCTTTAATTCTATCATTGGCCTACGAAAGACACCTAACGCGCAACTCTTTGAATTAACAGAACCTTTGCATTTCCTTTACCTTCCTGGAAGAACATGTGGGACGGTGAGATATCAACGTCGGGAGGTAGAGTTATCGACTTGCCCCCTGACGGGAGTGATGTTTGCATTGCGAATCTGAGCCTGGCGATCAACCACGACCCATCGTTCACGTACGATTATCAGCTTCATTTCTTTGTGTAAAGAATTTACAGGAAAGCGAGCTTGTGGTATCTAAAGATACAGAATGTCAAATTCAAAAACAAATGACATCCTCGGTCTAGATCTAGTTAAAAAATAGAGGTTGGGTGCCAAACGGCTGGAATTGGTGAGAGTGGAAATGATTTAAACGCACATTTTTAACCAAACAAGAATGAAAATAGAAATACATTTCAAGAAAAAAGCTTAGAAAGGTAAATATGTCTTAAAATATATTGACGTGAAAAGGCAGCAATAAATATTCGTCATAATTGTTACGTGTTCATTATTTTTATGATATACATGTCAAAAGCCGAAGGCTATCTACAAAAATTACAGGTGCCGCTATATTGCTTGTGCATTGGTCAAAAAATATTTTGCCTTATTCAGCAAGACATACCGCCAGACTGCCTCGAGTTTGAGCTACACTAAAAGGTGGCGAGAGCTTCCGGTGACGCCTCCAGCATTTATTCGACGCGGTCGGCGCACACCGATAACAGACCATGTTTCAGTATCGTTCGTTCTCGATAATGGTGGTTCTGGAATTGACATTTTCGGGCACAGTAGTATCGGCGAGTCTGGTATCGCCGCCGAGAACGAACGGAACTGAGGGTATTTTTGCCCGTTTTGATACCGTCTAGCCAGCTTCGGAGAGGTGCTTTGAGGATCCCGGAGACAAAAAACGTGATTTTTACCTTCATGTCTCTATGGATGTGTTTTTAAGTGCATTATTTATTTTAAAAGCTTTTCGGCTACAAACGTAAGGCCTTCTAGAGGCGTTCCAAAGTTGTTTAAGTTTGATGGAGAATATGGACCATGTCATTCAACATTACAATTACCAAAACGCTCCAGCAGATACACCGCAGAATATACACTGTTCTAACGATAAGAAAAGAAACGTTGATAAGAAGGGAACGTTGATTATGCTCCAGAATGAAAGTCAGACACTCAGAAGCATTTGTAAGCAGTATTAAGAACCTCGAAATTACGAGTTTGTTAGTGTGATACGCTTTTCGTGCGTTTAATTTAATTTATTTTCAAAATATTTGTCTTCCATTTATATTTGTGCTAGTTTAAGAATGCATGCAATAGAAAGCAGCAAACCCAAATATAAGAGGTAGAAAAATTAATGATTGATTGCTGTCATATATATATATATATATATATATATATATATATATATATATATATTTGCTAACGTTATTTTACATGTTATAAAATTTAAGGTTCACGCGATATATTTAATCGCGTAATTATTTCTTCCTTCGTGTTTTTCTACCTTTACACACATTCTTTCACTGTTTCTTTGTTTTTTAAATGTCTTCATTCAACTTCGACCAAAGACTGCACACATGTAAATTAATTTCCTCTGATTGTGTCAGTATTGCTCAATAATGCATCACTGACTCATTCCATCACTCCGGGCTCCCCCCACCTTCTTCATCAAAGCGTCGTAGTACCAAAGCGCGTCGCTGGGGGCGTTCCCGTCGCGACCGCGAGCTCTTGTGGCCGAGAGGGCGAGGGAGTGAGTCAGTTCCGTGGCCCGCGCCACCGCGGGGAGGTGACGTCCGAAACCGTGGTCAGCTGCTACGTCGATAACAGCGCCTGGCAGCAGTGTACCCTCTGTAGGTTCGTATCTCGGGTGTGAGTGAAATAAGAAAGTGGTTGTCAGTTGGATGTGGAGGGGAACGGCGTTGCCTCGTGTTACCATGCTCTACCACAATTAAGCTACCATGACATCATAGTGACGTCACTGTAGCGACATAAAAGCTCTCGATTGGATGGCAGCGAAACAGCTGATTTCTGTCAGGTCAAAGTTAAAGAAAATCGCAGTATATGATGAACATAATTCGTTTTAAGAAAAGTGACTTTTGACTGATCGTCAGTTGTGTCGCGGCTATCCAAACAAGCTCTGTTATGTCATATTTTTTGGTATTGTAGCTCCCGTTTGGATAAACGGGGCACAAGTGATGATCTGTCGGAAGACACTCTAATAAGAAACGAAGTTTAACAACAAAGCTAACCGCGCACGCTGCTCACGACACATTTTATCTCTTACTCTCGTCACTTGCACTGTCGCTCAGCTGATTATCAGCGACATTCGAGCTATGTCTTTTCTATTGGAGATGGAAACTGTGCAAATGTCGAAGTGTCTGTTTCGCAGTGTGTTTAGGTGACAGCACTGCCGTTAACACGTGACAACTGTCAAGCACATTCTAATTTAATTGGTGTAACAAAATGGTGTATGCGCAAAACCCACTAGCTTTTTAGTACATGCAGTACGTTGCATTTGTGTTTCAGACGCCATGGAGTGCTTAGTTGCTCCGGAGTGCTTAAGTGCTTTTGATGTATGGGATGATTCAGAAGATACATGCGAGAGTCTTGATCACACGGAGGTAAGAACTACGTTATAAATTTTATTTGTAATGACCTGAAATGGTGCACATTGAGGAAATTCGATCCAATGTTAACATAGCTATGCTCTTACCTACTCGCCTTTTAAAGAGAGAACGTATTGTAATCTGGCAACGAAAATCGGCGATTTTTCGGAGAAAAAATTTTAAAAGTGAATAAGTTGATAAATAATGTTTCTATATGTAGTTCGCTTGACGGCATAAGTCTATCCAAACTTGATATTTCTAAATCGATCTGAACGAACTCCAGACCCTGCGGGATGAAACCGGTATTTTGTGTATACGGGGTTCTTTGCATAAAGCCTTAGCATTTTCAATTATTTTTGTGAAAAAATTCTCTACATTTTTTTATTATACATAGTCCTCGGATATCATAAATAACGCTTAAAAGTAAGGCCTCACCTCGCAGCTAAAACCAGGGACCGAAAAGGTATTGAATAGCTGTAAAATACCGGTGTTTTTTCATACCTCTATCAAATATCTGTATTCTTTTATGCCGGTAAAATACCTTTATAGAACGTCTGTATCGGTGTAGACCTTCATAAAGGTTATACCGGTATTTTCAATGAAAATAATGTCGTTCACACCGAGAAAATAACTTCCTTTCGTTAATCATTTTGCGAAATGCTTATTACTTAAATAAAAGATCATGCACACACTTCCGCACACGCGCCACACACACACAAACACACACACAACACACACAAACACACACACACAAACACACACACACAAACACACACACAAACACACACAAACACACACACAAACACACACACAAACCACACACACACAAACACAAACACACACACAAACAGACACACAAAGACACACACAAAGACACACACAAAGACACACACAACAAACACACACACAAACACACACACAAACACACACACACACACACACAAACACACACACAAACACAAACACACACAAACACAACACACACACACAAACACAAACACACACAAACACAAACACACACACAAACACACACACAATCACAAACACACACACAATCACAAACACACACACACACAAACACACACACACAAACATACACACACGCGCGCGCGCGCCCCCACACACGCTCGCCACACACACAATTTTACTCTTTTTCTCTCTCTTTTCCTCTCTCTTTCCCTTTATCCCTTTCTCTTTCTTCCTTTTCCTCATTCTTTCCCTTTCTCATCATTTCTCCCTTTCTTTCACTTTCTCTCTCCTTCCTTTTGTTTTTCTTTTCTTCTCTTTCTTTCTCTTTCCCGCACTTTCCTTTCTTTCTCTCTTTCCTTCTCTCTCTCTCTCTCTCTCTCTCTCTCTCTCTCTATCTCTCTCTCAGCAGAACGTTTGCTGGGGCCAACGGTCACATTTCAGACGCTTCCATTTCAACCCTCCACACTGCGAAAAGAAATTAATAGCAAGGACTGTGCCGAACTGGAGACGCCCATGACACGGACCTCCGGAAACTGCCTACGCCACGACACAGGACTCGCAAGTCATTACAAAGGGGCAACTCTTTCCGAGAATGCATCGGCTGCGCCAGAATCTTTTCACAAAGTAAATCGTTGTCCGATCTCTAGCGCATTCCTCCTTTCACAACTGATGGACAAGGCCATATCCGTTGGACTCTTTTTAGTTTGAAGTGCACAGTGACAAGTGTTTTTAACAATTCTACGGAAGGCAGTTGTAAGGATATCGTAAAGGCTTTTGAGATGAATTTTCTGAGAATTTATTTTATTATTTTTAGATTGAAATATAATTTTTCGGTACTTGGCTCGGGAGTTCAATTATTCTTTGGTCTATTTTGTGTGGAGAAAACTTTTCATTCAAAAACAATTATACACAGACAAGTTCACAATACATATATTTGAAGATAAAAATAGATATTTAATGCAAAGTGTTTGTGTTTAAGTGGAAAAATAATTTAATTCTTAATGGAAAATACATTAATAAAGGCAATGAAGAAAGCAAGTGGGTGGTAGGATTTCGAACACTAGCTGAATAGCTAGGTCGAATTCAGTCACGGTGAAGAGGAGAATTCTAGCGGCCGGCTGCTCCGATCGGTAGTTTTCAGTGATTCTTCCGACCAACAACAGGCGAGTGCCGGAACACTAACCTAGCAAATGGGCCACGGGTCATTCCCATCTCATACTTACACACACTTACTTGTACGTGCACTACACTACCTCACATGTCGGGAAATCAGTCGGGAGCTGAGTTTTAGAGCTTGTCCTTTCTGGAAGCTGGGCTCCGCTGGCTGGTGGGAGGTACCTATCTGGAGAAAACTCCTCTAGCCGACGTGTAGGTGTGCGCTGAATATCACCATCCCGAGGAAGATGAGGTGAGGAACATCACCGTCACTTCCCAGTTGCAAATGTACTACACTTAAGGGAATAATTACTTTAGCACTTGACGCGCCCCGAATTACTAATCAAGCAAGCAAGTAGGTGTAACATTTTAGGGTATCCTACATTTAGACGGGATATTCTTGCATTATAATGTTGCAGGTCTCATGTTCGTCAAAATAAATCTGATGTTTCGAAAGTTTCATGTTCGCAGGTTTTATGTTTCGAAAATAAAAAACACAACTTCGGTGTCTTCCTACAATTACAATTGTAAAGATACATTTTTTACATTCCCGTGTATTTACGTATACGGAGTATAGGAAAAGTTATGTAATGCTGAACGAAAAACGGCGGATTTTCAGCAGAAAAACTCTTATTATAAGGCCCTGGTAACGAAAAAGTGGATAAATCCAATTGCTAAATTTAGGGGAAAAAATCTACTAACACTTGGTGCTGCCAGAATCCCTGTTATGTGGGTCCTTGATACCGAAAAATCGATTGATGGCAAAACGCCTGTCCATTTGTCAGTGAACAACGCTAGCGACTAAATCGTTCAGTCGATTTTCTCCAAAACTGATATTCCCCGATTGATCTGACTGATCTCGTGGTCCCTTGGATTTGAAACATATTTTAATTTGGACGGTACTTTACACGAAGCCCCTGGGACATTCCAAATTTTCAAAAAAATGGCGCCAACAATTTTCACTAAATTTTGTTGTTGGATAGTCTGAAGGTTATTTAAGAGAATGGCCCAGGCTCATGTTGGTTGAAAACTCTGAGTTTTCGAAAATTGAAAAAATTGAAAACATTTTTTTTGCGTCTTCCTACAACTACAATTATAAGATACCTTTTTAAAAAATGAAATGTGCTCATAAAAAACAGCTCTTCAAGTAAGGTCATGTTCAATTTTTCAAAAACATTAGTATTTTTTGCGAAATTTTGTGTCAAACATGGGCAATTTTATTACCTTTAAACCTTTTTTTCTTAGAAGCCGTACAAAATTTTTTGATTAAATTGGGACCTTAGATAGCATAAAGGAAGCTTAAGAGAATGGCGCAATTTTCATATTCGTTCAAATGCTTGATTTTGCAGATATTTTCTAAAATTAAAAATACTAAAATTACAGTTGTGAAGATAAAATAGTTTGTCTTAATGAAATACGCTCATTAAAAACAGATCTTCTAACAAGGTCATGTTGAATTTTTCCAAATTATGCGTATTTGAGGAGTAATCGGACGTCAAAATTCGTCCGCCGCTCCCCTAAGAAAACTGTAACCTAAGAGAATATTAAACCTAAGAAAATTTTAAAATAGAACTAAGAATATGTTTGGTGACTTATTTCAGGATCCTGAATTTAGGATATACAGGATAAATAACGAAAATGCATTATTTTAAGTACATAAAATTTTATAAAATGTAAAATAACGGACGTTCTTAGCTTATATATACAAACGTGTATACTTAAAACGATTAAAAAGCAAATAGGATTCTACGAGATTAATATATCGATCAAAAATAGTATTTTCCAATAATTTATAAAAATGTTTGTTAAATTAACGATTTACCAGCAATCCGCAAAACTTGATTGAAATTTGCGCAATGCAACAATGGATAATTGAAAAGTACATTGTTAGTGAACTAACAGGTGGTGGGAATGATAAGATAAATATGTTTTATTTACTAGAGCTTGTGTTCACAAATTAGATTTTTAGAAATAATTCGAAACGTATTTGATAATCATTATTTTTGTCCCTGTTGCGAGATGCGGTTAATACATATACAGACACTGAACGAAAGGTCACGTAATAATGCATATGTTAACATTTTATCACTAATACGTTTCATATTACAGCCCTTCATAATTTCAAAGAATATAAAACAATTCCAAGGAACGTTGATTACCCGTTTTTTAATAAAATGAGGTTCGCTTTTTGGGTAAACATTTTGAGTGTTGAGAAAGAAACAAGAATTTCCAAAACGTAAGCATTTATTTTACATCATAAACACGTTGCTGTTTCTCGGCTACAGAACGTTAAAGAATACATTTTACTATTTTAAATGTTTTTGTATTTTACTATTTTAAATGTCTTCAGACTTGCTTTTGACTTAACTCGTATCCATACACGATGAAACTGAATGTGTGGAAATGACTGTAATGAAATGTTATGAAATTGCATCTTGTATTAAGGTAGCTCGTATAAAAGATTACGCACAGACATCATTGCAATTGATAATGCCTAAGTAAATGTTGGATTCATTTTATCAAAATCTTTTAAATATAACTAGTTCATTTGCTGATAAATGTGTCTAGAAGTCTTGTAAGCAATACTCTAGTTTAAGCTAGCGTAAGTTTTCTTTGAAAAAGTTAATTTTTTTTTCACGAAGATTAGTAAATAGTACACTAAGGTTTATAGTTCCTTTTATATTTTAATTAATGTATTTAACGATAAAAAACAATGAAAATCTTTGTTAAAGTGCTTAAAATTACTTCTAATGACGTTTTTCGAAAACTCAGAAGGTTTCTGTGAAAAAGAGCTTCAAATTTCGAATTTACTTTAGCGCTTAAATGCCTTTTTTTTTTACGGCTCCAAATTTTTCAAAGAATATTGGCATTTAGGACGAGGTTTTACTGTTCTTTGATATTCATAAAATAATATTTCCATTCTACTATTAAGAAATGGGCAAATTAAGAAAATGTCTTTGGGTGGCGATAGAGAGCAGCTGGCAAGAGTATATGGCAAGTCCGAAAAGCTAGCCGAGACGAAAGGAAGTAGAAAACTAATACGGGAAAGTCTATGATATTCTATAGCATCACTAGTTTCATACCGAAATGTGTTTATCAAAAACATATCTTCAAATAAGATCACGTTGATGTTTTTGAAATTATGAGTATTTTGACTGTAATTTGGTGACAAACGTATTCGCCCCCTCCGAATTTACAGCGCTTCGTGAACGTAATTCCAGGCAGTTGAATACTTCGTAATTAAGAATTTGTAAATTATTTCTTTGTTTGTTTCCTACATTCCACCTTTTGTTATACATTTACACATAATCTTTTTGAAATTATTTAAAACTTATTTGAAATATAAATATGAAGTAAACATTTCTAGCCTTCAGAATATATCGTATTGAAATGCAGCAATGACTCGGAAGCTAATTTTTGTGGAATTAGGTCTTATGGCTGGGACGTGATTTACCTGCCTGAAAAGCAGTTGTAATTGTCAAATTGGTATTATTTGCCTGAAAATATTTATTTTTTGCACTAAATGTTGTAACATTTGTAATGAGTTTTACAAAAAATGATGACTGAGATGTCTTTTGTGCCGCGGCTGTCATTGTGAACAAAATTGTATTTGAGTAAGTACATTTAAAATATTTATTGAACAGAACCTACAAACATTTGATTCTATTAACGTATTCTTGTGTAATCCACGCGATGCATTCCATAAAGACTCTTGCTCGACTGTTTCATCGTTTACGCGGAGAAACGAAGAAGTGCTCCGCGCAGAAAGAGAAGCCGTGCCGCCGCCTGTCGTAACGGTCGGTTTGAATTTCGCGCCCTGAAGTCATTTTTAAACTCAATTTTCTCAAAGACAATTTTTTTCGGCGAAACTGGACCTGGAATTCTTCATGTCTGCCAACACAGAATTTGGTGGTTGTTGTGTGTGTGTGTGTTTTGTGTGTTTTGTTTTGTTTTTTGTAACCGGAGCTTCCGGTTACTTTGTATATACGTTTGCAAGTGCATATATATGCTAGAATATATTTTTGCAAGTGCATGCATATTTGACGCCTCTTCTTCATACGATCACAATTCGATATTGTCACAGTTATTTTGGTTGTAATCGAGATTATTGCTGAAAAAAGGTTACCTTCGCTGAAATTATTATAAATACATAAATTTGGAAGACTTTCCCAGTAAACAGTAATTATCTAAAATACCACAGACAGACAGAGAGACAGACGTTTTGGCGTCAATTGGTTCGGCATCAAGAACCAACAAAACATGGATTCTTGCTACACCACCTGTTAGAATTTCCACCTCAATTTAACAACAGTGTTTAACCATATTTTTTATTATCAGAGTCCTGCAATAAGAGTTTTTCCGCCGAAAATTCGCCGTTTTCCAGTGCACGATTTCATGACTTCCTTTCCTTACGATGAACTTCGTAAGACAAGAAAGTTAAATGTTATAGTGCGATTTTTCTAATTCTGCCCCTCAAGTCCCTATGGCCACGATGGAATATCACACGGTATTTCGCGTCTTTCTCCGTCATGCCGCTAGAAGGCGCATGCTCGGAAGCACTGCTCGATACGGTCGCGATCATGCGGTATCTGGCGGCGCGACTCTAAACGTCGCGAAATATCGTGACATATTCCACCGTGATGACGGGCCTTGAAGGGGAAAGTTAGAAAAATCGCAGTAAATGTGATTGTGTCACGGTGTAAGATATATAGGTGTGTTCACTCCCAGTCTAAAACTGAAGCTTATGTGAGGCTAGTTCTCACAGTTCTCGCATATAAGTGCTGTGATCTTTGGGTCTCGTTTGGCAAGGTCGTGATTGGTCGTGATTCATTCGACAGCTCTGTGGCCAGCTGATTACTAATTTCAAGTCAGCGATTTGTCGCTTCGCGGTGGAATTGGAAAAGTCCAAAGCGAACAGTTACAAAAATGATTAGGAAATATTATATCAACCTGTGTAATAGCCACAGTTTAAGATGTCATCTTAAGATGCATATCTTAATCCGCGATCCAAACCGATCGCGCGACAAGCGAGGAACTAGCCTCAAACTGGCTTCAGAAAATTTGCCCCAAAGGCGGCTAGTTGACATCCTATATATCTTACCCCGTGGAGTGTGTCCACTTGCTTCCCGCAGAAGCCGCGGAAGGTGAAGTTCCCTGAGGGCGCGAGGAGGGAGCTGAGGCGCGCTCTGCTGCGCGCGTCGGAGCGCGGCCGCGTGGCCGAGGTGGAGCGCTTGCTGAAGGTGCCCGGCGGCGCGGACGTGTGGCCGGACGCCTACCTGGTGGACGCGCTGCTGGTGGCGGCGAGCAAGGCGGTGATGCGCGCTTTGGTGGAGGCCGCGTCCGACCTACTCCGCGGCAGCAACGCCGCCTGCGCGCTGCTCGGCGCCGCCCGCGACGACGACGTGACTCTGCTGGCCACGCTGCTCGCCTTCGGGATGGACCCCAACACGCAAGAGGCGTCTACGCGCGTGCCGCCGCTGCACGCCGCCTGCACGCGCGGGCACGCGGCCGCCGTGCGCCTGCTGCTGGAGCACGGCGCAGACGCTAACGCGCGGGTACGCACCCCCAACCCCCAACCCCCAACCCCCACTCGCTCAAGAGCGAGTGTGTCAAAGGCAACTGTCAAAGGCAGTTGAGTAAATTCGCTGTATGCTGTTTCCCACAACGTGTTCTTTGACAAAAATAATCATTATTTACCTCTCCCATATGCCCTAGAACATATAACGTTTATTATGAGCCATCTATACACTGAATGACTGTAAAGATTTACATGTAGTAATGCCTAGACATTGCTGAATTTCCGACAGGAGAAAAGAAGTAATATCGGTAAATTAATATAATATAGCATAGCACTTTCAGAGCAAGAAACATCCATACGTTTGGATTAAATTTGATCTGCTTATCATAAGCATTACGAAGGTAAGTCAATAAGTATCTGCACTCAGTGATTATAACAACGGTACAAAATTTACAATGAAACCATTTTCAACATAGGAACCATGTTTTTCAATGCCCTCGATCCGTCATAGCACTTTCTAGCTTTCCGATGTCCTCAGAACACAGGTTGTTCGATTCTCGACCTCAGCAGCTTTAAGTGGATCAAACGGATAATAATTAGACGGCACAACACCGTAACTCTATCTGGGATGTTCTGATTCTTCAAAATACAGATTTTCAAGAACTTCGGTGGCGGTATGTTGGAAAAAGTCTTAATAATTGAACTCGGCGCTCTCGTATTCAGAACCTGACTAACGTGCATATAGTCTGCCTTCGTCAATAGTTACTCATCGGTTATACAGAATCACGGCACGGGTTTGCTCAATGTTGTATCAATAGTGGATGAGACTGGACATTTTGCTATTTTCTCATTCTGTATGTTTGACTGCTTTTCAATGGTTTACTCCAATGGTGGAGTCCTTCGCTAAGGAAAAACATTGCACTCGCATTGTGCTTAAATCCTACTAAATATATCGGTTTTTCGTAAACGTGCAGATCACGAAAACGGACTGGAAAAATCTGTTTTTTTTTGTGGAAAGTAGTGCTGTCTCGTTTACGTCGTAACAACTAATGCGAACAATAGGCGATAACGCCGAAACTTATCATAAGGACAGTGTACGATGTCATCTTAAAGCTGGAAAGTGTACATTACTGAACATCCTATACACAAACGCAAAAAAAGTGCAGATATTTACTGACTTACCCTCTTATATGGCATTACAATTTTACCGTGTAAAACGGACAATCATCTGTTTTACAGACGCTAGATGATTTGTCGCCTCTGCATTTCGCTGCAGTGAGCAACAACCCAGAGTGTGTGGAGATGCTGATAGATAACGGAAGTGACGTCAATGCGTCCGACGAATGGGGACGCAGCCCCCTCCACTGGGCCGCCGACCAGGGCGCCGCAGAGAGCCTCAAAGCGCTGATAGAGCGAGGCGCGCACATCAACCTCCGGGGTCCGCGCCAGATGACTCCGCTGTTATTGGCCGCCAAAGCCGCCCCTGATATGGGATTGCCTTCCCCGTGTACGTATGATAATCCTAAATCAATGGAAGACCATTTGGAATGCATTAAGGAACTCGTTAGATTAGGGGTGGATACAAAGGCAATCGATGAACATGGACAGAACGCTTTGTTTTGTTCTATTAGATGGGGTACCAAGCAAATCTTCGATTACCTAATAGATGGAAAGTAGATCTTTCACACAAGGATAATGAGGGAGAGTCTCCTTTACATTGTGCAGCATACTATGTGAGGATTGAATTCATGCGCGATCTCATGACAGCAGGGGTCGGTATAAACTGTAAGCGAAACGACGGGAAGACCCCGTTGCATAGAGCTGTCGAATCGTGGAACACAGCCAGCACCAAGGAATTACTCGATGCCGGTGCGGACGTTCTCGCCAAGGACAACAACGGATGGACGGCTCTCCATACCAGCGCCAGCTTGGGCCAGACCGAGATGATGACTGTGCTGTTCGACGCCGGCTGCGACATCACCATGGCGACCAACGCAGGCCTGACTCCGCTGCATCTGGCCGCGTGCACTGAGAGGCCCGAGTGCGTGTCGCAGCTTTTGGAGCAGGGCGCGGCCATCGACGCCGTGGCGGGCGACGGCAAGACGCCCGTGCACTACGCCGCGCAGACGTGGAGCTCGAGCTGCCTGGAGGAGCTGCTGAACCGCGGCGCCGACATCTTCGCCAGGGACAATCAGGGCTGGACGGCCCTGCACAGCGCCGCCAACGCGGGCGTGATGGAGCCCATCAAGTTCCTCCTGCTGCAGGGCTTCGACGTGGGCGCGCGCACGGCGGCGGGCAAGACGGCGCTGCACCTGTGCGCGCGCGCCGCCAACGACCACTGCCTGCGCGAGCTGCTGCGCCTGCGCGTGCCGGTGAACGCGCGCGACGACCAGGGCCGCACGGCGCTGCACGAGGCGGCGCGCGGCACCAACGAGGACGTGACGCGCGCGCTGCTGGAGAGCGGCGCCGACCGGCGCGCGCGCGACGCCGAGGGCCACGCGCCGGCGGACCTGGCCATCACCATGCCCATGCAGCGCCTCATCCGCCGCTGGGCCGTCGCCGCCTGAGCGCCTTCTCATGACATGACACGACACTCACCAAGTGCACGTTCTCCCCAGTGCCTAGCTGCTGCGTCTCCCGGTGCAAAGCTATTGCAGTCATTCAAATTTGCAAAGAAGGGGTGCCTCCATTTAGGGGTAACCAATTCAATGTGTGACCCAGCCTGGGTGCCTCATTCTTTGTACAATTTCGTATATTTTAGAAAGTAAAGTATGATTGATTTTTGTTGAGAATGTAGAATATTAAGAGGAAAATTAAATGATTGTGGAGACTAGAGCTACGAGAATTTTTGCTCATTCCAATTGAGGAGAAGGTGGTAATATGAGCACCTACTTTTATTTCCACTTGAAAAAAATAAATTAAATGCCTTTTTAAAAACAAATAAGGTAACTTAAAGATTTGTTCGTACTATGTGAAAAATATGAACACTCTTAACTGCTCAGAAAGAGTGTAAGAAATCAATAATTCTAATGAAGTAGTATTTTTAAAAAAAAGTATGTGATGGTATTACGAATCCACTTAAAATACTAATTAATACATGGATTTAGAGGAACAAATTATATATTTACTTATGTAAATACTATTTTATTAGAAAAAATTGGAAAATAAAAAAATAATTTACAACAATCACAAATGTAAATGTCCTTTTCAGCCCCAGCACAGTCACTGTGCGCCCATCTTTCACACAATTCCCTAGACCTACAGTTCTCCACGGTGGTCGGCTGAAAATATCCACCGCAAAGGAAACAAGTCGTTTAGCCATCACAGGGACTTTCAACCCCTACTACAAGTATTCCCAAACAGAGACTCCTGACTTGATTCAGTAGTCCCATTCTTCTTATTCCTCATCTTGAAGTTTCCATTTGAAACATTTCATATGTGTAGTTTTGGTTTTCATATCTGTTTTGTGCTTTTGGCCTTTCATCTTTCACATTTTTTTGTATTCGCAGGCATATGTTTTTCTCCAGCCGCCAACAGAGCCTCCTTGTAAGATGATGTGATAAGAGAAGCAAAAACATGCGTGTGGCAACGTATAAAAAGGTCGAAACAATCCCTACTGGCTAATGCATCTTCTCTCAACAGGTGTTTTATTCCATTTCTTTCACAAAGTTGGTACCCTACCCTGCTAAAATCTTTTCTGGTGAGACCGTAGATTTTCTCTCTTTCCTTTATGAGCCCCTTAAAGTTTGGGGTTCATATACCTACCATTGTTTGGGGCTCATTTAACAACCATCCCTATATATTCTGCAAACCATAACCGGTCTTTGGTTCTGTCGAAATTAAAAATTGCAATCTAAACATCCAAATGGTCCAAACGCACTTCGAGTCTTTATTCATCCATTTGGAATGGTATAAAATATCATATCAAGAAAAAAGGCGAAACTTTGAAAAATAAACTATTAATTGGCTACTAAAAAGCAAAAATATAAGTGCATAATATAAAAAATTTGCACGAATCCAACTACTTTTTTAATTACGCCCACCTATGGGTTCTGTGTTGTATCACACAAAACTTAAGCTTTCTGCGATAAGCTGAAAATAGTGCATTTTTACAAACGTCACCTATATTTATCAAGTTCCAATATTTTTCAATGTACTTTGCATAAATAACTGGGTTTTACTCCTCTATATTATGTCAGTTATATTTTCATCAAATGAGAAAATGGGGAAAATACGTTCGTGGTTTTTGATTAAACGCTATTCCCTATAAATGTTTCATGAATCACTAAGATATAGTGTTAACTATTAGGTGCTGTAAATATTATGGTCTACAACTGTTTGTGTAGTGTTAATTTTGAAAAAATATTTCGTAAAAGCAAGTGATGCTGACATTTTTTCATTGTAAAGTAACTACATATTTGTTTCTCTCTCCTCTCTGTCTCTTCCTCTCCCTCCCTCTCTCCCCGTCTCAGTCTGTGTCTCTATCTATGCCTCTCATTCACATTTATTTGCAGATTCTGCACTTCTCTGAGCAAGTGAGGTAATATCGAGATGCGCCGGACCAGCAAATATATAATTGAATGTTCATGAAAATTTTAGTTTTAATTCCTTAGAATGCTTCGTTTAGGATTTATTTAACAATATAGAATCAAAATGCTGCCGAGAGTTGCAGGTTGCATTTGACGTGAATATTTAGTTTTGTTCTCCAGCACCATGTAGTGGAGTTACTGCTGAATTAACAGCACATAAAACTTCTGGGTGAAAAAAACAACGTAGAAGTGCCAACTTTCATGGAGATTCGTCAAACGGTGTTGGAGAAGCTCTTATCCCGTTATATTTGCATATATATATATATATATATATATATATATATATATATATATAAATATTGTCACGCAATTCACGCGGTCCCCGGCGGCGTCGGAAGCGCCGGAAATCCGTGATAGCGGCCCGGGCCTAGCTCAGCCAGTTAATTTAGTTACCTTTCTAAAAATAGAAGGTGATGGAAGGAACTGCAAGGTGAAATATAATGATTATAACAATTTGAGTGACTGGTAACACAATACAAAGTTTATTTCCGCCTAATGATAGGCCGGAGAAGTTACACTAGGAATGAGAGAAGAAATGCCCTGCCTAGTGAGCTCTAGTTAGGAAAAAAAAACTTAAATCTAAGAGAAGAGAAAAAAAATTCACAATGAAATTGCACTAACAATTACATGAATGAAGCGATCATTCGCCCTCGGAACTGGCGATTACGTGCCTCAGCGCGGAACCGCAATTTATAGGAAAAGTCTTTGTATGGTCGTTGACCAAATACAATGCCTGATAATGACGGTGCTGAACAGGCGTCAAATGGCACCGGCGTCAGCTGGTTGCGGCGACGGCGGCGGTGCTCGTTGGGTCAGCGGCGGGTCGACCTTCCAAGGCCGAAGGGACGCTCGCCAGCGGGTGTCCACAACAACGGGGAAGTGTCGGCACTGCGGCGGCGGCTGCTGCGACGGCGGCGGTGCTTTGTTGGCTCATATCACGAGCGATCACGTATCTCACGCACAATGTCACACAGCGCGATCTGAGAGTTCCAATAAGCTCTATGCGAGCACAAATCTCGTAGAGTATCTGCGCAGGGCAATCCCAAATCGCTCCCCAGAGCACGCGATGCCCGAGGTACCTCGACCTCCCTGTCTCGTCTCTCCCTACCAAGTCTCTCTTCGTACCTCTCTTTGGGTGGAGTTCCCCTGTTTCCCCCCTCCCCAAAATTTTGAAGATATTTCGAATTCATCCCTTCTCCGCAGAATTCTACCCCTGATTGGTAGAGTGTGATGGTGTCTTAACTCTTTTTTTAGCCAACCAGCTCCGGCGATTCTGGGAATTTTCCTTACTCTGTCTCATTCCCAAAGCCCTCTTCGTTTATCGAAGAAAGTAGGTCAAGAAGGATGTGAGACATGATCGTTGTACCCCCGAAGGTTGCAGTGAATTACAGCTTTGGGCTTCCCAGCGCGAGCGACAGCCAAAAAACCGTGACGGGCACGCGCCGCAAATCTATTCAAATGGTTTCGGGGCCTACGAGATCCCGAACAAAAAGGTCTTCCCTCGCTCCCTAGCGTCATAAAACACAGTGGAAAGCGATCGTCACGTGCTCGCGGGCGGGGACCGGCGTCAGCGTGGCGCGGTAGCTTCTCTCCACGCACTAGCATTCTGCATTAGCATTTTATTTATGAAAATAATTTGCAGTAAAAAATAGCGTACCGCTACAATATATATATAAATATGTATATAAATAAATATATATATAAATATATATATATAAATATATATATAAATATATATATATAAATATATATATAAATATATATATAAATATATATATAAATATATATATATATATATAAATATATATATATATATAAATATATATATATAAATATATATATGTAAATATATATATAAATATATATATACTGAAACGCACCGCGCCTCTAAATAGAAACGCGATACATTTCAACTTAAACAACCAGAGAACATACAAACGGCGCGAGCATAACTAGGCAGCATGGCAACACGGAGAGGAAGGGGGGCGTCACGTGGAGCGCGAGACACGAGGGGAGGACAGCGAGAAGTCGGTTGAGAAGGAGAGACGAGCGGAAGCCACGCTAGCGGACGGAGGTGGTGCGCGAGCGGTGCGAGTTATTTGGGGAAAAGTACCCCTAAGTGCGGAATAACTTAATAGACTTGCATAGTATTACATTTCGGACCGTTAAAGAAGTGTGATGCAGACCGAACAGCATTGGGAAGTCAACGGATAGAGTGTATGGTAAACCGAAGAGTGTGAAACCCGCCTGTAGCGTGAGCACATGCATCGCGAACGTAGGTTTTGGGGAAAGATAGAATGTGTAGTGCACAAGACAGTGACTGAACCAGTGATCATTTGTGAGACCGATCAAGCAGTGTCTGACGGGTTTTCAGTGTATAGGAACTTTCCATAATGAAACTGTATGATGACGCGTGAGGAGAACAAGAACACGTGGATATAGGTTACCGATATTTCACCGGTGATTCAGAGAGTAATATAGTGTAACGTGTTTAGCATAATCAGTTACAACCCAAATCTGGAGTTCAGACTGTCAGGACAAGCATAAGTTAATTAGATGCACTAGTGTAGAATATACGCGTGGAGCAGCGTGAGGGGCGAACACTTGCCTACTCATCTCCGGCTGGGGGCCGAACGGCTCCGGGACCACGCGACGGGAGCCGAAGCCGCCGCCACCATCGGCGCCGGGCCCCAACGAAGCGACGTGACCCAGGTGGTAACAGGTATGATGCTAGCATTGAAGGTATTAAGTTTTGGTACCAAAACATAGTAATCATTGCATAGGGGATCAGTGTTCGAAACTGTAATAGTGATATTAGATGAATAAACATCAAACTGTCGTTGTATAATAAACTGTATGTATTTATTGTACCCCGAACATCCCAGGGTCCACATTCGCGAAAAAGATCCCGAGCCCTGCCTGAAACAAACAAATTTATTGTACCGTGCCACTTCACGGGTAAGTCACGATTGACCCCGAGCAGTCGGTACGTCACAATACATATATATATTAATATTTATAAATATATATTGAAACGAATTGTTATCAATAAAATGATAACAATGCGTTCCCGATCATGAAGAACGTTTGAACTGCGCGGCAGCGGCCAGCACGCCGACGGAGTCGGGTGCCGGAGTCTGTTCAGTGCGAAGAACTGAAGGACGGAATCACGGGACGGACCGGCAGTGGAGCGATGGTGGAGGAAGGAAGCGGACGGTTATGTAAGGTCCGATTAAATTAAGAAGGTGATTGACACTTGTGAGTGGAGGGGAGTGACGTTGCCAGGTCACTGAGCACGTGTTACCGGGACACGAAAACAAACACTTCAAAAAATACGTGTAAAAGTGTAAAAAATACGACAAAAGTCTAACCTCAACGCAACTCATCACAACACAGTACACATTGCGCGCGCAGCACAGGCAGATGTCAAAGAATACAAAAAACTTTAATAATAATTTCACAAAACTTTAACAATTTCACAAAACTCTTGCAGTGTTGCGAAACACAAAATTAAAGGCTCACACTGACCAAGCGATGCTACCTGACTAACACAGCAAACAAAAACCAAATGAATGTAACATTGAAAGGTTACGAGGCACACATGGCCGGGTTGTCGAACCACACCACTGTCACAGCACCACCGCTCCTACAAATCACACCGCTGTCCAGTAGAGGGTCTCAATGCAGAAATCGTGAAAAATGCCCTTCACCGCCGTGGATGCTTCATGCTCCCGGTCCACCATAGCTCCATCCGCTTGGCCCACACTCCACCAGCTGTGTCGCCCGCTGGCCGCACATGCTCTGGGCGGTGCCCCGGGTTCGACCCCGGGCAGGGCTCAGAGGGGCGGGCAGCCGGCTAGCTGGCGGCGGGGGGGGGGGCGGACGTAGGCAGGGGGAGAGATACGGGCGCGACGGCGCGATGGTGTTGGTGGCGGCGGTGACGGTGGTGATGTAGTGACGTCACCGGTGTCGGCGGCGAGGGTAGCTGATTGCAACCTGGCAGGGCGGCGGAAGAGCTGTCACATGCATCAAGGCGCGGGGAAACAATGATTTAATTAATGTCTTCATTCCATCTCATTGATTGATTGATTGATTGATTGATTGATGGATTTTTTTTTTTTTTTTTTTTTTTTTTTTTTTTTTTTTTTTTTTAAGTGGGACGCGCGAATGTTGGAATTGGCGCCCCCATGACACCCTGGTCTAGCATGGAACTCCCATAATTTAGCGGGAAGCACTCCAAAGAGTGCCCAGGTGGGCGGAAGTCGCAGGAACTTGTCCGCGCCGAGCAAAATGTGCTAACATTTATTGGGGCCGGGCGCATGGCGATGCTCGGGTTCGGCACTGTCCGTCTCCCACTCACTTCTTTCAGCAACAAGCACTGAGAAGTCCACCACAGTTCTGCATTATCTTGAGAGACTCCATTCCTACTATAAACGAGTGAGGAGGGCATACAACAAACGAAAGCATAGGCGTTTGCCTAGCGTACATATAGTAATCACCTCGAACCATTACTGAGTACCTCGTAACAATTACCTTAACCTAGAAGTAACAAAATCACATAGAATTTGTAGCAGTGCTTAATCAAAAAATTATACCAATTAGTACAACAAGGAATTAATAAAACGCATAAAATGTCAAAGAACACCAAAAAAAAACCAAGTGGCAGGCCCACGCAGTATGACCTAAAAAATGATAGTGGTACGCCTGTTCACCAGGCGGCGAAGCGAAAGAAAAATCAGCTGAGCATCTCTGGTCGACAGAGGGGGAAAGGTAGAGATAAATATCATGGATTGGGGCTTACTCGTTGGAGGATCTAGCCAGTGCACATAACTTTTGTACTGGTCGCAATAACTTGCCCTGGCTAGTTCGTACTTCAACAGTACGCACGACTCCGGCTTGATCAGGGAACAATTTCTCCACTACACCTAATTTCCAGTGAGAGGGCGGAGATTCCTCAATTAAAAGTACTAGATCATTTACAGCTAGTGGTGGTGACTCCCTTTTCCACTTTACCCTTTGTTGTAAGGTGTGGAGGTAATTTCGCGACCAATATTTCCAAATTATTGCTAATTTGTTATTTAAATGGCGGAACTGTTGTGCAGGAGTAATCTGCACAAGAGGCGAGTCAGTATCTATAGGAAAAGTATTAAGCGCGTGCCCGTAGACTAAGTGATTCGGGGTTAAAATTAAATTCACATCCGTATCTGTAGACGTGACTACAAGCGGTCTTGAGTTTAAACAAGCTTCTATTTTGGCTAAGAGGGTGTACAATGTAAGCAAGGGCACAACTTGTTGCCCTAAAGCTCGACGCAAATGGAATTTAAGACTTTTAACACAAGCCTCAGCTAACGAGTTTCGGTGAGGAGCGTAGGTGGGACAAAAGTGCCAGGAGGTACCCTGCACCGATAAAAAATTGGTGATAACCTCTAAATCCCGAGCGGAAAGAACAAAGCGATTAGCCTCGGCTAGGATACGACTAGCACTTTTGAATGTACTAGCGTTATCACTGTACATGTGCACAGGATAACCTCTTCTCGAACCAAAACGTTCAAAGGCCGCAATGAATTGAGAGGAGGATAGATTTTCGACGATTTCTAAGTGCGAAGCTTTCGTGGAATGGCATATAAATACAGCAATCCAAGTCTTCTGAGACATTTTTGATCTCGTGAGAGACGGCCTTGTCAAAATTGGGCCACAATAATCTACGGATGTGTGAGCCCATGGCCGAGAAGGATTTACGCGGCTAGGGGGCAATGAACCCATAATTTGCTCCACGGGTGCGCCTCGCCAGCGTCTGCACGTCAGACAAGCATTAATTACCTTTTTTGCTACCCGTCGTAGGGAGGGAATCCAATACTGCTGGCGCACACATCCCATCATCATTGCCAAGCCCGCATGTAGAAATGCGAGGTGTATCATTTCTAAGAACAGGACGGTAAATTTGTGGTTAGGCGGAAGTATAATAGGATGCTTGTTTAACCTCTCCACCTGAGAATTCATTAAACGGCCACCCACCCGTAAAAGCCCATCAGGGCCTAGATAAGGATTCAAGCTAAGGAGCGATGACTTGGGAGGTAATCCCTTTTCTTTTGAAAGTGCCTTATATTCAAGGGGGTACATGTCTAGTTGAATGAGCCTTATAATAACCACTGTGGCTTCTCTCAATTCAAGCGGTGCCAACCAACCCCTTCTCCGCATCTGAGCCGAAGCAGGGTCAATGCGAGCAACAATTGCAGCCCGTATATTGTTAATGAATCTTAAGCATAGCGCCAACACCCTTATCAATTTGTGATATTTTGAATATCTGCTAAGTAGCACTTGAACAAATGAATTTTGGTTTTCACCTACATCTGACGAGGGCACACTTGTTTGGTATGCAGTGAACATACAACAGAGAGCATCTACCTTACCATTATCCGCTACCTCAGCATCGACAAATGGCTTGGCCCACATTGACACTGGCTGCTTCAGCCACGGCGGTCCTACAAACCAGAGGGTACTGTGTTGCAGTGCCTGGGGGGAGACACCACGGGTTAGCAGATCAGCGGGATTCTGTCTCGAGCTTACATGGCGCCAACAAGATAGTGGATAGGATGCCACTATCTTTGAAACTCTATGCGCAGTGAAAGCATCCAATTTATGATTGCTTTTCACCAACCAGTGCAAAACAATAGAACTATCTGAAAAAAGATACACTTGATTAATAGAACACACAATTCTCAATGCTCTTATTACCTTCTTGGTCAATTCTACCAATAACAAGGCACTACATAACTCCAAGCGAGGAATAGTCGACCCTGACAGGGGAGCAAGTCTTGATTTAGAGCACAACAAGTGGCTATGCGCAACGGATGCAGAATCATGATTAACTAAGTATAATGCAGCTCCGTACGCCTTATGAGAGGCATCACAGAATCCTACTAGACAAGAGGGAAGGTGACCCTGGGGTAACACCTTGCGTGGGAGTATAATTGATGGCAGTAAAACAATCTCATTAACCAAGGACTGCCAACAACAAATAAGATCAGAATCAAGAGGAGTATCCCAATCCAACTGTAAAGACCACAATTTTTGCAGAAAAAGTTTCAACTTTACCAAGAAAGGATTCACAAAACCTAATGGGTCATAAATAGAGGCTATTAAGTGCAACACAACCCTTTTTGTTATACACGGGAGGTTGAAAGTGTTTGGATCGGAGTGTTTGCTATATGCAATGCAAAGTGTGTCTTTATCAGTGTTCCAAGTCAAACCCAATATTCTGTGTGTATTGTCTGAGGCCAGAGGCGTGGAAGTGTATTGTGTGTGAGTGGTGTTGAGAGTGGCCAGAAACGATGAAGAATTGCTATTAACCTTTCTCAAATTAAAATGAGCTCCCTTTAGCACTTTTACAATCCTTTGAAATAACGATGCTGCCTTCTCAGCACAGTCACTCCCAAACAGTAAGTCATCTACATAAAATCCCTGCTTGATGGCTGAAGCCACCTCAGGATCATTTTCATTTATTTCCTCAGCCAACTTGTTGAGACACCTTGTACTCAGAAATGCGGAGGGGGCCATACCATAAGTAACGGTTTGCAAAGTAAAAATTTTAATGGGGTCGTGAGGGTTCTCTCGCCACAAAATTCTCTGAAATTTAGTATCAGCATCATGCACCCGAACCATTCTATACATTTTCTCAATGTCTGCTGTGAAACAAACATTAAACAATCGAAATCTAAGCATGATGTCAATGAGCTCTGATTGCACGTTAGGGCCAGCATAGAGTAGGTCGTTTAAACTTAACCCAGAAGAAGATTTGGCACTACAATTGAAGACTACACGCAGTGGTGTAGTAGGGGATTGTGGATTCAACACACAAAAATGAGGTATAAAATAGAAAGGAGGTGCTATCTTACTGACACATTCAACTGCATGCCCCAATTCAATGTATTCTCTCATGAACTTGACATAATTGTGCCTTAATTCTTTATCTTTAGAAAATCTGTTTTCTAAAGCAAGCAAAAACTGCTTGGCCACAAAATGTGAATTCCCCAATAATTGTGGAGGACGTTTAAAAGGCAAAGATACACAAAATTGCCCATTCTCCAACCTAAAGGTGTCCTCATTAAATTTCTTTTCACAAGGATGCTCCAAGTGTGAGAAGTTTTCATCACGAGAAGAGGAAATCCTCTCAGAATTCCAAATATTCTCATAATCATTGACTAAGGAAGGAGAGTGTGCAGTTAAGAAAAAGCACTGATCTGGGGGTGCCGCACTTGGCAACAGTGTGGGCAATCGATCCCCCGCAATGACATTACCAAACTTAGTATCAAGAATAAAAAGCTTTGAACAATGGCTGCTCTTCTTAGTGTTAAGCACCTGAAAAAATAAAGAAGAGCTTAATAAAATATCTAATTTTTTAGGAATAAAGAATTGGTCATCAGCCAATTTTAGGTCAGCAGGCAGCTTCAGGGCAGCTAAATTAATGTTCCTCCGGGGGGTGGCTTTGGAAATAGCAGGGACCACTAAACATTCTATTGCCCTTTTCCACCTACAACACCGCGAGGAGATTAACACATGAACTCTAGCATTTGAACCAGAAGTAAGAGCATTAACAGAATGAATCGTAGCATTATGCCTAATTCTTTTGAGACGGAGGGCCTGTACCAGTGATTCAGTTATCAAGGAAACTTCACTACCAGAATCAAGTAATGCCCTGGCTGGCAGGGTTTGGCCCAACTCATTTGTTGCATTAACAATGGCTGTGGGAAGGAGAGAACCAATATTAAATGTCTGGCTAAGAACCAAGTGTGATAACGTGGAAACCTTTGTATCGTGTGGTTGTTTTGCAGTAATCTGGGTGGCAGATGCTAGTCCAGCAGAGGTGTTGGGAGCACTAGAACAATGAGGTGATGCCAAATTATGGACATTTTGTGTAGAAAATTTATGAAGCATTGAGTGGTGGTTCTTACCACAAGTTTTACAACTTCGTTGTGAGCAATGATGAGAAGGACCCTTCCTTCGAAGACAGTTGTAGCAGAGTTGATGAGAAGAGACAAAATCCCATCTCTGCTGGACAGCCAGGGTACGAAAACGAGGGCAGGCGAAAAGTGGGTGCTCTCCAGAACTGCAGGCAATGCAGGCTCGAGCTGATGACCCCTCTTCCAGCTGAAACACCTGTTTGGCAGGTGAAGATTGTGTAGGGCGCTTAGACTTACTAACTGAAACAGAATTCACATCAGGATTAGCAAGAGGGGCAATGTCTAGGGCTCTTGCCCGGAGTGAAAGAAAATCTAAAACATTTTGCAATGGAACAATATCATTTTTTGCTTTAGCAAGGAAAAATGCTTCCCTTGTTTTGTTATCCAATTTACTGAGCACTAAAAATTGTACTATTATTTCAGCCATAGGGACTGTAGTGGGAACTGCTGACATAGATAGCCAGTGAGAAGTTACTACATTGTGCAATTCTCTTAAGGAGGAGGCATCACCAATTTTGAGGGAAGGAAAGGAGAAGAGAGCATGAATGTGCTCTTCTAAAATTTTCGATTTATCGTCATAACGATCTCTTAATAAAGCCCAGGCCTGTTGAAAGGATCTGTCTGATACTGTGAGCACAGAAACCAACTTCAGAGGTTCGGCCTCGAGACTACTCATTAAATGCACCAACTTCTGCGAGTCCGGTATCTGTACCTGATTAATGACTAATTGAGTAAACAAATCACGAAAACGTTGCCAATTTCTATACCTTCCATCAAATTTTGGAATTTTAATGCTCGGTAGCGAGGCATGATGACACGCCGAGGCAACAGTAAGAGGCTTTTCAAAGGGCTCGTATTTTTCATTCAATAGCTGTTTTACAGCCAAGTAAGCATTTTCACATTGCGAAAAATTTTGTTCATGAATCGTGCTAAAGAACTCTGTGGAGCTGATCGCATCCATTTTAAGAACTTCGATATCTTTCCAAACCTCGCATAACCTATCACGCAAGCACGCGAGACTGGCTACTGTTGCTGGTTGCAAAGCTTTCAAATTACTTTCAATTCGTGAAATTTCCCAAATAGCGAGACTCCACCTTTGTGATAATCTTAATTCAACTGCACCTGGCTCCTTAGCCCTTACCTTTGACTGAGACATGGTTAAATAAGCTTGCTTACTAATGAAAAGAACTGAAATAATTCACGATAGCATTTAAAGGGTATGAAGTTTCATACGCGAAAAACCATCTAAAAATTTAAGGACCGACATGTATTTGTTAATTGGAAGTCAACACCACTTTCATAAGCAAAATGAGCTATGTAACTATCGTCAAAATACATTTAACCCTACAAACTTGAGAACCTAAGATCAGGAACGTGAAATATGAGGTTAGGAAAGCTGCATAAGATTTCCAGGAATTGGAAAGGCGTAACCAAGAACATGCTTTTAATTTGCACCATACAAACCGCAAAGCAAAGCGCACATAACACAAGTAAATGTTACAACAGCACTGCTAATGATTCTACTGTAATTTTGTTTTTTATTCACAAAGGCACGCGTTCCGTGTGCGCATCACGATGACGCGGCATGGCGTGAACAAAACCCTCGCGTAGTCAGTGTTACCAACGAACGAACGAAGTATTCGTTCCCGGGTTTCAAGGCACCATAAAATGTCAAAGAATACAAAAAACTTTAATAATAATTTCACAAAACTTTAACAATTTCACAAAACTCTTGCAGTGTTGCGAAACACAAAATTAAAGGCTCACACTGACCAAGCGATGCTACCTGACTAACACAGCAAACAAAAACCAAATGAATGTAACATTGAAAGGTTACGAGGCACACATGGCCGGGTTGTCGAACCACACCACTGTCACAGCACCACCGCTCCTACAAATCACACCGCTGTCCAGTAGAGGGTCTCAATGCAGAAATCGTGAAAAATGCCCTTCACCGCCGTGGATGCTTCATGCTCCCGGTCCACCATAGCTCCATCCGCTTGGCCCACACTCCACCAGCTGTGTCGCCCGCTGGCCGCACATGCTCTGGGCGGTGCCCCGGGTTCGACCCCGGGCAGGGCTCAGAGGGGCGGGCAGCCGGCTAGCTGGCGGCGGGGGGGGGGGCGGACGTAGGCAGGGGGAGAGATACGGGCGCGACGGCGCGATGGTGTTGGTGGCGGCGGTGACGGTGGTGATGTAGTGACGTCACCGGTGTCGGCGGCGAGGGTAGCTGATTGCAACCTGGCAGGGCGGCGGAAGAGCTGTCACATGCATCAAGGCGCGGGGAAACAATGATTTAATTAATGTCTTCATTCCATCTCATTGATTGATTGATTGATTGATTGATTGATGGATTTTTTTTTTTTTTTTTTTTTTTTTTTTTTTTTTTTTTTTAAGTGGGACGCGCGAATGTTGGAATTGGCGCCCCCATGACACCCTGGTCTAGCATGGAACTCCCATAATTTAGCGGGAAGCACTCCAAAGAGTGCCCAGGTGGGCGGAAGTCGCAGGAACTTGTCCGCGCCGAGCAAAATGTGCTAACACAGAAACGCGGGCGGCGCGGCGGCAGGGAAGTCGCTATGCGATGCTCAAATGTTCCCCGTGTTCGGCAGTGGCAACTGAGCGACCTGACACGTCACGTTTTGTCTCTCTGGTTGGCAGCTGCCATGGAAACGGGAGAGGCGTCCTGACGTCACACAGAACTGTCAATCACCTTCTTAATTTAATCGGACCTTACTGTGCGGAAGAAAGAGCATAGACAGTAGCGAAATCTGGAACCATCGTGGAGGATAGGCATCGAGAGTGATAAGATAGTGAAATAAGGCATGAAGTGAACTAAAACGGCGATGTCACTAAAGTGAAATAAAGACTATATCGGCGCGTAAAGATATCCACGTGGGCGAGTGCGGAGGAGCGGCTGAAGGCGGATACCCGTGCCTCAGTCTAACCATTAGCGCTTGGTATTCGTAACTTCGAGAACAGGTGGGAACTACGACGTCGACGAAGTGAGCGAGATTAATTATTGGAACTTGTTGAAAGTGGTGAACTCGACATTGATGAAGCAACGCACGCGGGCGGACACTAGTATAAAGTAACGCACTCGGGCGGACACTAGTATGGCATCGAGTGACTGTAGAGGAACAGCATTAAGCAGTCGGTTGTGAAACGGAGAAGAAAAGAACTTATTACGGACGGCGGAGATGAGAAGTATTAGCGGGCAACGCCCGGTAGGTCCGTTACAACGGCAGTGGACATAAAGATCTCGACAGTCGGCGGCGTGCAGGGACGGCAGAAGATCAGCGAAGGCGGGCGGCACAGCGGGCCCCCTCCACGCGTTGGCATCCGGCGACCCGAAGAGGCCCGAGCACGGACGGCGCGGCGCGAGGCGTCGGCCCGTCGGCGGAGGGGCGAACACGAAACGACGTGATTCGGGGACTGGAGTACTGTGAGTAAAAGCGGCCGGAAGAATATCGGGAGGGAGGGTAACTAGACAGCAGATGACAGTGATCTTTAGTTGAGGCCCCACAGATGTGGGAATCATAATAAATGAGAGATTCCAGGGTAATGGAGAGTTTATAAATGGGATGCGATTTATCATAGGGAAAGGACAGAGTAAATGCTTTTGTGAGCATCAAGGATCGCCAATTTTGTATTGTAATTATTCGAGTAATAAAAATTCATGTTTACCCGTAAGTTTCCATTGTAAACGTGATTGAATCCGGAGCCCATTCCCGGGTAAGAGTTCCTGTCCCCTTTTCATAATAAATATTGTGCAGAGTCAAACCCACAACTCGTTTCAATATATATAAATAAAGGTTTCAAAGCTGTAATACGTTAACAATTAGTGAGTGAATCTGACTCATGATACAGTGGCTTGGGCAGGTGAGCCAAAGTAGACACTTTTATCTTTGGGTTCGAAACCCACGTAAGACTAACGTTTCCAGATGAATTCAGATGTTTTCAGATTAGTGGGGGCATTCGAAATCCCTCGTAGACCAAAATTTCTTGTCCTGATTTGTAACTCTCTGCAATCTCCGTGTTTAATTGAACTTGTTCCCAGAACATTGGTACAAATAGTGGAGAGGGGCCAAGGGATACCATGAGCAAATATTGTATGTTTAGGTAAATGGTTGAGATATTCCGATGTTGGCGGAATGTTAAGGTACTATTCATTGGGAATGCTGCCAGAAGAGCGGTAGATATCGCGCGAAGCCCTGGTATGTTTTTTAGCGCCAATAGAACTTTTGGCAGCTGGAAGAGTGTGAAGCAAAACCGAATAGATAGTTTAGCTTCCTTTTATCAATAGAAAAGAGAACCAACTAGTGCAAGTACGTCTGTGACATTCTGTAGCATCACAAATAAACTATCAAACAAGGTTGATTTTAAAGTACCGTGCAGTGTTTCAGGTAATGTAATGAATTGAAATTTCAAGTTACTCAGTAAGAGTACCTTTATAGTTGACAGTATAATTGGCAAGTAAATATTCAAGAATATGTAATTAATAATAAGAAGTGTATGTTTTATAATTGAAACTTCAACCTCTTTATGAACATGCAAACTAATTAGAAGTGACTACTTGAGTTAAAAATATTTATTTTTTATTTAAGGATTAGGATTCCCTTATTCATTGAAGTGTCTAGTATGATTTCACCACAGTCGCAACCCCAAACTAGCGGTGCTATAATAGTACATACTTTCTCACATTATTAGAATTTTATAATAATGAATTTTATACCCTACTAACACTTCTGTCATCACTTGAAAAAGCCCAAACCAATTCAAACGAAGCGTCTGCGGCGCATATCTCCAATTATTTTGATAGGCAAGAACAGCACACAAGCTTGCTTTGATTACCTCGAAGTGAGCTTTTAATTTTTGATTGATTATACCGTAATCAGATATCGCCGATTTCGGGTGACCAAAATCGCTAAGCTAGTAGTGCCGTGGCGATCTTGGACCGAAAGATCGTGGGTTCGAATCCCGCCTTGGGCATGTATGTGTTTGTGATTCTGTGCGTTGTCTATGTGTATTGTGCTTGTGCGTCCTTGTGGTTGGCGTCAGGAAGGATATCATCGCCAAATCTGTATAAAAAAGGAGTGGCGGAAAAATTAATAAAAAATTGAGCCCGCCCTCAATAGCGCCGACCCCGTAGTAACGGGGAAAAGGCAAAGAAGAATAAGATAACATAATCAGGTATCAAAACTTATTGAAGTCTGTAAATTAAACATCCGGAGCTGAAGACATTCCAATATATTGACTTATGAAAACATAAAAATGAGGGGAAATAATTATTTAAAACACAAATTTAACTATCCAAATCCGCCCGAACAGGCGGATGGACGGACAGACATGCGGTACGAAGTTCTCATAGAGCAAATATATATATATATATATATATATATATATATATATATATATATATATGTATATATATACTAGCGTATCCGTGCGATAACTCTCGCATGTTTATTTATTTATTTATTTATTTAGTCAAAAAAAAACAGTAAAAACTGTATATGACGTGTGGGGAAAGAAATTTATCTGCGCACATTTTCTTGAGGGCCAGAAGTTTATTTAAAAAAAAAATTAAAAAAAAATAAAAAAAAAACGAAAACGAAAAAATTAATTTAGAAAATAATTATATTAGAAAAATAAAGATATTTGAAAAATGTTTTTTCCCGAGTTATAGAAAATCAATTTCAACTGTAAATGAACTACAAGCAAAAGGAGTGCTCAACAAAACGTGCGCACAGTGAAGCTACATTTACGTCCAGAAGCAAAACAAGGGGCCATCTCAGCATTTGCTCTATGGATCAGGGAAACTGGACAAAAACCTGATCGAGATGGGGGTCATTGACCCGGAGGCTGAAGTACATTACTTGTTACAGGCGTATTAAATATTTTTTAAATGTATACAATGCAAACATAAACTAATTCATTATATATCTTTGTTTTGTTACATTAAACATTATTTTTCTTTTTCACGATCAGTATAGTCTCTAATTGTATAGAAACAGTTTTGCAGCAGAAAAGATTTTACTTTAAACTTAAATTTGTGTACCGACTTTAATTGTTTTATGTCATCTGGCAATGCGTTGTAAAGTAACGTACATGTATTGTATGTTGATTTCTTGTACTGAGCTGTTGATACTGACACTTGATGCACGTGATTTCTACGGCGTGTGTTGTAATTATAAATATCAATATTGCATGAAAATATGTTCCCTCCGTTAAGTAGGTCATTTTTGACAAATATTACAGATTCGTAAATAAATAGACAAGGCAATGGTAGGATTCCCAGCTCAATGAAAAGAGGCTTGCAGGAATCACGTGGAAGGCATTTTTTCATTATTCGAATAATTTTCTCTTGCAATATGAAGGTCTGAATACTACAGGATGAGCTTCCCCAGAATATTATGCCATATCTCAGGCGGGAATGCACATTTGCAAAATAAACGCAACGAGCTGCATGAAGGCTGACAGAATTTGAAAGAATTCTGAATGCATAGCATAATGAACTTAATTTAGTGTTTAATTCTGTTATATGTACATTCCATTTGAGGTTTGATTGAATTGAAAGACCTAAAAATTTTGTTGCCTCAACATCAGCTAATTGCATATTGTTCATTTTCAATGGAACATGCGATTTCCGATTTGAGATGCAAAAATGCATTGAAACAGTTTTTCTTTCGTTAACAATTAATTTGTTATTATTAAACCAATTTGAAACTTCTGAAATTGTACTATTTACTGCTTCTTTTTTGCAAAGAACATTCGTGTCATCAGCAAACAGAACCGTTCTTCCATTTTTAATAGACGAGGGCATATCGTTTACATATAACAGAAAGAGAATAGGACCTAAGATCGAACCTTGCGGGACCCCATGCACAATTGGCAAAGAATTGGAAATATAAGTATGTAATGTCCTTTCCTGCCAGTATGGTATTTCTACTCTTTGAGTCCGATGTTTAAGGTAAGAAGTTATCCAATCTAGGGCAATACCACGAATTCCATACGAAGGTAATTTTGAGAGCAAGATCTTATGGTCAATAACGTCAAAAGCTTTCGAGAGATCTAAGAATATTCCAATGGGTATTTCATTTTGGTCTATTGATGAAGCAACATCTTTGAGAAAAGAAAAAATGGCAGTTTCCGTAGATTTTGATTTTCTAAAACCGTGTTGTGAGTCTGAAAACGCTCTGTTTTTCCTGAGAAATGTTTCCATTCGTAGGTAGAAAAGCCTTTCTAATATTTTTGAGAAAACTGACAAAAGAGAAATTGGCCGGTAATTTTGAATATCATTTTTGTTCCCTTTTTTAAAAAGTGGCTTAATTTTCGCTGTTTTGAAAATATCTGGAAATATTCCTGTACATAAAGAAGCATTGAAAATGTGAGTTAACGGATGTATAAAGGCAGGTGCACAAGTTTTTAATAAACAATCCGGAAATTCATCTAAACCAGATGAATATTTATTTTTTAGTTTACTGACTATTCTGAGGATTTCGTTGGGAGAAGTTTCGGGAATAAACATCGTATCTGAAATTTTTTGGGAAGTGTAAAATGTTGAATTTTGTGATTTTAGTCCCTTCGTGAGATCAGACGCAATTCTGGAAAAGTGTTTGTTGAAGAGATTGGCAACTTTTTTCGGATTACTCGTTTCTCTTTCATTATCCTTTAAAATAACATTCTCTACAAGGTATCGAGATGATGTGGTTGTATTTTTTACGATATCCCACATTGCTTTAGTTTTGTTACTAGCGCTCAAAATGTCCTGACTATTTTTCATTATTTTTGCCTGAACTATTACTTTTCTTAAAATTCTTTTATATTCTCGGAAGTATATATGGAAACCGGGTGATACGTTATGATGTTTAGAAATAAAGTAAAGCGTACGTTTGTTTTTACACGATGTTCTAATTCCTTGTGTGATCCAAGTATTACTTTTGCTTGAAATATTTAATTTTCTCTTTTTAAGAGGAAAGCACGCGTTAAAATGAATTGAAAGCTTGGAGAAAAATAAATTATATTTTTCATTTGTGTCAACAGCGTTATAAACTTCGTCCCATGATTCCTTCATCAAGTAGTTCGTAAATAATTTTATATTAACTTTAGTGAATGCTCTGCACATGCGTGTATTATTTATTGTGTCAGTGTTTATGTTCTTAGTAATTGTAAGAATTTGTGCATCGTGGTCACTGTATCCTAGATTATTCGTTATTATTTCATATGTAGTTGTGGTTTTGTTAATTATAATTTGATCTAATGCTTTTTGTGATTTAAGCGTATTCCGTGTAGGTACATTCACTGTAATGTCTAAATTAAAAGAATGAAGTAAATTGAGAAACTGCTCTTTTTCGTGGGATTCGCTCAGAAAATCAATATTGAAATCTCCACATACAACAATGGATTTAAAAGAGAGTTTACTAATTTTGTTCAGAATTATCTCTAGATTTTCCAAGAAAGTGAAATAATCTGAAGCTCGCTTTGTTGGAGGTCTGTAGATGCAAAGTAAGATAATTTTGAGCGTAGTAAGATGTACTACTGTTGTTTCAAAAACTTTTTCAATTGCATATAAATTGAATTCTGACAAGAAGGTAGAATCAATATAATTTCTTATGTAAATACACGAACCTCCGTAAGCAGGGCCCTTATTTGATTCCCTCGCCCTACAATACGATCCTGCAAGGTAAAAGCTAGGAATTTGGAGTGTATTTATATCATTTTGAGACAACCAATGTTCTGTAAAGCAAAAAACATCTATTTGTCTTAGATCACATTGTAATGCTGCCTCGATAAATTCAATTTTATTGGAAAGAGATTGCACATTATGATGCATTATTCGAATCTTTTGCATGTACCTACACGGATGTTTTTCTGCTGCATCTGACTGTAGTTGCTATTTATTTATTTCATTTTTACCTCGAGTGCGTGGTCGAAGGAAGTATCGTGTCCCAGCAGTGACAAGAGGTGAGGGAGGAGGGGTGACAGATGTAGAGGAATGAATAGTGGGAGAGGTAATACACGGATTAGGTTCAGGGGATAAGGTAATTGGGTCCAAAGGGGTCCCAGGGGATGATAGAGAACTAGGAGATGTGGGTGGGGATGGGTCTTGGGCAGGACACTGCCAAGTTTGTGAAATGATGTGTTTTGCAAGCTCACTACCGAGTGCATGTTTTCCGACACGGTTCAGGTGAAGACCATGTCGGGTGAAGTGTTTTTCTGAGAGAAAGTTTAGCTCAAACAATTTAACATGTGTGTCTCTCAGATGCAGTTTCAATTGGTTGTTTGCGTGACTAATTTCTTTGCATAGTGTGGGCTTGTTGTACCAGAAGGGCAGAGTCGAGACTACAATGTTCGTGTTTTGGGCGGCACGTTGTAATTTGTCAACATGTTCTTCAGGTGTAAAGTGACCACCCAAATTAATGTCATTCTGCCCTCCTATGATAATTACAGTATCCCGTTTGGTGAGGGTTTTGTGTGCGTGTCCAACTCACTGGTCACGTCGGCAAACCTCCCGTTAGGTTTAAACACACACATGGCAGAGAAATTGGTTGGGAGTTTCTCACTGAGCATGGAGGAGATTTGTCGCCCATGGCTATCTGCTAAAATGAGTACCTTTTTGATGGGCTCAGTGGAATGTCCATGTTTTCTGGTGAGCCAGTTTGCGCAACTCTACGTGTCTTTGTTACTTTGCGCTTGCTAGCCTGTTTGCGTTGGTTTGTGAATGGACGTGTCGATGATGGGTGGGGGTGGTGAGGATTGGGAAGGCAAGGAAACTCATTGTAGTAGTCTAATACAGAAAATCTGTTTTGAGTCGTGATTGGTGGTGGTGATTGTGTTTTTGCTTCCGTGAATGGACGGTTGGAGGTTTTTGCGGTGTTGCCTATTGTTGTCCAACCGTCTGTGTTTTGAACGACCTCTTCGAGCCTTCGGATATGTTCATCTAAATTACTGTTGATGTGTGTGAAGGCTTTCAGAAGATCGGCTTTGAGAGCGTAGAGAGTAGAGAGTGTATAACGATTAGTAGCCATGTCACGAATGCGTGTCAAGTGCGTGGTAAATATGAAAATAAGTAAATAGATAATTCAGAATACTACAAAAAAAAAAAAACTACTCCCTAACTTATCTTTTAAATTTAATTGTATTAACTTATTTAAATTACGTTACGTATTTATTTAAAAATAACGATGATCTGATTCTAATTAGTATTTAAATGTGATTAACTAAATTTAAAAAGCGTTCAGTGTGTTTAATAGATTGAAGCTGCAAACTAATAAATACAATTAGATTACTATACTTTACCTACTGAAAGGCCACGAAATTCACCACTTCCACAAATTTAAATATAAAGTTCAAGTCTTTCCGTTACTGTGGTTACGAAACTTTGAATTTTTGTTCTCACAATTTTCACAACACTTTCACTAATAGTTTAAAACTTTACGCAAATTTCAATTAATTTATAGAGAAAATTTAATATTAATGGTCTTTACACTGTTGAAATGAACGTTTGTCCGTTACGCCGTCTTTTAAATCAAATATTTGGATTATGTTAAATCCCACCCTTTCCCTATCCGTCATAAAGGAGAGGAACTACTAATATACTTACAGAATATCAAACAAAATAATGCAATTGATGTTTGAAACAAATTTTCAGTTAATGTTTATTAAACATTATAAAGAGATGTTCTTGGAACAATTCATACTTCTTTAAAAACAACATTTGAAGAAAGTTTTCAATCTTCCTTGAGAGTTAGCTTTTCACTTTCCTTGATAGTCAAATAATAGAAAAGGTTTTTTACTCTTGAGAATGCCAAGTAAAGTAGTGCGAAAATACCGGATCGGGCAAGAACAGACCTACTCATTGCAATATTATTTAACTTTCCTTGATTTGTTATGAAGAACTGAGTGGGTTTTGGAGAGTCAGGATGCCAGCTTGCTGGGGTGAGAAAATTGAAAAATTATTTATTTACTTAAAGGTATTGAATTATTTTCTGCGTCCTTGCGTACCTCATGAAAAACAATCCCGGGCCAAAAAATAATAACACTAATGTTTTCACCTTTGAGTACTAAATACCATTTGTTAGCATTAGAAAACAATTTAGTAGGCATTAGTAAGCTCACTTAGGTACATGGGAATGTTGCTCAAACGATGTTTGCATTTTTAATATCTTAACGAACCGACACCTTGAAATTAATATCAAACGGTGTTTTATTTACAATATGAGTTTGCAGCTGGGAGTTGGGGTACATACTTCCAGATACTGCCAACATTTAAATCGTGCGTTTGGACTGCGATCGTTGGCAGTTGTCGGGTGACTTGCACTATTATTTCTATAATTTTAAATTTAGTTGTTTTTTAATTAGTTCACGTAGTATTGTAGGCTAGCGCGTTTTGATTTTCGTTTTCCATTTATTTCCAGCTATTTTACTTTAGCTACTTCAAACAGTTTGTTCTTTGTGTTGTGCCATAGCACAAGTTTTTCCCCACTATCTCTGCGTACCCGTGCGAGAACTCTCGCATGTTAGACTCCACACTCATCCCTATCCTTCTATTTTCATTCTAAGAGGGAAAGTAGTTAACGAAACGTGTTTATTTGTTTAAAATCGATAAAGGTAAGTTGCAATGTACAACCACAATTACAAATAAAAATAAAAAACAATGCAATTAATGTGTAAAAGAAATTTTCAATAAATATTTATTCAATATCATAGAGAATTTGTTTGGAACAATTCCCAACACTTACTTAAAGACATTTGAAGTAATTATTCAATATTCTTTGTCAATTAGGTTTTAGTTTTTCGTGATTATCACAAAAATATTAGCTTTTTACTTTTGAGAAAGCTACGTGTCTGAACCCGTTGATTTGAAAATTTCGTCGAATGATAACGAAAATATTGGTACAGGTAAACCACAAACACAGTCTCCACTCTTCACTGAACGCCCACATCCTTCCACAATTAAGTACACAGCACTTATAGACCATGAAAAAACATTAATTGAATAGTTTCACTACACGCATAAGAAACAATCTTCATAGGTATCAAGCAACTATAATAGTACTTCTAGTTGTTGCTGGAGAGCAAATCTTCAATTAATGATTATGGAAATAAACCTCGTCAGACTGCACAAACTACGGTGTTAACAGAAAGCGTAGATAAAGATTGTCGAATCTAAGCCTTCTAAGCCTGTCGCCACAAAAATTGCTACCAGCAGGAAGGGCTGAAATATTGAGGTGGCTTGATAGTATTGAAGCGTGGAACCGAAAATTTAATTGAATGGATCGGGAGACATCTCATCTTATAGATTTTGCGATGGAAAACGTTTCTTTGAGGGCTTTGGCCTCAAAATTTTACATTTTTAAGCTCTTAAAACGCTTTGTTTATGTGTTATTTGCCGATATATGTTGACATGTGATGCGGATTGCATTTTACATGAATATTTCGATGCGTTTTTTTAAAGAAATCATATTTTTTAAGTAAAAATGGAATTCGTCAAGTCTCCGTGAATTTCTCTTTCTTTAGAGCCCTCATTTATAAAGATTGGTTGCGTGTGAGAGCCGGAACCCAAAGGTATACTACTGAAATAATACAGGAGACGATTATATATATATATATATATATATATATATATATATATATAGAGAGAGAGAGAGAGAGAGAGAGAGAGAGAGAGAGAGATTGTACGACATTCAGAAGCGCAAACTACCGTATCGCGTAATTGCTTTCGACCTTAATGCGACATCTCTCGAGACCGTCTTTTTTGCAAATGGGTCCCCCAAAATCAAAATATTAGTTTTAAATTAGTAGGGCTTACAGTTCAGCATGATCGTGGAGAGATAATATCGATTTTGGAGAAAACCGTCTGAGCGTTGCACACAGACGAACGGACGAACAGGCAGATGGACGGACAGACAAGCGATCGGATATACAGAGAAGGGTTTGCCCGTCAGCCAATATTTCAGTATCAAAGACCCACAAAACGTGTTTTCCGACTACATAGCATGTTAGAGGAAGTAATTTACCACAGACAGGAACAAAATGTATCCACTTTTTCTGGTATCAAGGCCTCACTATACGAATTTTTCTGTCGAACAATTCGCCTTTTCTGCTGCATTACCATACTTTCTTTATACTACGTAAGTATAAAGTAAATAAGGGGACTATTTATTGTAAAGATGAATGTTTTGAGGTGATCAGAAACTCAACGTAAATATGTTTTATTCAATATTACATAAACCCTTAGAACCATATTAGTTTCACCGTGAGAGATGGCTCAGTGCATCAACTAATGTCACTGCAGTCCCTCTGAACGGGAGGTCCTAGTTCGAGTCCCGTTAATTTTCGACACTGTCTTGTTAGCTAGGTCGAATTCAGTCGCTGTCTGGGAGAAAATTCTAGCGGCCGGCTGCTCTGATCGGTAGTTTTCCGTGGTTTCTCCGATCAACACCAGGCGAATGCCGGAACAGTACCCTAACAAACAGACCGCGTGCGATATTTCGTTCCTCTTCCTTGTCCTAACCTCACCCCTTACACACACACTTACACTGTCATGCACATGTACCACACGTGTCGGGAAACCGGTCGGGAGCTTAGAGCTTGTGCCAGCTGAGGCGGTGCTCCTCTGGCGGGAGATACCTGTTTGAGAGGAAAAGCCCGCTAGTAGACGACAGATCGGTGCCAGATGCCGCCACCCAGCGGGGAAAAGATCACCGCCACCTCCCGAGGAAAAAACACGCACTACATTTACGGGACTAATGACCTCAGTAGATGACGCGCTCGGAATCACAAGCAATCAATCATATTATTGTAGTTTCGGGGAAACTTTCCCCAGCAACAGAGATGCTGTATCACGACATTTAGATCACGTGGTCAAAGGAATTGTGAACACGTTAAAAGTATGGGGATAAAAATCATCATAAAGTGTTGGGGAACATTTCTCCGAAACTGGAGTGTTTTTTAAGAATATTAATAACCAAGAATACTAATTGGAAGGAAATTAAGATACTAATTACCAAAAATCGGCTAACACCTTTTCCCACTTTATAGATTGAAGCTTTCGAAAAAGAGAAAACAATTTTTTTCTCGCCTTTACTTCGTAGGAAGAGGAAGTATTGCAATCGTGTAAACGGGAATTTTCGACAAAAATATTCTTATCGTTGGGTCCTGGTAACGAAAAAATTGGTAAATCTGGTTGGTGCAACACGTGTACATAGAATCCGTTTTGAGGGCCCTTGAAGCAGAAAAATCGATTGACGGCAAACTGTCTATCTGCCCGTCTGTCTGCCGTCCGTCTCTCCGATCGTCTGTCGCTCAGTGAGTGTGGTAAACGCTCGGGAGTAAACCGTTCAGCTGAATTTCTCCGAAATTGATATACATCCACCGATATATAATTATAATATCGTGACTATCTGGGTTTGAAACAGATATTTTGAATTTTGGAGGTACTTTACATGAAGCCGCAACAATATTTTCAAAATTTTCTCATTTTCAAAACGCTTAAAGGAATGTGATAAAGTTCATGTTTGTTGAAATCTCAAGTTTATCAAAAATTGAAAACTTCAAATGTTTTTCGGCTTTTTCGTACAATTCAATATTTAAGATAGAGATTCTTTCCCGTATAAAATATGTTATTTAAAAAGATAAATCTTGAAACAAGGTGATGTATGATTTTTTGAAAATATTCTCCTCGTATGTATCAGAGTAAGGTAAAAAAAGTGGCGCTTGTCCCATGTTCGGCGATCTCTGTATTTTCGAAAATTGCAAGGAAGTAAAATGAAAACTATAAATTTTAAGATATAGATTTCTGTTTTAAACGAAATCTGTTCTAAAAAATCAGATATTTAATAGGTTATGAACATTTTTATTATTTTGAAAAAGCGAATCGTTTGGGCAAATATTAATTCTAGAAGCTTAGCTTGAAGTTAATGCAAAGAACAAAAAATGTTCTCAAAAACCGCTCCAATTTTTTTTCGGCCATTGTCAAAAGAATGGCCCAGGCCGAATTTTCGATGAACTTACTGAATTTTCGAAAATTGCAAATTTAGAAGTAATGCGAAAAAGTAAATGGTGTTAGGAGCGCATACTTCATTTTCAAATTGTTAACGAATGTAGAAATCTAAAAATGTAAAGACACCGCCAACAACACATAGTTAATTTCGACTGCCACCTGTGTTTACAAAATTTAACACCAACCGCTTTTACACCACATCGACCAATGGCGTTAATAACTATTTAATATTCTTCACGAAAAGAGAGAAATCGTCTTACCCACATGTACTCACCGTAACCCAAAGTAACATCGTCTGTGTAATTATAATGATGAACCAATCTCTTCCACTTATTCGCATTTTGATGGCAAGCGTTCCAGCAATGAACACCGTTTTCTTTTCGATTGATTGATTGCGTTTCCATGCCCGTCAACTGCAAAGGTCATTCATCCCGTACTGAGTGTGTAGGTAGTGAACGTTTTGTTTTCAGGGGATGTCGCGGTGATCTTCCCCCGATGAGTGGTGAGATTCGACGCCAACCTATACGCTGACTAGCAGGGTTTCCGCAACATTTCCCCCCAGCGGGATATCGCCTCAGCCGGGCAACCTCTTAGCTTGTATGCAAGAAGGGGATGAGGTTAGGACAAGGGAGATCCCGCACAGTCTGTGGTCCATTTGTTAGGGCACTGCTCGACATTCTCCTGGGACAGATCGGAGAAACCAAAAGAATACTCCCGATCAGCCCACCCGGCCGTTATAACTACCCTCCTCGACGAGACTTCCGTGACCGAATAAATCTAACGCTGTGAGCCCCAACAAGTTACAATCCTGACTTGGGCTACGTACAATGAGAAGCCACTCTGTTAATCGAGAAAAGGCTCACAGAAAAAAACAACAACTGAAAATCATTCCGACCTATTAAGTTCCTACTGCATCCTCCTAGCTACCTTTTAAATCCGTAAGTGATCGGAAAAGTTTACTCGTTGAAGTGCAGCTTTTGACTGCGCTGCGCGCTGCGATTAGAGTACAGATGCAAGTCAATGCACTGTCTCCACGCGTAGATTATCAGCTTCATTTCTTTGTGAAAAGAATTTAGAGGAAAGCGAGCTTGTGGTATCTAAAGATACAGAATGTCAAATTCAAAAACAAATGACATCCTCGGTCTGGATCTAGTTAAACTAGTGGTGCTACAGAATGGCACAGACTTTCCCGTATTAGTTTTCTATTTTCCTGGGTCTTCGCTAGCTATTCCGAATTGCCATATACTCTTTCTTCCCAGGTACCATCTATCATCGCCAAAAGTACATTTTTTTGTCATTTTCTTAATTTTTCGGTTTCCTATTGGTAGAACAGAAACATTAATTTTAGAATATTAAAGAACACAAAAACCTAGCCGTAAATGGCAATTTTCTTTTAAAAATTATGTGCCGTTTAAGAGAAAATGGCGTTTTAGCACTACTAAAAATGGGAAATTTGAAGCTCATTTTCACAGAAAATTTTTGAGTTTTCAAAATACTTTATTTGAAGTAATTTGAAGCACTTACACTCACAAATATAATCATCTTTACAAATTGCGGATAATGTGCATATTAAAGATGTGAGAGATCTTTCAAAAAATTTACATTTATATAATTATTGAAAAAAACAAAAAAAACTCAAAATAAACTTCACGCTATACTAATGAGTGTAATTAGCACTATCCGTTACAAAAGTTTCAAGAAAAAAATTGCAGCCATATACGAGAAAATGACGTTTAAACATTTCTGAAAATGCCGAAATTTGAGCTACTTTTCACAGAAAACGGTAGTGTTTTCGAGAAACTTTACTTGACATTATTTAAAGCATATATACTCGTAAATATAATAATGTGAAAAAATCGCCGGTAATGTAAATATTAACGACGTGAGAGACAAGTAAAAACATTTACATTTTGGTAATTTTTGAAAAAACCAACCGATAGACCAAAATGGCTTTTATGTCATTGATAGAGTACATTTACTACTATCCCTACCAAAAGTTAAAAGAAAAAAGTTTGAGCCGTTTTTGAGAAAATTTTGTTTTTGTAATTTTTTAAAATTGCACATATTGCACGCAATATTGCACGAAAACTACCAAAATGTTGAAAAACATTTACATGACCTTTATTAAAGAACTCAATATGCAGAACAAATTTTATTTGAAGAAAAAATCTCTATCTTCAATTTTGTAGTTGGAGAAAGACGCAGAAAAAAATTCAACCTTTCACAATTTTCGAAAATTCAGAGCTGTACGTGAAAATCGAACCTATGCCATGTTAAAAAGTGTATTTTCCTCTATTCATACAAGAAATTTAAAGAAAAAATTTGGAGCCGTTTTTGAGAAAATGTTGAAAATCCCCGGGGGGCTTCATATAAAGTACCCCCAAATTTTAAAGAATCTTTTCAAAATCACAAAGCTTCGACTAGAATCAGATCGACTGGGGAATATCAATTTTGAAGAAAATCGATCGAACGGTTTAGGCGCTAGCGTTGACCACAGACGGACAGACGGACGGAATGCCGTCAATCGATTTTTAAGTATAAAGAAGCAACAAATCATGGATTTTGATCATACCACGAAATAGAGGATTTTTTTCTTAATTTAGTAACTGGTTTTATCCACTTATTCGTTTTCACGGCCCGGCAATTAATTTTTTTCCGCCGAAAATTGGCCATTTTTTCGCACAGCATGACATAACTTTCCCTATACCACGTATATCACTCCGTGTATACGTACGTATACGGGAAAGTAAAAATAGAGGTTGGATGCCAAGCGGCTGGAATTGGTGAAAGTGGAAATGATTTAAACGCACATTTTTAACCAAACTAGAAGAATATAGAAATACATTTCAAGAAAAAAAGCTTTGAAAGATAAATATGTCTTAAAATATATTGACGTGAAAAGGCGCAATAAATATTCGTCATAATTGTTATGTGTTCATTTTTATTATAAACATGTCAAAAGCCGAAGGCTATCTACAAAAATTACAGGTGCCGCTATATTGCTTGTGCTTTGGTCAACGCACAAATCTCGCAAATCGCAAAAATATTTTGCCTTATTCAGCAACACATACCGCCAGACTGCCTAGTTTGAGCTACACAACACGGTGGCGAGAGCTCCGGTGACGCCTCCAGCATTTATTCGACGCGGTCGGCGCACACCGATAACAGGCCATGTTTCAGTATCGTTCGTTCTCGATAATGGTGGCCGAGAACGAATGGAACTGAGGGTATTTTTGCCCGTTTTGACACTGTCTAGCCAGCTTCGGAGAGGTGCTTTGAGGATCCCAGGGACATAAAACGTGATTTTTACCTTGATGTCTTTATGGATGTGTTGTTAAGTGTATTATTTATTTTAAAAGCTTTTCGGCTTAAAACGTAAGGCCTGCTAGAGGCGTTCCAAAGTAGTTTAAGTTTGATGGAGAATATGGACCGTGTCACTGAACATTACAATTACCAAAACGCTCCAGCAGATACACAGCAGATAATACACTGTTCTAACAATAAGAAAAGAAACGTTGATAAGAAGGGAACGTTGATTATCCTCCAGAATGAAAGTCAGACACTCAGAAGCATTTGTAAGCAGTATTAAGAGCCACGTAATTACGAGTTTGTTAGTGTGATACGCTATTCGTGCGTTTAATTTCTAATACTTTCAAAATATTTGTCTTCCATTTATATTTGTGCTAGTTTAAGAATGCATGCAACAACATGCAACAGAATGCAGCAAACCCAAATATAAGAGGTAGAAAAAATTAATGATTGATTTCTGTTCCAAAAAGGAGCCATTATTTAAATTTTAAAATAAAGATTTTATTTTATTTTCTGTTGGGTATGTTGGCTGATTAACAAGTACATTAAAGAATGCATTGAATCTGTTACATTCCATAACTTCAGGTAATTATAATACTTCGTTGTAACGTTATTTTACACGTTATAAAATTTAAGGTTCACGCGATATATTGAATCACGTAATTATTTCTTCCTTCGTGTTTTTCTACATTTACACACATTCTTTCACTGTTTCTTTGTTTTTTAAATGTCTCCATTCAACTTCGACCAAAGACTGAACACTTGTAAATTAATTTCCTCTGATTGTGTCAGTATTGCTCAATAATGCATCACTGACTCATTCCATCACACCGGGCTCCCCCACCTTCTTCATCAAAGCGTCGTAGTACCAAAGCGCGTCGCTGGGGGCGTTCCCGTCGCGACCGCGAGCTCTTGTGGCCGAGAGGGCGAGGGAGTGAGTCAGTTCCGTGGCCCGCGCCACCGCGGGGAGGTGACGTCCGAAACCGTGGTCAGCTGCTACGTCGATAACAGCGCCTGGCAGCAGTGTGCCCTCTGTAGGTTCGTATCTCGGGTATGAGTGAAACAAGAAATGGTTGTCAGTTGGATGTGGAGGGGAACGGCGTTGCCTCGTGTTACCTGCTCTACCACAATTAAGCTACAATGACATCATAGTGACGTCACTGTACCGACATAAAAGCTCTCGATTGGATGGCAGCGAAACATCTGATTTCTGTCAGGGTCAGAGTTAAAGAAAATCGCAGTATGTGATTAACATAATTCGTTTTAAGAAAAGTGACTTTTGACTGATCATCAGTTGTGTCGCGGCTATCCCAACAAGTTCTGTTATGTCATATTTTTTGGTATTGTAGCTCCCGTTTGGATAAACGGGGCGCAACTGATGATCTGTCTGAAGGCACTCTAATAAGAAACGAAGATTAACAACAAAGCTAACCGCGCACGCTGCTCACGACACATTTTATCTCTTACTCTCGTCACTTGCACTGTCGCTCAGCTGATTATCAGCGACATTCGAGCTATGTCTTTTCTATTGGAAATGGAATTGGAAATGTGCAAATGTCGAAGTGTCTGTTTCACAGTGTGTTTAGGTGACAGCACTGCCGTTAACACGTGACAACTGTCAAGCACATTCTAATTTAATTGGTGTAACAAAATAGTGTATGCGCAAAACCCACTAGCTTTTTAGTACATGCAGTACGTTGCATTTGTGTTTCAGACGCCATGGAGTGCTTAGTTGCTCCGGAGTGCTTAAGTGCTTTTGATGTATGGGACGATTCAGAAGATACATGCGAGAGTCTTGATCACACGCAGGTAAGAACTACGTTATGAATTTTTTTGTAAAGACCTGAAATGGTGCACATTGAGGAAATTCGATCCAATGTTAACATAGCTATGCTCTTACTTACTCGCCTTTTAAAGAGACAACGTATTGTAATCTGGCAACGAAAATTGGCGATTTTTCGGAGGAAAACTTTTAAAAGTGAATAAGTTGATAAATAATGTTTCTATATGTAGTTCTCTTGAGGGCAAAAGTCTGTCCAAAATTGATATTCCCCAATCGATCTGAACGAACTCGGGACCCTGCGGGATGAAACCGGTATTTTGTGTATACGGGGTACTTTGCATAAAGCCTCAGCATTTTCAATTATTTTTCTGAAAACATTCTCTACATTTTTTTATTATACTTAGTCCACGGATATCATAAATAACGCCTAAAAGTAAGGCCTCACCTCGCTGCAAAAACCAGGGACCGAAAAGGTATTGAACAGCGGTAAAATACCGGCGTTTTTTTCATACCTCTATCAAATATCTGTATTCTTTTATGCCGGTAAAATACCTTTATAGAACGTCTGTATCGGTGTAGACCTTCATAAAGGTTATACCGGTATTTTCAATGAAAATAATGTCGTTCACATCGAGAAAATAACTTCCTTTCGTTAATCATTTTGCGAAATGCTTATTACTTAAATAAAAGATCATGCACACACTTCCGCACACGCGCCACACACAAACACACACACAAACACACACACACACAAACACACACAAACACACACATACACAAACACACACACAAACACACACATACACAAACACACACACAAACACACACATACACAAACACACACACACAAAAACACATACACAAACACACAAACACATACACAAACACACACACACATACACACACACATACACACACACAAACACACACACAAACACACACACATACACACACAAATACACACACACACAAACACACACACAAAAACACACACAAACACACACACAAACACACACAAACACACACAAACACACACACAAACACACACACAAACACACACACAAACACACACACAAACACACACACAAACACACACACAAACACACACACAAACACACACACACACAAACACACACACACACAAACACACACACACACAAACACACACACACAAACACACACACACACAAACACACACACACAAACACACACACACAAACACACACACACACAAACACACACACACACACACAAACACACAAACAAACACACACACACACAAACAAACACAAACAAACACACACACACAAACAAACACACACAAACAAACACACACACACAAACACACACACACAAACACACACACACAAACACACACACACAAACACACACACACAAACACACACACACAAACACACACACACAAACACACACGCACAAACACACACACACAAACACAAACACACACAAACTCACACAAACACACACAAACTCACACAAACACAAACACACACAAACACAAACACACACAAACACAAACACACACAAACACAAACACAAACAAACACAAACACACACAAACACAAACACAAACAAACACACACACACACACAAACACACACACACACAAACACACAAACACACACACACGCACACGCGCGGCACATACGCACGCGATACACACGCGTTTCTCTTTGTTCCTTTCTCCCTTTTTTTCACTTTCTCCTTCTTTGTTTTTCTTTTCTTCTCTTTCTTTCTCTTTCTTTCTCTCTCCCGTTCTTTTCTTCTCTTTTTCTTATCTCTTTTTCCTTCTCTTTCCTTCTCTTTTTCCTTCTTTCTCTCTCTCTCTCTCTCTCTCACTCTCTCTCTCTCTCTCTCTCTCAGCAGAACGTTTCCTGGGGCCAACGGTCAAATTTCCATCGCTTACATTTCAACCCTCCACACTGCGAAAAGAAATTGATAGCCTGGAGTGTGCCGAACTGGAGACGCCCGTGAGGCAAATCGCGGACCTCCGGAAACTACCTACGCAACGACACAGGCCTCGCAGGCCCTTACAAAGGGGCAACTCATTCCGAGAATGCATCGGCTGCGCCAGAATCTTTTCACAAAGTAAACCGGTGTCCGATCTCTAGCGCATTCGTCCTTTCACAACTGATGGACAAGGTCATATCCGTTGGAATCTTTTTAGTTTGAAGTGCACAGTGACAAGTGTTTGTAACAATTCTACGGAAGGCAGTTGTAAGGATATCGTAAAGGCTTTTGAGATGAATTTTCTGAGAATTTATTTTATTATTTTTAAATTGAAATATAATTTTTCGTTACTTGGCTCGGGAGTTCAATTATTCTTTGGTTTATTTTGAGTGGAGAAAACTTTTCATTCAAAAACAATTATACACAGACAAGTTCAAAATACATATATTTGAAGATAAAAATAGATATTTAATGCAAAGTGTTTGTATTTAAGTGGAAAAATAATTTAATTTCTAATGGAAAATACATTAATAAAGGCAATGAAGAAAGCAAATGGGTGATAGGATTTCGTACACTAGCTGCATAGCTAGGTCGAATTCCGACACGGTGAAGAGAATTCTAGCGGCCGGCTGCTCCGATCGGTAGTTTTCAGTGATTCTTCCGATCAACACCAGGCGAGTGCCGGAACACTAACCTAGCAAACGGGCCACGGGTCATTCCTTCTTCGTCCTCGGGCGATTCCCATCTCATACTTACACACACTTACTTGTACATTCACTACAATAACTCACACGTCGGGAAATCAGTCGGGAGCTGAGTTTTAGAGCTTGTGCTTTCCGGAAGCTGGGCTCCGCTGGCTTGGTGGGAGGTACGTAGCTGTGGAAAACTCCTCTAGCCGACGTGTAGGTGTGCGCTGAATATCACCATCCCGAGGAAGATGAGGTGACGAACATCACCGTCACTTCCTAGTTGCAAATGTACTACACTTAAGGGAATAATTACTTTAGCACTTGACGCGACCCGAATTACTAATCAAGCAAGCAAATGGGTATAACATTTTAGTGTAGCCTACATTTAGACGGGATATTCTCGCATTATAATCTTGCAGGTCTCATGTTCGTTAAAATAAATCTCATGTTTCGAAAGTTTCATGTTCGCAGGTTTTATGTTTCCAAAATAAAAAAACAACTTCGGCATCTTCCTGCAATTACAATTGTAAAGATACATTTTTTACATTCCCGTGTATTTACGTATACGGAGTATAGGAAAAGTTATGTAATGCTGAACGAAAAACGGCGGATTTTCAGCAGAAAAACTCTTATTATAAGGCCCTGGTAACGAAAAAGTGGATAAATCCAATTGCTAAATTTAGGGAAAAAATCTACTAACACTTGTTGCTGCCAGAATCCTTGTTATGTGGGACCTTGATACCGAAAAAATCGATTGATGGCAAAACGTCTGTCCATTTGTCAGTCAACAACGATAGTGACTCAATCGTTCAGCCGATTTTCTCCAAAACTGATATTCCCCGATTGATCTGACTGATCTCGTGGTCCCTTGAATTTGAAACACATTTTAATTTGTAGGGTACTTTACACGAAGCCCCTGGGACATTCCAAATTTTCAAAAAAATGGCGCCAACAATTTTCACTAAATTTTGTTGTTGGATAGTCTGAAGGTCGTTTAAGAGAATGGCCCAGGCTAATGTTGGTTGAAAACTCTGATTTTTCGAAAATTGAAAAAATTGAAAACATTTTTTTGCGTCTTCCTACAACTACAATTATGAAGATACAATTTTTAAAAAATGAAATGTGCTCATAAAAACAGCTCTTCAAGTAAGGTCATGTTCAATTTTTCAAAAACATTAGTATTTTTTGCGAAATTTTGTGTCAAACGTAGGCAATTTTATTAACTTTAAACCTTTTTTTCTTAGAAGCCGTACAAAATTTTTTGATTAAATTGGGACCTTAGATAGCATAAAGCAAGCTTAAGAGAATGGTGCAGTTTTCATATTCGTTGAAATGCTTGATTTTGCAAAACTTTTCTAAAATAAATAACTAAAACTACAGTTGTGAAGATAAATTTTTTTTTCTTAATGAAATATGCTCATTAAAAACAGATCTTCAAACAAGTTGAATTTTTCCAAATATGCGTATTTGAGGAGTAATTGGGCGTCAAAATTAGTCCGCCGCTCCCCTAAGAAAACTGTAACCTAAGAGAATTTTAAACCTAAGAAAATTTTAAAATAGTACTAAGAATATGTTTGGTGACCTATTTCAGGATCCTGAATTTAGGATATACAGGATAAATAACGAAAATGCATTATTTTAAGTACATAAAATTTTATAAAATATAAAATAACAGACTTTCTTAGCTTATATATACAAATGTGTATGTTTAGGACGATTATAAAACAAATAGGGTTCTACGAGATTAATATATCGATCAAAAATAGTATTTTACAATAATTTATAAAAATGTTTGTTAAATTAACAATTTACAAGCAATCCCCAAAACTTGATTGAAATTTGCGCAATGCGGCAATGGATATTTGAAAAGTACATTGTTAGTGAACTAACAGATGGTGGCAAGGTCACGTATCAATGCATATGTTAACATTTTATCAGTAATACGTTCAATATTACAGCCCTTCATAATTTCAAAGAATATAAAACAATTCCGTAGAACGTTGATTACCCGTTTTTTTATAAAATGAGGTTCGCTTTTGGGTAAACATTTTGAGTGTTGAAATAGAAACAAGAATTTCCAAAACGTAAGCATTTATTTTACATCATAAACACGTTGCTGTTTCTCGGCTATAGAACGTTAAAGAGTACATTTTACTATTTTAAATGTTTTGTATTTTACTATTTTAAATGTCTTCAAACTTACTTTTATGACTTAACTCGTATCCATACACAATGAAACTGAATGTGTGGAAATGACTGTAATTAAGTGTTATGAAATTGCATCTTGCATTAAGGTAGCTCGTATAAAAGATTACGCACAGACATCATTGCAATTGATATTGCCTAAATAAATGTTGGATTCATTTTATCAAAATCTTTTAAATAAAACTAGTTCAATTGCTAATAAATGTGTCTAGAAGTCTTGTAAGCAATACTCTAGTTTAAGTTTTCTTTGAAATAATTAATATTTTTTTCACGAAGATTTGTAAATTGTACACTAAGGTTTATAGTTCCTTTTATATTTTAATTAATGTATTTAACGTCAAAAAACAATGAAAATCATTGTTAAAGTGCTTAAAATTACTTCTAATGAAGTTTTTCGAAAACTCAGAAGGTTTCTGTGAAAAAGAGCTTCAAATTTCGAATTTACATTAGGGCTTAAACGCCATTTTTGTTTAAAACGGCTTCAATTTTTCAAAGAATATTGGCATTTACGACGAGGTTTTACTGTTCTTTAATATTCATAAAATAATATTTCCATTCTACTATTAAGAAATGGGCAAATTAAGAAAATGTCTTTGGGTGGCGATAGAGAGCAGCTGGCAAGAGTATATGGCAAGTCCGAAAAGCTAGCCGAGAGCAAAGGAAGTAGAAAACTAATACGGGAAAGTCTATGATATTCTATAGCATCACTAGTTTCATACTGAAATGGGTTTATCAAAAATATGTATTCAAATAAGATCACGTTGATGTTTTTGAAATTATGACTGTAATTTGGTGACAAACGTATTCGCCCCCTCCGAATTTACAGCGCTTCGTGAACGTAATTCCAGGCAGTTGAATACTTCGTAATTTAGAATTTGTATATTATTTCTTTGTTTGTTTCCTACATTCCACCTTTTGTTATACATTTACACATAATCTTTTTGAAATTATTTAAAACTTATTTGAAATATAAATATGAAGTGAACATTTCTAGCCTTCAGAATATATCGTATTGAAATGCAGCAATGACTCGGAAGCTAATTTTTGTGGAATTAGGTCTTATGGCTGGGACGTGATTTACCTGCCTGAAAAGCAGTTGTAATTGTCAAATTGGTATTATTTGCCTGAAAATATTTATTTTTTGCACTAAATGTTGTAACATTTGTAATGAGTTTTACAAAAAATGATGACTGAGATGTCTTTTGTGCCGCGGCTGTCATTGTGAACAAAATTGTATTTGAGTAAGTACATTTAAAATATTTATTGAACAGAACCTACAAACATTTGATTCTATTAACGTATTCTTGTGTAATCCACGCGATGCATTCCATAAAGACTCTTGCTCGACTGTTTCATCGTTTACGCGGAGAAACGAAGAAGTGCTCCGCGCAGAAGGAGACGCCGCGCCGCCGCCCGGTGTCGTAACGGTCGGTTTGAATTTCGCGCCCTGAAGTCATTTTTAAACTCAATTTTCTCAAAGACAATTTTTTTCGGCGGAACTGGACCTGGAATTCTTCATGTCTGCCAACACAGAATTTGGTGGTTGTTGTGTGTGTTTTGTTTTTTGTGTGTTTTGTTTTGTTTTTTGTAACCGGAGCTTCCGGTTACTTTGTATTGTGACCGTACGTGTAGGTCGGCTGTGGGGAATTTAGTGCCCCGCGTTGGTTGCCGTTTATGTGACCGAACGTGTAGGTCGTCTGAGGGGAATTTCGTGGGTAATTGGCTTTTGTGGAAATTTTAAGAAACAAACACAAAGTTGCAACCACCAACATATATATAATTGTGTCTTTAGAGGAAAAACAAATCACACATTTCAAAATTACCTTAATATGTACACATAAACAAATAAACACCAAGAAAAATATACCATTAAACAGCATAAAAATATAACCTTGGAGGAAAAATTAACTGCAAGATTATTAAAACTAACCTTTCTTTAATTGAAAAAAAAATGAGGACCACTGAACTATATTCTGAGATCAAGTGCCATGGAAATCCAATTAAGTGCACAAAAAAAGGGGCTTCAGATAAGACGAGGAGTGCTGAGAATGCACCGTTATAGGGAGGGATATTTGCCTGTCAATTGCCAGAATATCTTACTGTTTCCTATAGGAGACAATTACAATTAATTTATACCTCAGCATACACAAGTTAACACTCTCCTGTATTTCGTGCACGAAATTCTTTGGAATTCCACCAAAAGAATATCTGGTATTCACTTAAATTGCACAAATTATATAGTAGTTAATTAAACAGAATATTCCACAAACCCTTCTGTTTATACACATGAAAGTTAAAACAAATAGCTTGTAATCTCTGAAACTGATTTAATATCGTGTTCTGAAAATACAGAATGTTCTGTAGAAATCTTTGTAGAACCTTACATAAATTTACTTCCTTTTACATTTATTCTACAACATTCAAATCTGATCAATTTCAATAGTTCGTTCAAATATGACGTAGTTCATTTTGATAATTGAAATACATGCCTTTCTTTCGACGTTAACAAGTTTTAACTGAAACCTATTCCGTGGGTACTCACGCTTCGTCGTCTTTGCGCGGGCGAATGACCTTTGCTGGTAATACTCCCCTGACGCCTGAAGAACGGGACGCACGCCGGAACCCTCGATGCTTTTGGCTAACCTCGCCCCACCTGGGGACGCGGTGCAGCGTCTAGGCAGCGCGGCGCGGTGTAACGGTAGCGCTTGACCTCGGGCGGCCAGCAGCTCTCCTTCGGTGCGGCCCGCTGTTGCGGAGCAAAGAACGGGCGGGCGACGCGGTGCGTCGTGATGCCTGGCCTCGTAGCTCTGCTTCTCTTGCTCCACGCATGCGGTCCGTCTTCGAGTTGTATCGGCAGCTTTGCAGTCCAATCGATGATGCTTCCGGATATTTCTCGGCGAAGTCCAGACCGTTGGATGTGGCCTTTACGTAGTGGCGGGTCGGATTCTTCGTTCTGAGCTGGCGGTGTGTCGTCTCTTCACGAAATGCACAAAATGGCTTCTCTGGCTTTCTTTGTGTTTTCCGCAGGAACTTGCCGCTCTTTCGCCCCCGAAGAATATTGGCGTCACTGGTAATAAAGTTCTGTCCAGAATCCGTTACACGCGCCACGTGAATATTTGCAAGTTATTTCTTGGTGCTTCGCGTGAACACTTTTTCCGTTACACGCGCACACAATAACTTGCAGTGAGAACGTTTTATTTCTCAATATACGTGGCGTGGCGGCCCGATAGAACTTCGGCCTTTTTCAAACGATACTTGAACTCTCACGTCGAACACTCCTCACACCATGACCGTTCGTGTTCGCTGCTAAGAACTTTTTTCTTCTGCCCTGCTCGGCGAGTCTATTACTACTACTCTGCTCGGCGATTCCGTTACAACTACCATTTTCTCCTTCGATGCCGTAGGGGCGACAACTGTTCCCCTCTCGCCCCCTCCAGCGACCGCTGATAAGACGGCGGTGTCGCCGCCGCAGTTACGCGATCTCTCGGCGAATCTCGGAGATGATGTTTTACTAATCGAATATTTGTTAGCGACTGAGCAAGTTCAGGATCGCTACAGTATATAAGTTTGTATGCTAGAATATATTTTTGCAAGTGCATGTATATTTGACGCCCCTTCTTCATACGATCACAATTCGACATTGCCACAGTTATTTTGGTTGTAATCGAGATTATTGCTGAAAAAAGGTTACCTTCGCTGAAATTATTATAAATACATGAATTTGGAAGACTTTCCCAGTAAACAGTAATTATGTAAAATATAAACTGTCATGAAATAATCTATGCTTTACAACTTCGATTTTTTATAACTTCAAAAGTTGTGGAGAGTGTTGGTATCTGTTTCAGAAGTGCTATTTAAAAATTATTGGTGGCGTTTTCGAGAAAATTTTGAAAATATTTTTGAGGTTTCTTGTGGAAAGCACTTAAAATTCAGAATACCTGTTTGAACTCCCAAAGCCACGAGTTCATTCAGATCGAGTGGGGTATATCAATTTTGAAGAATGTGGCTGAATGGTATAGGCGCTACTTGACCACAGACAGACAGACGTTTTGCCGTCAATTGGTTTTTCGGCATCAAGAACCAACAAACCATGGATTCTTGCTACACCACCTGTTAGAATTTCCCCCTCAACTTAACAACAGTATTTAACCATATTTTTTATTATCAGAGTCCAGCAATAAGAGTTTTTCTGCCGAAAATTCGCCGTTTTCCAGCGCACGATTTCATGACTTCCTTTTCTTACGATGAACTTCCTAAGACAAAGTTAAATGTTATAGTGCGATTTTTCTAATTCATCCCCCCAAGTCCCTATGGCCACGATGGAATATCACACGTTATTTCGCGTCTTTCTCCGTCATGCCGCTTGAAGGCGCATGCTCGCAAGCACTGCTCGATACGGTCGCGATCATGCGGTATCTGGCGACGCGACTCTAAACGTCGCGAAATATCGTGTCATATTTCACCGTGATGACGGGCCTTGAAGAGGAAAGTTAGAAAAATCGCAGTAAATGTGATTGTGTCACGGTGTAAGATATATAGGTGTGTTCACTCCCAGTCTAAAACTGAAGCTTATGTGAGGCTAGTTCTCACAGTTCACGCATAAGCGCTGCGATCATTGGGTCTCATTTGGAAAGGTCGTGATTGGTCGTGATTCATTCGACAGCTCTGTGGCCAGCTGATTACTAATTTCAAGTCAGCGATTTGTCGCTTCGCGGTAGAATTGGTAAAGTCCAAAGCGAACAGTTATGAAAATGGTTAGGAAATATATAAAATTGTGTAATAGCAACAGTTTAAGATGTCATCTTAAGATGTATATCATAAACCGTGACCCAAACCGATCGTGCGCACCATACGGATATGCGAGGAAGTAGACTCAAACTGGCTTCAGAAAATTTGCCCCAAAGGCGGCTAGTTGACTCACCTATACTGCGATTTCTGTAACTTCGTCCCTCAAGGCCTCTCAAATCCCATTTCGCGATGGAATATGGCACGGCATTTCGCGTCTTTCTGAGTCGTTCCGCTAGATTTCCCACGATCGCGACCGTATGAAGCAGTGCTTGCGATCATGCGACTTCTACCGGCAAGACCGAGAAAAGAGGCGAAATGCCGTGACATATTCCATCGCGAAAATGGGATTTTAGAGGCCTTGAGGGACGAACGTAGAGAAATCGCAATATATATATATCTTACGCCGCGGATTGTGTCCACTTGCTTCCCGCAGAAGCCGCGGAAGGTGAAGTTCCCCGCGGGCGCCCGGAGGCAGCTGAGACGCGCGCTGCTGCGCGCGTCGGAGCACGGCCGCGTGGCCGAGGTGGAGCGCGTGCTGAAGGAGGCGGGCGGCGCGGACGTGTGGCCGGACGCCTACCTGGTGGACGCGCTGCTGGTGGCGGCGAGCGAGGCGGTGATGCGCGCCTTGTTCGCGGCCGCGCCCGACCTGCTCCGCGGCAGCAGCGCCGCCTGCGCGCTGCTCGCCGTCGCCCGCGACGACGACGAGACGCTGCTGGCCATTCTGCTCGCCTTCGGGATGGACCCCAACGCCCAAGTGGCTTCGGCGCGCGTGCCGCCGCTGCACGCCGCCTGCGCGCGCGGGCACGCGGCCGCCGTGCGCCTGCTGCTGAAGCACGGCGCAGACGCCAACGCGCGGGTACGCAACCCCAACCCCCAACCCCCACTCGCTCAAGAGCGAGTGTGTCAAAGGCAACTGTCAAAGGCAGTTGAGTAAATTCGCTGTATGCTGTTTCCCACAACGTGTTCTTTGACACAAAAAAAATTATTTACCTCTCCCATATGCCCTAGAACTTATAACGTTTATTCTGAGCCATCTATACACTGAATGACTGTAAATATTTACATGTAGTAATGCCTAGGCGTTGCTGAACTTCCGACGTGAAAAAAACAATATAAACAAACTTTAAAGTATACCTGACTATTCAGTAGTGAGCATTTGACGAGTCGAGTGATTATAACGTATTGTCTCTCCATTTCTAAGGTGCGTTTCGAAAAGAACGGGAAATCAAAATGTTATTAGAGTGGAAGTAAATCAAGACAATTGTTGCACACACGCACATTTTAAAGATTGTAGTATGAAATTAACATAATTAACAGTTGTGAGTGCCAGCCAGGGAGACACGCGTCCGCTCTGTATAAAAATTAGAGCTCGACTGTGTGAGTTCGTTAGGCGAAGTTGGAAGGGGGAGGGAATGTGACGGTTGCGAACTGCATGCGCCAATAAGAACTCAGCCTTCCTTTTTATAAATTAGAAATGTTGTAAGTTAGACTTCGTTGTAATTGAAGACGATGCGTGAGTATACGATAAATACAATTAAGAATTTTGGTGAGGTGTTTGATGTTAATAATTTTAGCCCAGCGAATTACATCCCGCTTCCAGGAATTTTAGCAAGGCCTGCAGCGGCGGCTTGAGGCGGTTGCGTGACGTCACACGGGAAACGTATGGGTTTATTTTGTGGGATTTCTGGCGAGCCCGTCGGGCGAAGCATGCGTAATATTACAACATAGTCGTGTGGCTCAATCTTAATACAAGAATAAGTGATTAAATATAAAGATACAAATTAGAATTATAACTTGCACAAAACGGGGCTGCTATGTACACGACAAGAGGGTGCATATGAAATATACTGTTGTAAATTAAGTAGATTTTAGGAGCTTGCTCTGACAACAGAAAATATCCAACTGTTTGATTTATCAGATCAGGGATGTGTCTAAGGAGACGCCAAGGAGACTAAGGCACTTTCTAATATACGACAACGTAAAGTCCTTTAGTCTTTACGAAATTGCATATGTTAAATTCACTAACTTTGCACTTCTAAATACAGAATGTAAATTGAACAAAGGAACTTCTTAATTCGTTGACAAAATAAGATGTAATTTCGTAACTGAATATCTTGAGAAGGATAAAAATATGTCGCTGTATGTTCGAGTAATTTTATGTTCAATATTTACTTTTCTTCCACAAAATCTCCGTCTTAGGGATTGCTTCGAAAAACTGCTCTGGGGAAAAGAGTAATATCAGTAAATTAATATAGCATAGCACGTTGAGAGCTAGAAACATCCAAAAGTTTGAATTTAATTTGTTCTGCTTATCACAAGAATTACGAAGGTAAGTCAATAAGTATCTGCACTCAGTGATTATAACAACGGTACAAAATTTACAATGAAATTATTTTTCAACATAGGAACATTATTTTTCAGTGGTCCATCACACATTTTGCGGCGGCGATGGTGTAGCGGTTAGCGTAACGGACTGCTATACACAAGTTCGCGGGTTCAAACTCGATCGAAGTCGTGGATTTTTAGGGGCGAAAAAATTCTTCGTACGCCTTCCTTCAGAGGGGAAGTAAAGCCGGCTGCCCCATGTTAGTTTTACTTGCATGTAAAAGATCCTCAACCCTAAATAAAGCCTCTGAGCTAAATTCAAATCGCCGGTTTCGTCCCCTCAGTAATACCTTCTTTCCGCTAGTTGGTGAAAGGAGTGTAACTAAATTTGCGTGGTCAGACGGAAGAGCAGGCCTCATGGCCTTAGTCTCGCCACGTAAAATAAAGGCAATTCAACAACAACAATCACAGCACTTTCTAGCTTTCCGATGTCCTCAGAACACAGGTTGTTCGATTCTCTATCTCTTAATGCATCTTTAAGTGGACCAAACAGATAATAATTAGACGTGACAACACCGTAACTCTATCTGGGATGTTCTGATTCTTCAAAAAAATATTTTTAATTGCTTGGACGGCGGTATGTGGATAAGCGTTGTCTCGAAAAAAAAAAAGTCTTGATAATTGAACTCGGAGCTCTCATATAAAGAACCTGACTAATGTGCATATAGTTTGCCTCCGTCAATAGTCACTCATCGGTTATTCAGAATCACGGCACGGGCTTGCTCAATGTTGTATCAGTAGTGGATGAGACTGGACACCGTGTTATTTTCTCATCCTGTTTGTCTGCTTTTCAATGGTTTACTCCAATGGTGGAGTCCTTGGCTAAGGAAAATCATTGCACTCACATTGTGCTGAAATCCTACTAAATATATCAGTTTTTCGTAAACCTGCAGATCACGAAAACGGACTAGAAAAATCTGTTCTTTTTTGTGATAAGTAGTGCTGTCTCGTTTACGTCGTAACAACTAATGCGAACAATAGGAGATAACGCCGAAACTTATCATAAGGACAGTGTACAATGTCGTTTTAAAGCTGGAAAGTGTACATTACTGAACATCCTATAGACAAACACAACAAAAGTGCAGTTATTTACTGTCTTACACTCTTATATGGCATTACAATTTTACCGTGTAAAACGGGCAATCCTCTTTTTTACAGACGCTTGAAGATTTGTCGCCTCTGCATTTCGCTGCAGTGAGCAACAACCCAGAGTGTGTGGAGATGCTGATAGATAACGGAAGTGACGTCAATGCGTCCGACGAATGGGGACGCAGCCCCCTCCACTGGGCCGCAGACCAGGGCGCCGCAGCTTGCCTAAAAGCGCTGATAGAGCGAGGCGCGCACATCAACCTCCGGGGTCCGCGCCAGATGACTCCGCTGTTATTGGCCGCGAAAGGCCGCCCCTGAAATGAGATTGCCTCCCCGTGTTCAAAGGATAATCCGAAACCAATGGCAGACCATTTAGAATGCATTAAGGAACTCGTTAGATTAGGGGCAGATACAAAGGCAATCGATGAACAAGGACAGAACACTTTGTTTTATTCTATTAGATGGGGTACCAAGCAAATCTTCGATTATCTAATAGATGGGAAACTAGATCTTTCACACAAGGATAATGAGGGAGAGTCTCCTTTACATTGCGCATCATACTATGTGAAGGATTGAATTCATTCGTAATCTCATATCTGCAGGGGTCGATATAAACTGTAAGCGAAACGACGGGAAGACCCCGTTGCATAGAGCCGTCGAATCGTGGAACGCAAAGCAGCACCAAGGAATTACTCGATGCCGGTGCGGACGTTCTCGCCAAGGACAACGAACGGATGGACGGCTCTCCATACCAGCGCCAGCTTGGGCCAGACCGAGATGATGACTCTGCTGTTCGACGCCGGCTGCGACATCACCATGGCGACCAACGCAGGCCTGACTCCGCTGCATCTGGCCGCGTGCACTGAGAGGCCTGAGTGCGTGTCGCAGCTTTTGGAGCAGGGCGCGGCCATCGACGCTGTGGCGGGCGACGGCAAGACGCCCGTGCACTACGCCGCGCAGACGTGGAGCTCGAGCTGCCTGGAGGAGCTGCTGAACCGCGGCGCCGACATCTTCGCCAGGGACAATCAGGGCTGGACGGCCCTGCACAGCGCCGCCAACGCGGGCGTGATGGAGCCCATCAAGTTCCTCCTGCTGCAGGGCTTCGACGTGGGCGCGCGCACGGCGGCGGGCAAGACGGCGCTGCACCTGTGCGCGCGCGCCGCCAACGACCACTGCCTGCGCGAGCTGCTGCGCCTGCGCGTGCCGGTGAACGCGCGCGACGACCAGGGCCGCACGGCGCTGCACGAGGCGGCGCGCGGCACCAACGAGGACGTGACGCGCGCGCTGCTGGAGAGCGGCGCCGACCGGCGCGCGCGCGACGCCGAGGGCCACGCGCCGGCGGACCTGGCCATCACCATGCCCATGCAGCGCCTCATCCGCCGTTGGGCCGTCGCCGCCTGAGCGCCTTCTCATGACACGACACGACACTCACCAAGTGCACGTTCTCCCCAGTGCCTAGCTGCTGCGTCTCCCGTTGCAAAGCTATTGCAGTCATTCAAATTTGCAAAGAAGGGGTACCTCCATTTAGGGGTTACCAATTCAATGTGTGACCCAGCCTGGGTGCCTCATTCTTTGTACAATTTCGTATATTTTAGAAACTAAAGTAATTGATTTTTGTTGAGAATGTAGAATATTAAGAGGAAAATTAAATGATTGTGGAGACTAGAGCTACGAGAATTTTTGCTCATTCCAATTGAGGAGAAGGTGGTAATATGAGCACCTACATTTATTTTCACTTGAAGAAAATAAATTAAATGCCTTTTTAAAAACAAATGTGGTAACTTAAAGATTTGTGCGAACTATGTGAAAAATATGAACCCCCTTAACTGCCCAGAAAGTGTGTAAAAAATCTAAAATTCAAAAGAAGTAGTATTTTTACAAAAAGTATGTGATAGTATTACGAACCCCTTTAACGTACTAATTAATACATGGATTTAGAGGAACAAATTACATATTTACTTATGTAAATACTATTTTATTACAAAAAATTGGAAAATAAAAAAAAATTTATAACGATCACAAATGTAAATGTCCTTTTCAGCCCCAGCACAGTCATTGTGCGCCCATATTTCACACAATTCCCTAGACCTACAGTTCTCCACGGTGGTCGGCTGAAAATGGTCCACCGCAAAGGAAACAAGTCGTTTAGCCATCACAGGGACTTTCAACCCCTACTACAAGGATTCCAAAACAGAGACTCCTGAATTGAAAGAGTAGTCCCATTCTTCTTATTCCTCATCTTGAAGAAGCTTTCATTGGAAACATTTCCAGTGTCTAGTTTTGGTTTTCTTACCAGTCTGTTTTGGCCTTTCATCTTTTACATTTTTTGGCATTCGAGGGGAATATGTTTTTCTCAAGCCGCCAACAGAGCCTCCTTGTAAGATGATGTGATAAGAGGTGCCTCTGAAGTTAAAACATGCGTGTGGCAACATATAAAAAGGTCAAAATAATCCCTACTGGCTAATGCATCTTCTCTCAACAGGTATTTAATTCTATTTCTTTCACAAAGTTGATGCCCTACCCTGATAAAATCTTTTCTGGTGAGAAGGTAGATTTTATTTTCAATGACAATAAAATACTCAATTTCTTTTCAGCTCATCACCAATATAGGTTTTTTTCCTAATTTAGGCTGGATCCACTTAAAAGTGCTTCTTCCGAAGGTTTGTCAACACGAACAAGCCTTTGAAGAGTACGAGAAACGTTATGGAAGCCTTTTTCAAATCAAATTCATTGTTCTTAACTGCGTTGCCTTAACCATGTCTTCAGTATTCCAGTTTTTCATTTTTGTTTTGTGCCTAGGACCTTTCGAGACATATAAAACGAAAATGGTACGAACACAAGTTGTAGTGTATGTAATTTGAGCCCCTTAAATTTTGGGGTATATATACCCACCAGAGTTTGGGGCTCATTTAACAACCATCATTATTTTAAAATTCTGCAAACCTAAACCTGTCTTTGGTTCTGTCGAAATTAAAAATTGCAGTCTAAACGTCCAAATGGTCCAAACGTACTTCGAGTCTTTATTTCCCCATTTGGCGTGGTATAAAATTTCATATCAAGAAAAAAAGGCGAAACTTTGAAAAATAAAATATTAATTGGATACTAAAAAGCAAAAGTATATGAGCATAATATAAAAAATTTGCACGAATCCAACTACTTTTTTAATTACGGCCACCTATGGGTTCTGCGTTTTATCACACAAAACGTAAACTTTCTGCGATAAGCTGAAAATAGTGCATTTTTACAAACGTCACCGATATTTTTCAAGTTACAAAATTTTTCAATGTACTATGCATAAATAACTGGGTTTTACTCTTCTATAGTAAGTCAGTTATATTTTCATAAAATGAGAAAATGGGGAAAATACGTACGTCTTTTTGATTAAACACTATTCCCTATAAATGTTTCATGAATAACTAAGATATTGTGTTAACTATTAGTTGCTATAAATATTATAGTCTAACACAGTTTGTGTAGTTTAATTAATTTTGAAAAATATTTCATGAAAGAGAGTGATGCTGACAGATTTTCATTGTAAAGTAACTATATATGTGTTTCTCTCTCCTCTCCCTCTCTCCCTCTCTCTCCTCTCTCCTCTATCTCTCGTCTCTCTCTCTCTCTCCGTCTCAGTCTGTGTCTCTATCTATGCCTCTCAATCACATTTAGTTGCAGATTCTGCACTTCTCTGAGCAGGTGAGTAATATCGAGATGCACCGGACCAGCAGATATATAATTGAATGTTCATGAAAATTTTAGTTTCTAATTCCTTAGAATGCTTCGTTTAGGAGTTATTTAACAATATAGAATGAAAATGCTGCCGAGTATTGCAGGTTGCATTTGACGTGAATAATTAGTTTTGTTGTACTGCACCATGTAAGAGTTTTACTGCAGAATTAACAGCACATAAAGCTTCTGGGAGAAAAAAAAACAACAACGTAGAAGTGCCAACTTTCATGGAGATTCGTCCAACGGTGTCGGAGAACCTCTTCAAGGTTCTCAAGGAAAACCTCTTCAAGGAGGTTTCAAAGCTGTAATATGTTAACAATTAGTGAGTGAATCTGACCCTTGATACAGTGGCTTGGGTAGGTGAGCCAAAGTAGACACTTTTATCTTTGGGTTCGAAACCCACGTAAGACTAACGTTTCCAGATGAATTCAGATGTTTTCAGATTAGTGGGGGCATTCCAACTCCCTCGTAGACCAAAATTTCTTGTCCTGATTTGTAACTCTCTGCAATCTCCGTGTTTAATTGAACTTGTTCCCAGAACATTGGTACAAATAGTGGAGAAGGGCCAAGGGATACCATGAGCAAATATTGTACGTTTAGGTAAATGGTTGAGATATTCCGATGTTGGCGGATTGTTAAAGTACTATTCATTGGGAATGTTGCCAGAAGAACGGTAGATATCGCGCGAAGCCCTGGTATGTTTTTTAGCGCCAATAGAACTTTTGGCAGCTGGAAGAGTGTGAAGCAAAACTGAATAGATAGTTTAGCTTCCTTTAATCAATAGAAAAGAGAACCAACTAGTGCAAGTACGTCTGTGACATTCTGTAGCACCACCAATAAACTATCAAACAATGTAGATTTAAAGTACCGTGCAGTGTTTCAGGTAATGTAATGAATTGAAATTTCAAGTTACTCAGTAAGAGTACCTTTATAGTAGTCAGTATAATTGGCAAGTAAATATTCAAGAATATGTATTTAATAATAAGAATTGTATGTTTTATAATTGACACTTCAACCTCTTTACGAACATGCAAACTAATTACAAGTGACTACTTGAGTTAAAAATATTTATTTTTTATTTAAGGATTAGGATTCCCGTATTCATTGAAGTGTCTAGTATGATTTCACTACAGTCGCAACCCCAAACTAGCGGTGCTATAATAGTACATACTTTCTCGCATTAGTAGAATTTTATAATAATGAAATTTATACCCTACTAACACTTCTGTCATCACTTGAAAAAGTCCAAACCAATTTAAACGAAGCGTCTTCGGCGCAAATCTCCAATTATTTTGATAGGCAAGAACAGCACACAAGCTTGCTTTGATTACCTCGAAGTGAGCTTTTAATTTTTGATTGATTATACCCTAATCACGTATCGCCGATTCCGGGTGGCCGAAATCGCTAAGATAGTAGTACTGTGGCGATCTTGGATCGAAGGATCGTGGGTTAGAATCCCGCCTCGGATATGGTTGTGTGTGTTGTCTATGTGTATTGTGCTTATGCGTCCCGAGCATGAGGTTCCCAATTTAGAAATTTATCGATGGTCAGACCAAGATTTTTAACTTGAGAGCAGAAAGGAACAGTACTGTTGTCCAAAATGATATCAGGAATTTTTAGATTTTTAAGTTTTTTATGGGACTGGCAGGAACCAATTATAATTGATTGAGATTTTAATGGGTTTAGCTTAAGGCCTTTTCTCACTGACCATTCAAGTAATGAGGCCAAATCGTGATTTGTTTTACTAACTAAATGAGCCACTTCCGAGGGTTTCCCACTGACATAGATCTGTAAGTCGTCTGCATACATATGATGACTGCACATTGTTAGCACAGAGGAAATATCATTAACATAGATCAAGAAGAAAAGTAGACCTAGTAAGGAACCCTGTGGTACACCGCGTAAAACTGACTTAGGGGACGAAAAAGTATTCTCAACAACTACAGCCTGTTGTCTATTACTAAAATAACTTGAAATCCACGATAAGGTAGAATCAGAAAAACCGAGGCATTTACATTTTGCCAGAAGCACGTCATGGTCTACTGAATCGCAGGCCTTGCTAAAATCTAAAAGCGTTAATGTTGTTATATTGCCTTGATCCAGAGATTGACGAATGTCTTCGGTACCTCGTAAAAAGGCCGTTTGCCTACTTCTACCTTTCCTAAACCCAGATTGCAAACTATTGAGAACATCATTTATGGCGAGATACTTGTCTATTTGTTAACGTACAATTTTTTCTAGGACTTTGGATAATGTTGGTAATATACGGATTGGTCGGTAATCACAAGGATTTAACGAATTTAAACATTTGGGAAGGGGACGTATGTAAGCTAGTTTCCACAATTGGGGAAAGTGTCCGGTTGTTAAAGAAAAGTTTATTATGTGTGTAAGTGCTGGAAGAGCGTCTTTTAAAACCAATTTTAATTGCTTGGCCGTTATATCGTCAGAGCCTTTTGAATTTGATTTGAGTGCCTTCACTATTTTTTCGACTTCTTGGCAATCAACATTGTTGAAATAGAAGCTATCATCCCAGGGTGGCGCTTGTGATTCCAGAAAGTGTAGTGACTTTTCTTTAATAATAGGGTCTATTGGATGTGCAACGGAAGCAAAATAATCATTTAGGTCATCTAATGGAATTTCTAATGAACTGTCATTTGTCTTACGTTTGCAAATTCCTACGTTTTTCAGGGTGCTCAATACTCCCTTCGTACTGGAATTTTTTTTGAAAAGATTATGATAATAACGAATCTTAGCGTTTCTGATTTGTTGTTTTACATATTTTTTTAAGTTTTTTGTACTCTTTTTCATTTTCATCTGTTTTAGTTGCTCTAAAACGACTGTACGCAGAATTTCTATCTTTCATAAGAATTTTTAATTCGTTTGTAAGCCATGGAGCAGCAGGCCGCGTGACACGAGAAGTTTTCCATGGAGCGTGCTTGTTAAAAATGTCCGTTATGATACCATTAAATACATTTACTTTAGAGTCTAGTGAATATTGTTGGTAAACCTCGTGCCAAGGTGCACGCTCACTGTCGACTTGAAATGCTGCAAGATCAAGATTTTTGTAATCACGATAATGAATTGTTTTATTTTTGTATTTAGTGCACTTAGCCGAGTACACAGCAAAGAGTAGGTCATGGTTTGAAATACCCGCAACAGGAAACTGACCATAGAGTAATACTTTAGAAATATCTGAGACAATCAAATGATCAATCCACGATTCCGTTTTAGATGAGCTATGAGTAGGATTCAATTTCAATATTTGCAGATTATATGAATTGAAGGTATGAATAAAATTAGTGGCAGATTTTGTGATAGGATTTCTTAAGTCATAATTCAAATCCCCCATTATAATAATATCCTGATACTTATCTGTGAGTTCTGAAAGTGATTCCTCTAATTCGAATAACGTTCCCGTATTTGGAGGCCAATATATTTGTACAACCCCGACAAGTAAATGTTTTGTGCCAATCATCATATCAACAAATATATATTCCAAGATCGGTGAGTTTGTAGTAGATGGTTTGATTATTTTGCAAATTATATCATCACGAACAAACATAGCAACACCCCCACCGGAATTCTTTTTAAAATTAACTTTTATTATATTCCTGTCATTTCATAGGAGTTTATTATTATTATTCAAAATTGTACGCTAAATGTAACATGCTATATGACATTTTTAACTTTTTTTATTTTGTATTTTCTTATACTTCTGAGGTTAATTCTTAATTTAATAAACAACAGTATAATTAGTTTAAATTAAGTGTGATATAAGATTAGAAAGTTGTTGTTTTTTTTGTTTGTATTATCAACTTGTAATTTCAAATTCATTCCAGCTTAACTTGTCATGGCTCTGACTGAATGCGTCTTTTCCCTTGGTACATGCTGATGTAATTAAAATCGGCCCTAAGCCGTCGTTCTGGCCGGGTGGTTGTGTGCATTCTCATTTATTATTTTTTTTAATGAGTTCTTTAATGGATTGAGATTTTCTTACTAACATTTTAAAGGGTATGGGTTAATTTTTTTTCTCTTTCATAATTTATTTTCGGGCATCTCTTTAATGTTCTCTTGTGACAGTAAATGCTTTATAAATTATTTTAAATCTTTTTTTTTTGTTGCTCAACGTTGAAGAGCATGCACACTTCCTTTGTTTTCCCTGGTTTTTCCCCGGCCGTTTAAGGTAAATGCTGGGACGTTGTGTTTCTTACTTTCACTTTGTGAGCCCAGGGGCAAGACATTTCTAAGTTGTATTTTATTTAATTTACTAAATGTACTGTTTCAATTTTTATCTATATATGTATGTATTACGTGGTTAGGCGGAAGAGCGGGCCTGATGGCCCGAGTCTCGCCACATAAATAAAGTCACTATTATTATTATTATTATTATTATTATTATTATTATTATTAATCCTCCCGAACAGGCGGATGGACGGATAGACATGCGGTACGAGGTTCCCATAGAGCAATATATATATATATATATATATATATATATATATATATATATATATATATACACATACATACATACATATATTGTACGACATTCAGAAGCGCAAACTACCGTATCGCGTAATTGCTTTTGACCTTAATGTGACACCAATCGTGACTGTCTCTTTAGCGAATGGATCCCCCAAAATCAAAATATTAGTTTTACATTAGTAGGGCTTTCAGTTCAGCAAGATCGTGGAGAGATAATATCGATTTTGGAGAAAACCGTCTGAGCGTTGCACACAGACGAACGGCCGAACAGGCAGATGGACGCACAGACAAGCGATCGGACATACAGAGAAGGGTTTGCGCGTCAGTCAATATTTCAGTATCAAAGATCAACAAAACGTGTTTTCCGACTACGCAGCATGTTAGAGGAAGTAATTTACCACAGACAGAAACAAAATATATCCACTTTTTCTGGTATCAAGGCCCCACTATACGAATTTTTCTGTCGAACAATTCGCCTTTTTTGCTACATTACAATACTTTCTTTATACTACGTAAGTAGAAAGTAAATAATGGGACTATTTATTGTAAAGACGAATGTTTTGAGGTGATCAGAAACTCAACGTAAATATGTTTCATTCAATATTACATAAACCTTTAGAACCATATTAGTATAACCGTGAGAGATGGCTCAGTGCATCAACTGATGTCACTGCAGTTCCTCTGTCCTGCAGTTCCTCTCTCGTTCCTCTTCCTTGTCCTATCCTCACCCCTTACACACACACTTACACTGACATGCACGTGTACAACACGTGTCGGGAAACCGGTCGGGAGCTTAGAGCTTGTGCCAGCTGAGGCGGTGCTCCTCTGGCGGGAGATACCTGTTTGAGAGGAAAAGCCCGCTAGTAGACGATAGATCGGTGCCAGATGTCGCCACCCAGCGGGGAAAAGATCACCGCCACCTCCCGAGGAAAAAACACACACTACATTTACGGGACTAATGACCTCAGTAGATGACGCGCTCGGAATCACAAGCAATCAATCATATTAGTTTCGGGGAAACTTTCCCCAGCAACAGAGATGCTGTATCACGACATTTAGATAACGTGGTCAAAGAAATTGTGAACACGTTAAAAGTATGGGGATAAAAATCATCATAAAGTGTTGGGGAACATTTCTCCGAAACTGGAGTGTTTTTTAAGAATATTAATAACCAAGAATACTAATTGGAAGGAAATTAAGATACTAATTACCAAAAATCGGCTAACACCTTTTCCCACTTTATAGATTGAAGCTTTCGAAAAAGAGAAAACAATTTTTTTCTCGCCTTTACTTCGTAGGAAGAGGAAGTATTGCAATCGTGTAAACGAGAATTTTCAACAAAAAAAAATTCTTTTTGTCGGGTCCTGGTAACGAAAAAATAGGTAAATCTGGTTGGTGCAACACTTGTACACAAAATCCGTTTTGAGGGCCCTTGAAGCACAAAAATCGATTGACGGCAAACTGTCTATCTGCCCGTCTGTCTGCCGTCCGTCTGTCCGATCGCCTGTCGCTCAGTGAGTGTGGTAAACGCTCGGGAGTAAACCGTTCAGCTGAATTTCTCCGAAATTGATATACATCCACCGATATATAATTATAATATCGTGACTATCTGGGTTTGAAACAGATATTTTGAATTTTGGAGGTACTTTACCTGAAGTCGCAAAAATATTTTCAAAATTTTCTCAATTTTCAAAACGCTTAAAGGAATGTGATAAAGTTCATGTTTGTTGAAATCTCAAGTTTATCAAAAATTGAAAACTTCAAATGTCTTTCGGCTTTTTCGTACAATTCAACATTTAAGATAGAGATTCTTTCCCGTATAAAATATGTTCTTTAAAAAGATAAATCTTGAAATAAGGTGATGTATGATTTTTTGAAAATATTCTCCTCGTATGTATCAGAGTACGGTAAAAAAAAGTGGCGCTTGTCCCACGTTCGGCGATCTCTGTATTTTCGAAAATTGCAAGGAAGTAAAATGAAAACTATAAATTTTAAGATATAGATTTCTGTTTTAAACGAAATCTGTTCTAAAACATCAGATATTTAATAGGTCATGAACATTTTTATTTTTTTGAAAAAGCGAATCGTTTGGGCAAATATTAATACTTGAAGCTTAGCTTGAAGTTAATGCAAAGAACAAAAAATGTTCTCAAAAACCGCTCCAATTTTTTTTTCTGCCATTGTCAAAAGAATGGCCCAGGCCGAATTTTCGATGAACTTACTGAATTTTCGAAAATTGCAAATTTAGAAGTAATGCGAAAAAGTAAATGGTGTAAGGAGCGCATACTTCATTTTCAAATTCTTAACGAATGTAGAAATCTAAAAATGTAAAGACACTGCCAACAACACATAGTTATTAATTTCGACTGCCACCTGTGTTTACAAAATTTAACACCAACCGCTTATACTCCACATCGACCAATGGCGTTAATAACTATTTCATATTCTTCACGAAAAGAGAGAAATCGTCTTACCCACATGTACTCACCGTAACCCAAAGTAACATCGTCTGTGTAGTTATAATGATGAACCAATCTCTTCCACTCATTCGCATTTTGATGGCAAGCGTTCCAGCAATGAACACCGTTTTCTTTTCGATTGATTGATTGCGTTTCCATGCCCGTCAACTGCGAAGGTCATTCATCCCGTACTGAGTGTGTAGGTAGTGAACGTTTTGTTTTCAGGGGATGTCGCGGTGATCTTCCCCCGATGAGTGGTGAGATTCGACGCCAACCTATACGCTGACTAGCAGGGTTTCCGCAAAATTTCCCCCCCAGCGGGATATCGCCTCAGCCGGGCAACCTCTTAGCTCGTATGCAAGAAGGAGATGAGGTTAGGACTAGGGAGATCCCGCACAGTCTGTGGTCCGTTTGTTAGGGCACTGCTCGACATTCTCCTGGGACAGATCGGAGAAACCAAAAGAATACTCCCGATCTGCCCACCCGGCCGCTATAACTACCCTCCTCGACGAGACTTCCGTGACCGAAAAATAAAACACTGTGAGCCCCAACAAGTTACAATCCTGACTTAGGCTACGTACAATGAGAAGCCACTCTGTTAATCGAGAAAAGGCTCACAGAAAAAAACAACAACTAAGAATCATTCCGACCTACTAAGTTCCTACTGCATCTTCCTAGCTACCTTTTAAATCCGTAAGTGATCGGAAAAGTTTACTCGTTGAAGTGCAGCTTTTGACTGCGTTGCGCGCTGCGATGAGGGTACAGAAGCAAGTCAATGCACTGTCTCCACGCGTAGAATATCAGCTTCATTTCTTTGTGTAAAGAATTTGAAGGAAAGCGAGCGTGTTGTATCTAAAGATACAGAATGTCAAATTCAAAAACAAATGACATCCTCGGCCTAGATCTAGTTAAAAAATAGAGGTTGGGTGCCAAACGGCTGGAATTGGTGAAAGTGGAAATGATTTAAACGCACATTTTTAACCAAACTAGAAGAAAATAGAAATACATTTCAAGAAAAAAAGCATAGAAAGGTAAATATGTCTTAAAATATATTGACGTGAAAAGCGAAATAAATATTCGCCATAATTGTTATGTGTTCATTATTTTTATGATATACATGTCAAAAGCCGAACGCTATCTACAAAAATTACAGGTGCCGCTATATTCCTTGTGCATTGGACAACACACAAATCTCGCAAATCGCAAAAATATTTTGCCTTTTTCAGGAAGACATACCGCCAGAGTGCCTCGAGTTTCAGCTACACAACACGGTGGCGAGAGCTCCGGTGACGCCTCCAGCATATATTCGACGCGGTCGGCGCACACCGATAACAGGCCATGTTTCAGTATCGTTCGTTCACGATAATGGTGGTTCTGGAACGGACATTTTCGGACACAGTAGTATCGGCGCGCCTAGTATCGCCGCCGAGAACGAATGGAACTGAGGGCATTTTTGCCCGTTTTGACACTGTCTAGCCAGCTTCGGAGAGGTGCTTTGAGGATCCCGGAGACAAAAAACGTGATTTTTACCTTGATGTCTCTATGGATGTGTTGTTAGGTGCATTATTTATTTTAAAAGCTGTTCGGCTACAAACGTAAGGCCTGCTAGAGGCGTTCCAAAGTTATTTAAGTTTGATGGAGGATATGGACCATGTCATTGAACATTACAATTACCAAAATGCTCCAGCTGATACACTGCAGATTATACACTGTTCTAACGATAAGAAAAGAAACGTTGATAAGAAGGGAACGTTGATTATGCTCCAGAATGAGAGTCAGACACACAGAAGCATTTGTAAGCAGTATTAAGAGCCTCGTAATTACGAGTTTGTTAGTGTGATACGCTTTTCGTGCGTTTAATTTCATATATTTTCAAAATATTTGTCTTCCATTTATATTTGTGCTAGTTTAAGAATGCATGCAACAACATGCAACAGAAAGCAGCAAACCCAAATATAAGAGGTAGAAAAATTAATGATTGATTGCTGTTCCAAAAAGAAGCAATTATGTAAATTTTAAAATAAAGATTTTATTTTTATTTTCTGTTGGGTATGTTGGCTGAATAACAAGTACATTAAAGAATGCATTGAATCTGTTACATTCCATAACTTCAGGTAATTATAATACTTCGTTGTAACGTTATTTTACATGTTATAAAGTTTAAGGTTCACGCGATATATTGAATCGCGTAATTATTTCTTCCTTCGTGTTTTTCTGCATTTACACACATTCTTTCACTGTTTCTTTGTTTTTTAAATGTCTCCATTCAACTTCGACCAAAGATTGCACACTTGTAAATTAATTTCCTCTGATTGTGTCAGTATTGCTCAATAATGCATCACTGACTCATTCCATCACTCCAGGCTCCCCCACCTTCTTCATCAAAGCGTCGTAGTACCAAAGCGCGTCGCTGGGGGCGTTCCCGTCGCGACCGCGAGCTCTTGTGGCCGAGAGAGCGGGGGAGTGAGTCAGTTCCGTGGCCCGCGCCACCGCGGGGAGGTGACGTCCGAAACCGTGGTCAGCTGCTACGTCGATAACAGCGCCTGGCAGCAGTGTACCCTCTGTAGGTTCGTATCTCGGGTATGAGTGAAATAAGAAAGTGGTTGTCAGTTGGATGTGGAGGGGAACGGCGTTGCCTCGTGTTACCTGCTCTACCACAATTAAACTACAATGACATCATAGTGACGTCAATGTAGCGACATAAAAGCTCTCGATTGGATGGCAGCGAAACAGCTGATTTCTGTCAGAGGTCAAAGTTAAGAAAATCGCAGTATGTGATTAACATAATTCGTTTTAAGGAAAGTGACTTTTGACTGATCGTCAGTTGTGTCGCGGCTCTCCTAAACAAGCTCTGTTATGTCATATTTTTTGGTATTGAAGCTTCCCGTTTGGATAAACGGGGCACAAGTGATGATCTGTCGGAAGTCACTCTAATAAGAAACGAAGTTTAACAACAAAGCTAACCGCGCACGCTGCTCACTGACACATTTTTATCTCTTACTCTCGTCACTTGCACTGTCGCTCAGCTGATTATCAGCGACATTCGAGCTATGTCTTTTCTATAGGAGGTGGCAAAATCTGTGCAAATGTCGAAGTGTCTGTTTCGCAGTGTGTTTAGGTGACAGCACTGCCGTTAACACGTGACAACTGTCAAGCACATTCTAATTTAATTGGTGTAACAAAATGGTGTATGCGCAAAACCCACTAGCTTTTTAGTACATGCAGTACGTTGCATTTGTGTTTCAGACGCCATGGAGTGCTTAGTTGCTCCGGAGTGCTTAAGTGCTTTTGATGTATGGGATGATTCAGAAGATACATGCGAGAGTCTTGATCACACGCAGGTAAGAACTACGTTATGAATTATTTTGTAAAGACCTGAAATAGTGCACATTGAGGAAATTCGATCCAATATTAACATAGCTATGCTCTTACTTACTCGCCTTTTAAAGAGACAACGTATTGTAATCTGGCAACGAAAATTGGCGATTTTTCGGAGGAAAACTTTTAAAAGTGAATAAGTTGATAAATAATGTTTCTATATGTAGTTCGCTTGACGGCAAAAGTCTGTCCAAAATTGATATTCCCCAATCGATCTGAACGAACTCGGGACCCTGCGGGATGAAACCGGTATTTTGTGTATACGGGGTACTTTGCATAAAGCCTCAGCATTTTCAATTATTTTTCTGAAAACATTCTCTACATTTTTTTATTATACTTAGTCCTCGGATATTACAAATAACGCCTAAAAGTAAGGCCTCACCTCGCTGCTAAAATCCAGGGACCGATAAGGTATTGAACAGCGGTAAAATACCGGCGTTTTTTCATACCTCTATCAAATATCTGTATTCATTTTTGCCGGTAAAATACCTTTATAGAACGTCTGTATGGGTGTAGACCTTCATAAAGGTTATACCGGTATTTTCAATGAAAATAATGTCGTTCACACTGAGAAAATAACTTCCTTTCGTTAATCATTTTGCGAAATGCTTATTACTTAAATAAAAGATCATGCACACACTTCCGCACACGCGCCACACACAAACACACACACAAACACACACAAACACACACACACAAACACAAACACACAAACACACACATACACAAACACACACACAAACACACACACATACACAAACACACACAAACAAACACACACACAAACACACACACACAAACACACACACACAAACACACACACACAAACACACACACACAAACACACACACAAACACACACACAAACACACACACAAACACACACACAAACACACACACAAACACACACACACACAAACACACACACCCAAACACACACACACAAACACACACACACAAACACACACACACACACACACGCGCGGCACATACGCACGCGATACACACGCGTTTCTCTTTGTTCCTTTTCCTCATTCTTTCACTTTCTCTCTCTTCCTTTCTCCCTTTCTTTCACTTTCTCTCTCCTTCTTTTGTTTTTCTTTTCTTTCTCTTTCCCGTTCTTTTCTTCTCTTTTTCTTTCTCTCTTTCCTTCTCTCTTTCCTTCTCTCTTTCCTTCTTTCTCTCCCTCTCTCTCTCAGCAGAACGTTTCCTGGGGCCAACGGTCAAATTTCCGTCGCTTACATTTCAACCCTCCACCCTGCGAAAAGAAATTGATAGCCTGGAGTGTGCCGGACTGGAGACGCCCGTGAGGCAAATCGCGGACCTCCGGAAACTACCTTCCGCAACGACACAGGCCCTTACAAAGGGGCAACTCATTCCGAGAATGCATGGGCTGCGCCAGAATCTTTTCACAAAGTAAACCGGTGTCCGGTCTCTAGCGCCTTCGTCCTTTCACAACTGATGGCCAAGGCCACATCCGTTGGACTCTTTTTAGAGTGAAGTGCACAGTGACAAGTGTTTTTAACAATTCTACGGAAGGCAGTTGTAAGGATATCGTAAAGGCTTTTGAGATGAATTTTCTGAGAATTTATTTTATTATTTTTAGATTGAAATATAATTTTTCGGTACTTGGCTCGGGAGTTCAATTATTCTTTGGTCTATTTAGTGTGGAGAAAACTTTTCATTCAAAAACAATTATACACAGACAAGTTCACAATACATATATTTGAAGATAAAAATATATATTTAATGCAAAGTGTTTGTGTTTAAGTGGAAAAATAATTTAATTCCTAATGGAAAATACATTAATAAAGGCAATGAAGAAAGCAATGGGTGATAGGATTTCGGACACTAGCTGCATAGCTAGGTCGAATTCAGACACGGTGAAGAGAATTCTAGCGGCCGGCTGCTCCGATCGGTAGTTTTCAGTGATTCTTCCGACCAACACCAGGCGAGTGCCGGAACACTAACCTAGCAAACGGGCCACGGGTCATTCCTTCTTCGTCCTCGGGCTATTCCCATCTCATACTTACACACACTTACTTGTACGTGCACTACACTACCTCACATGTCGGGAAATCAGTCGGGAGTTGAGTTTTAGAGCTTGTGCTTTCCGGAAGCTGGGCTCCGCTGGCTTGGTGGGAGGTACGTAGCTGTGGAAAACTCCTCTAGCCGACGTGTAGGTGTGCGCTGAATATCACCATCCCGAGGAAGATGAGGTGGACGAACATCACCGTCACTTCCCAGTTGCAAATGTACTACACTTAAGGGAATAATTACTTTAGCACTTGACGCGCCCCGAATTACTAATCAAGCAAGCAAATGGGTGTAACACTTTTAGTGTAGCCTACATTTAGACGGGATATTCTCGCATTATAATGTTGCAGGTCTCATGTTCGTTAAAATAAATCTCATGTTTCGAAAGTTTCATGTTCGCAGGTTTTATGTTTCCAAAATAAAAAAAACAACTTCGGCTTCTTCCTGCAATTACAATTGTAAAGATACATTTTTTACATTCCCGTATATTTACGTATACGGAGTATAGGAAAAGTTACGTAATTGCTGAGCGAAAAAACGGCGGATTTTCAGCAGAAAAACTCTTATTATAGGGCCCTGGTAACGAAAAAGTGGATAAATCCAATTGCTAAATTTAGGAAAAAATCTACTAACACTTGGTGCTTCCAGAATCCCTGTTATGTGGGTCCTTGATACCGAAAAATCGATTGATGGCAAAACGTCTGTCCATTTGTCAGTGAACAACGCTAGCGACTAAATCGTTCAGCCGATTTTCTCCAAAACTGATGTTCCCCGATTGATCTGACTGATCTCGTGGTCCCTTGAATTTGAGACATATTTTAATTTGGACGGTACTTTACACGAAACCCTGGGACATTCCAAATTTTCAAAAAAATGGCGCCAACAATTTTCACTAAATTTTGTTTTTGGATAGTCTGAAGGTCGTGTAAGAGAATGGCCCAGTCTCATGTTGGTTGAAAACTCTGATTTTTCGAAAATTGAAAAAATTGAAAACATTTCACAGAAACAGAAGATTCAATTTTTTAAATGAAATGCGCTCATAAAAAACAGCTCTTCAAGTAAGGTCATGTTCAATTTTTCAAAAACATTAGTATTTTTTGCGAAATTTTGTGTCAAACATAGGCAATTTTATTACCTTTAAACCTTTTTTTCTTAGAAGCCGTACAATTTTTTAAAATTTCATTGGGACCTTAGCATAAAGGAAGCTTAAGAGAATGGTGCAGTTTTCATGTTCGTTGAAATGCTTGATTTAGCAAACATTTTCTAAAATTAAAAAAAATAAAACTACAGTGGGAAAATAAAATTGTTTTTCTTAATGACATATGGTCATTAAAAACAGATCTTCAAACAAGGTCATGTTGAATTTTTCCAAAATATGCGTATTTAAGGAGTAATTGGGCGTCAAAATTAGTCCGTCGCTCCCCTAAGAAAACTAAACTAAGAGAATTTTAAACCTAAGAAAATTTTAAAATAGTACTAAGAATATGTTTGGTGACCTTTTTCAGGATACTGAATTTAGGATATACAGGATAAATAACGAAAATGCATTATTTTAAGTACACAAAATTTTATAAAATATAAAATAACAGACTTTCTTAGCTTATATATACAAATGTGTATGTTTAGGACGATTATAAAGCAAATAGGGTTGCACGAGATTAATATATCGATCAAAAATAGCATTTTACAATAATTTATAAAAATGTTTGTTAAATTAACAATTTACAAGCAATCCGCAAAACTTGATTTAAATTTGCGCAATGCGGCAATGGATATTAGAAAAGTACAGTAAAATCTGTCTAAACCGGAAACGATTGGGACAAAGAAAATTTCCGGTTTAGGGAGGTTTCCGTTTTAGGCAGAATTGACCGTTTATGACGCTTTTTATGTTGATATTTCCGTCCTGAAATTAGTAACATGAGTTTATTATAATTATAAAACGTATACTAACATAAAACTCATTTATGGAAGAAATCACCAATAAATGAATATTAAACATAATTATTTCTGACAATTAGGTAAAAAGAAGTATCTCACGACTTGTTTGTTTAAATAATGTTATTTCAACATTAATCAAGAGTTTTGCTTTATGGCTTTCTCTCTTACAAACACCTTTTCAAATGTTTTCCTAAGTTGAAGAATTTTAATATGTAGAGTTTTATGTTGTTTTTCAATTATTGTCAAACTGGTTGTGAAACTCATAAAAACACATCACCTCTCCGGCTAGTGCATGCACGCGATTCTCGCAGACTCTTTCAGCGCACAATGCGTCACAATCCAGAGTACTACACTGCGACTTTTCTAACTCTGCCTCTCAAGCCCCTATGGCCACAATGGAGTATAACACGGCATTTCGCGTCTTTCCCGGTTTTCCGCTAGAAGTGGCATGATCGTAAGCGCTACTTGATACGGTCAAGATCATGAGATATCTAGAGGTACAACTGAGAAAGATGCGAAATACTGAGACATATTTCATCGTGAAGACGGGCCTTGAGAGGCAAAGTTAAAAAAAAATCGCGGTATAGATCTATCTGACAGCTTCGCATGGCATTGAGCAATTCGGCTCTGGTCAAAGGGTTACGATTGCCAACGCGAGACAGGAAGACGCGTAAATTGAAGCAATGCCCTTACACCTACCCACGCTTAGAGAGTCGGGAGAGAGGGAATTCCCCGACTGCTTACGCCGTGGGAGACAGATGACCTCAAGGTCGAATTCTACGATAACAGCAGGAGCACATTTCCTTCACTGTGCGGCCACGTGTAAAACACAACATGGACAGAGATATTAAAATAGACTTGCAGATGCCTTCATTCCAATAAGAGTATCTCCCGTCTCTGCAAACTGCATTAAATTAACAGAAATTCCGTTTTATGAAGGTTTTTTTCTTGCAGGACATGAAAAACCGTTCCGTTTCCGCGTTGGACAGATTCCGTTTTATGCCGTGTAAATATGCCATTTAACATCGCGGGCCGGAGAAATTTTCCGGTTAAGGCAGGTTTCCGGCTTGTACAGGTTCCGGTTTAGACAGATTTTACTGTACATTTGTAGTGAACTAACAGATGGTGGTAAGGTCAGGTATCAATGCATATGTTAACATTTTATCAGTAATACGTTCCATATTACAGCCCTTCATAATTTCAAAGAATATAAAACAATTCCGTAGAACGTTGATTACCCGTTTTTTTATAAAATGAGGTTCGCTTTTTGGGTAAACATTTTGAGAGTTGAAAAAGAAACAAGAATTTCCAAAACGTAAGCATTTATTTTACATCATAAACACGTTGTGGTTTCTCATATATAACGTTAAAGAGTACATTTTACTATTTTAAATGTTTTTGTATTGTACTATTTTAAATGTATTCAAACTTACTTTTATCACTTAACTCGTATCCATACACGATGAAACTGAATGTGTGAAAATGACTGTAATTAAATGTTATGAAATTGCATCTTGCATTAAGGTAGCTCGTATAAAAGATTACGCACAGACATCATTGCAATTGATATTGCCTAAATAAATGTTGGATTCATTTTATCAAAATCTTTTAAATAAAACTAGTTCAATTGCTAATAAATGTGTCTAGAAGTCTTGTAAGCAATACTCTTGTTTAAGTTTTCTTTGAAAAAATCAATATTTTTTCACGAAGATTAGTAAACAGTACACTAAGGTTTATAGTTCCTTTTATATTTTAATTAATGTATTTAACGTCAAAAAACAATGAAAATCTTTGTTAAAGCGCTTAAAAATACTTCTAATGACGTTTTTCGAAAACTCAGAAGGTTTCTGTGAAAATGAGCTTCAAATTTCGAATTTACATTAGCGCTTAAACGCAATTTTTTTTAAAAAGGCTCCAAATTTTTCAAAGAAAATTGGCATTTAGGACGAGGTTTTACTGTTCTTTAATATTCATAAAATAATATTTCCATTCTACTATTAAGAAATGGGCAAATTAAGAAAGTGTCTTTGGGTGGCGATAGAGAGCAGCTGGCAAGAGTATATGGCAAGTCCGAAAAGCTAGCCGAGAGCAAGGGAAGTTGAAAAGTAATACGGGAAAATCTATGATATTCTATAGCATTACTAGTTTCCTACTGAAATTTGTTTATCAAAAACATATCTTCAAATAAGATCACGTTGATGTTTTTGAAATTATGAGTATTTTGACTGTAATTTGGTGACAAACGTATTCGCCCCCTCCGAATTTACAGCGCTTCGTGAACAAAATTCCAGGCAGTTGAATACTTCGTAATTTAGAATTTGTAAATTATTTCTTTGTTTGTTTCCTACATTCTGCCCTTTGTTATACATTTACACATAATCTTTTTGAAATTATTTAAAAGGTTATTTGAAATATAAATAAGAAGTAAACATTTCTAGCCTTCAGAATATATCGTATTGAAATGCAGCAATGACTCGGAAGCTAATTTTTGTGGAATTAGGTCTTATGGCTGGGACGTGATTTACCTGCCTGAAAAGCAGTTGTAATTGTCAAATTGGTATTATTTGCCTGAAAATATTTATTTTTTGCACTAAATGTTGTAACATTTGTAATGAGTTTTACAAAAAATGATGACTGAGATGTCTTTTGTGCCGCGGCTATCATTTTGAACAAAATTGTATTTGAGTAAGTACATTTAAAATATTTATTGAACTGAACCTACAAACATTTGATTCTATTAACGTATTCTTGTGTAATCCACGCGATGCATACCTTAAAGACTCTTACTCGACTGTTTCATCGTTTACGAGGAGAAACGAAGAAGTGCTCCGCGCAGAAGGAGACGCCGCGCCGCCGCCACCGTGTCGTAACGGTCGTTTTGAATTTCGCGCCCTGAAGTCATTTTTAAACTCAATTTTCTCAAAGACAATTTTTTTCGGCGAAACTGGACCTGGAATTCTTCATGTCTGCCAACACAGATTTTGGTGGTTGTTGTGTGTGCGTGTTTTGTTTTTTTTGTGTGTGTTTTGTTTTTCGTAACCGGAGCTTCCGGTTACTTTGTATATACGTTTGTATGCTAGAATATATTTTTGCAAGTGCATGTATATTTGACGGCCCTTCTTCATACGATCACAATTCAATATTGCCACAGTTATTTTGGTTGTAATCGAGATTATTGCTGAAAAAAGGTTACCTTCGCTGAAATTATAAATACATGAATTTGGAAGACTTTCCCAGTAAACAGTAATTATCTAAAATATAACTGTCATGAAATAATCTATGCTTTACAACGTCGATTTTTTACAACTTCAAAAGTTGTGGAGAGTGTTGATATCTGTTTCAGAAGTGCTATTTAAAAATTATTGGTGCCGTTTTCGAGAAAATTTTGAAAATATTTTTGAGGCTTCTTGTGGAGTGCACTTAAAAATCAGAATATCTGTTTGAACCTCCAAAGCCACGAGTTCATTCAGATCGAGTGGGGTATATCAATTTTGAAGAATGTGGCTGAATGGTATAGGCGCTACTTGACCACAGACAGACAGACGTTTTGCCGTCAATTGGTTTTTCGTCATCAAGAACCAACAAAACATGGATTCTTGCTACACCACCTGTTAGAATTTCCACCTCAACTTAACAACAGTATTTAACCATATTTTTTATTATCAGAGTCCAGCAATAAGAGTTTTTCTGCCGAATATTCGCCGTTTTCCAGCGCACGATTTCATGACTTCCTTTTCTTACGATGAACTTCGTAAGACAAGAAAGTAAAAAGTTATAGTGCGATTTTTGTAATTCTGCCCCTCAGTCCCTATGGCCACGATGGAATATCACACGGTATTTCGCGTCTTTCTCCGTCATGCCGCTAGAGGGCGCATGCTCGGAAGCACTGCTCGATACGGTCGCAATCATGCGGTATCTGGCGGTGCGACTCTAAACGTCGCGAAATATCGTGACATATTCCATCGTGATGACGGGCCTTGAAGGGGAAAGCTAGAAAAATCGCAGTAAATGTGATTGTGTCACGGTGTAAGATATATAGGTGTGTTCACTCCCAGTCTAAAACTGAAGCTTATGTGAGGCTAGTTCTCACAGTTCTCGCACATGAGCGCTGCGATCATTGGGTCTTATTTGGCAAGGTCGTGATTGGTCGTGATTCGTTCGACAGCTCTGTGGCCAGCTGATTACTAATTTCAAGTCAGCGATTTGTCGCTTCGCGGTGGAATTGGTAAAGTCCAAAGCTAACAGTTACGAAAATGGTTAGGAAATATATAAAATTGTGTAATAGCAACAGTTTAAGATGTCATCTTAAGATGTATATCTTAAACCGTGATCCAAACCGATCGTGCGCACCATACGGATAAGCGAGGAACTAGACTCAAACTGGCTTCAGAAAATTTGCCCCAAAGGCGGCTAGTTGACACACCTATACTGCGATTTCTGTAACTTCGTCCCTCATGGCCTCTCAAATCCCATCTTCGCGATGGAATATGTCACGGCATTTCACGTCTTTCTGAGTCGTTCCGCTAGATTTCCCACGATCGCGACCGTATGAAGCAGTGCTTGCGATCATGCGACTTCTACCGGCAAGACCGAGAAAAGAGGCGAAATGCCGTTACTTATTCCATCGCGAAGATGGGATTTGAGTGGCCCTGAGGTACGAGGTTTTAAAAATCGCAGTATATATATCTTACCTCGTGGAGTGTGTCCACTTGCTTCCCGCAGAAGCCGCGGAAAGTGAAGATCCCCACGGGCGCGCGGAGGGAGCTGAGGCGCGCGCTGCTGCGGGCGTCGGAGCGCGGCCGCGTGGCCGAGGTGGAGCGCGTGCTGAAGGAGGCGGGCGGCGCGGACGTGTGGCCGGACGCCTACCTGGTGGACGCGCTGCTGGTGGCGGCGAGCGAGGCGGTGATGCGCACTTTGGTGGAGGCCGCGCCCGACCTACTCCGCGGCAGCAGCGCCGCCTGCGCACTGCTCGCCGCCGCACGCGACGACGACGAGAAGCTGCTGGCCACGCTGCTCGCCTTCGGGATGGATCCCAACGCCCAAGTGGCTTCGGCGCGCGTGCCGCCGCTGCACGCCGCCTGCGCGCGCGGGCACGCGGCCGCCGTGCGCCTGCTGCTGGAGCACGGCGCAGACGCCAACGCGCGGGTACGCATCCCCAACCCCCAACACCCACTCGCTCAAAAGCGAGTGTGTCAAAGACAACTGTCAAAGGCAGTTGAGTAAATTCGCTGTATGCTGTTTCCCACAACGTGTTCTTTGACAAAAAAAAAATATTATTTACCTCTCCCATATGCCCTAGAACTTATAACGTTTATTCTGAGCCATCTATACACTGAATGACTGTAAATATTTACATGTAGTAATGCCTACGCGTTGCTGAACTTTCGATGTGAAAAAAACATTATAAACAAACTTTAAAGTATACCTGACTAATCAGTAGTGAGCATTTGACGAGTCGAGTGATTATAATGTATTGACTCCATTTCTAAGGTGCGTTTCGAAAAGAACGGGAAATCAAAATGTTATTAGAGTGGAAGTAAATCAAGACAAATGCTGCACACACGCACATTTTAAAGATTGTAGTATGAAATTAACATAATTAACAGTTGTGAGTGCCAGCCAGGGAGACACGCGTCTGCTGTGTATAAAAATTAGAGCTCGACTGTGTGAGTTCGTTAGGCGAAGGGGGAGAGAATTTGACGGTTGCGAACTGCATGCGCCAATAAGAACTCAGCCTTCCTTTTTATAAATTAGAAATGTTGTAAGTTAGACTTCGTTGTAATTGAAGACGACTGTTTGATTTATCAGATCAGGGATGTGTCTAAGGAGACGCCAAGGAGACTAAAGCACTTTCTAAAATATAAGACAACATAAAGTCCTTTAGTCTTCACGAAATTGCATATGTTAAATAAACTAACTTTGCACTTCTAATACAGAATGTAAATTGAACAAAGGAACTTCTTAATTCGTTGACAAAATAAGATGTAATTTCGTAACTGAATTTCTCGAGAAGTATAAAAATATGTCACTGTAAGTTCGAGGAATTTTATGTTCAATATTTACTATCCTTCCAGAAAATCTCCGTCTTAGGGATTGCTTCGAAAAACTACTCTGGGGAAAAGAGTAATATCAGTAAATTAATACAGCATAGCACTTTGAGAGCTAGAAATATCCAAAAGTTTAAATTAAATTTGTTCTGCTGATTATAAGAATTACGAAGGTAAGTCAATACGTATCTGCACTCAGTGATTACAACAACGGTACAAAATTTACAATGAAACCATTTTTCAACATAGGAACCATGTTATTCAATGCCCTCGGCCCATTACACATTTTGCGGCGGCGATGGTGTAGCGGTTAGCGTAACGGACTGCTATACACAAGTTCGCGGGTTGAAACTCGATCGAAGTCGTGGATTTTTAGGAGCGAAAAAATCCTTTGTACGCCTTCCTTCGTAGGGGAAGTACAGCCGGCTGTCCCATGTTAGTTTTACTTGCATGTAAAAGACCCTCAAGCCTAAATGAAGCCTCTGAGCTAAATTCAAATCGCCGGATTCGTCGCCTCAGTAATACCTTCTTTCCGCTAGTTGGTGAAAGGAGTGTAACTAAATTTGCGTGGTCAGACGGAAGAGCAGGCCTCATGGCCTTAGTCTCGCCACGTAAAATAAAGGCAATTCAACAACAACAATCACAGCACTTTCTATCTTTTCGATGTCCTCAGAACACAGGTTGTTCGATTCTTGATCTCTTAAAGCATCTTTAAGTGGACCAAACGGATAATAATTAGACGTGAGAACACCGTAACTCTATCTGGGATGTTCTGATTCTTCAAAATACATATTTTTAATTGCTTGGACTGTGGTATGTTGATAAGCGTTGTCTCGAAAAAAAAGTCTTGATAATTGAACTCGGAGCTCTCATATAAAGAACCTGACTAATGTGCATATAGTTTGCCTCCGTCAATAGTCACTCATCGGTTATTCAGAATCACGGCACGGGCTTGCTCAATGTTGTATCAGTAGTGGATGAGACTGGACACCTTGTTATTTTCTCATCCTGTTTGTCTACTTTTCAGTGGTTTACCATATGGTGGAGTCCTTGGCTAAGGAAAAACATTGCACTCACATTGTGCTGAAATCCTACTAAATATATCAGTTTTTCGTAAACCTCCACATCACGAAAACGGACTAGAAAAATCTGTTCTTTTTTGTGAAAAGTAGTGCTGTCTCGTTTACGTCGTAACAACTAATGCGAACAATTCGAGATAACGCCGAAACTTATCATAAGGACAATGTACGATGTCGTCTTAAAGCTGGAAAGTGTACATTATTGAACATCCTATAGACAAACACAACAAAAGTGCAGTTATTTACTGACTTACACTCTTATATCGCATTACAATTTTACCGTGTAAAACGGGCAATCCTCTTTTTTACAGACGCTTGAAGATTTGTCGCCTCTGCATTTCGCTGCAGTGAGCAACAACCCAGAGTGTGTGGAGATGCTGTTAGACAACGGAAGTGACGTCAATGCGTCCGACGAATGGGGACGCAGCCCCCTCCACTGGGCCGCCGACCAGGGCGCCGCAGAGAGCCTCAAAGCGCTGATAGAGCGAGGCGCGCACATCAACCTCCGGGGTCCGCGCCAGATGACTCCGCTGTTATTGGCCGCCAAAGCCGCCCCTGAAATGAGATTGCCTTCCCCGTGTTCAAAGGATAATCCGAAACCAATGGCAGACCATTTGGAATGCATTAAGGAACTCGTTAGATTAGGGGCAGATACAAAGGCAATCGATGAACATGGACAGAACGCTTTGTTTTATTCTATTAGATGGGGTCCCAAGCAAATCTTCGATTACCTAATAGATGGGAAAGTAGATCTTTCACACAAGGATAATGAGGGAGAGTCTCCTTTACATTGCGCGGCGTATAGTGCGAAGACTGAATTCATGCGCGATCTCATGACAGCAGGGGTCGGTATAAACTGTAAGCGAAACGACGGGAAGACCCCGTTGCATAGAGCCGTCGAATCGTGGAACACAGACAGCACCAAGGAATTACTCGATGCCGGTGCGGACGTTCTCGCCAAGGACAACAACGGATGGACGGCTCTCCATACCAGCGCCAGCTTGGGCCAGACCGAGATGATGACTCTGCTGTTCGACGCCGGCTGCGACATCACCATGGCGACCAACGCAGGCCTGACTCCGCTGCATCTGGCCGCGTGCACTGAGAGGCCTGAGTGCGTGTCGCAGCTTTTGGAGCAGGGCGCGGCCATCGACGCCGTGGCGGGCGACGGCAAGACGCCCGTGCACTACGCCGCGCAGACGTGGAGCTCGAGCTGCCTGGAGGAGCTGCTGAACCGCGGCGCCGACATCTTCGCCAGGGACAATCTGGGCTGGACGGCCCTGCACAGCGCCGCCAACGCGGGCGTGATGGAGCCCATCAAGTTCCTCCTGCTGCAGGGCTTCGACGTGGGCGCGCGCACGGCGGCGGGCAAGACGGCGCTGCACCTGTGCGCGCGCGCCGCCAACGACCACTGCCTGCGCGAGCTGCTGCGCCTGCGCGTGCCGGTGAACGCGCGCGACGACCAGGGCCGCACGGCGCTGCACGAGGCGGCGCGCGGCACCAACGAGGACGTGACGCGCGCGCTGCTGGAGAGCGGCGCCGACCGGCGCGCGCGCGACGCCGAGGGCCACGCGCCGGCGGACCTGGCCATCACCATGCCCATGCAGCGCCTCATCCGCCGTTGGGCCGTCGCCGCCTGAGCGCCTTCTCATGACACGACACGACACTCACCAAGTGCACGTTCTCCCCAGTGCCTAGCTGCTGCGTCTCCCGTTGCAAAGCTATTGCAGTCATTCAAATTTGCAAAGAAGGGGTACCTCCATTTAGGGGTTACCAATTCAATGTGTGACCCAGCCTGGGTGCCTCATTCTTTGTACAATTTCGTATATTTTAGAAACTAAAGTAATTGATTTTTGACGAGAATGTATAATGTTGAATGGAAAATGAAATGATTGTGGAGACTAGAGCCACGAGAACTTTTGCTCATTCCAATAGAGGAGAAGGTGGTATTATGAGCACCCACTTTTATTTCCAGTTGAAAAAACAATAAATTAAATGCCTTTTTAAAAAGAAATGTGGTAACTTAAAGATTTGTGCGAACTATGTGAAAAATATGAACCCCATTAACTGCTCAGAAAGTGTGTAAAAAATCTAAAATGCAAAAGAAGTAGTATTTTTACAAAAAAGTATGTGATGGTATTACGAACCCCTTTAACATACTAATTAATACATGGATTTAGAGGAACAAATTACATATTTATTTATGTAAATATTATTTTATTACAAAAATTGGAAAATAAAAAAAATCCTTTACTACAATCACAAATGTAAATGGCCTTTTCAACCCCAGCACAGTCACTGCGCGCCCATATTTCACACATTTCCTTAGACCTACAGTTCTCCACGGTGCACAGTGTGTAAAAAAAAATTAATATCTCTCTTTGAAATGAATTTCTCGTAGTTTTTGGAAGTCTGATGTGTAAATAATGTCTAAATAAACAAATCTAGTTATAAAACTTAAATTTTTACAAAATATTTTGTAAAATATTTAGGAAATTTGAATACTTTCATTAGCCCTAATGACAGTATACGTTTTTCAAACGCTGAATTTGTTTAACTCTATTGGACATAATATTTGAATTTTACAAAACATACTATGCAAGAAAAATAAAAAATTAAAAATGAAAACAAAAATTAAGTGAGAGGAATGTACAACAAATATTTACAAATTAGTTTGAAACACTACCCGCGTATTCTTCTGATCGTGATTCTTCTAAATATGCCGTCTCGTTTTTGCCTTATTCTTTCATTCTAATAACACGAAAAGTTCATGTTTCACTTTTTTAGGTGCAGTTATAGTTTTGGTGCTTATGCTCGACTTGAATGGATCTGAGCTAAGAAGCAGCCGGTGCACAGTGTGTAATTTTGGCCATCTACGGGGCAGAAAGTCTAATAGCAAAAATTAAAGAATTGAACACGATTAAATCAGTTTATAATTTACTAAATTATTCAAAAATCTAAAATATTACAAATGTTATACAATACAACTCGCTAGAACAACATTTTAAGTATTTGAAATACGTTAAAATAGAATAAAATTGTACGTTGATTTTACAGAACAAACAATAGAGAAATAATGATGAATATATATATATATATATATATATATATATATATATATATTGTGATGGAACTGCTCACAAAATGGAGGCGCCGACACACTTATGGTGTGACAGTCGTCCCAAGTCGCAGGAGGGGACACGCGCTGAATTTATTTAATAAGGGCGCCAAGCGCATGCCCACTTACCTGCTTAATGTCGCCGGCGTTGAGCGTCTCAGGGGTGAGCGCCCTGGGTCGAAGGGTTGCATTTGGTGGTTTCTTAAGATTTAGAATAATAACACTTTGCTATGGTATTAATTGGTTCACCCGACCAAATGGCGGGGACTAATTTATTCAAAAAATTAAACGAAGAGAAACTGTTCAGGTTGATGCTGGGTTATTGTCACTTTAGTAGCCGATTAATGAATGATGGTGATGACAACTTACAATCTGTGATGTTAGATGGTAATGTCACCGCGACTGGATTGCTCGCCGAGCGACGGAGAAGTGTAGTCGGACCCTCAGGAGGCGACGCCGGAACGTTGCAAGGTTGGCCTCCGATTGCCTCCGGGGTGATGACTCCGGCGCACGGGACGTCGGCGGTGGATGACCGGGCGGTCGCGACGTGATGCTCGCGCGCGTCTCAGGCCGTCACACGACACCTGGACCGCGTATGACGCTCGAAGCCAAACTTTGGCTATTCGGAATTAATTCCGTGAAGACCGGGCAAGTTTCGCAGTGGTCGGCTCAGTGTGTGCCTTACCCACTGCTGCTGTTCCCTTTCTACCGCAGGTTTCATTAACTGACTAATATTCGGTGGCTTTGTTAACTACCACTGTTAATCTACTCAAAACTTTACTTGTTGGTTTCTATCTCCATACCTCCATACCTGCACGACCGTCCTCTCTAGCGTCTGTCGCCCGTCCTCTCTCTGGCCTCGCTCGCCCGTCTGTCCCTTTCGTTTTTTCGAAAAAATCTCAAAGTGCTCACGTGCTTCCTGCCTAGTGATTTTATTGGTCGGATTTGAACTTCTCGAACCTTCTATTTCATCAACGGTGCCTTCTGGTTGTTCATTGGTCGGCATTGTTAGGCCGGAGGAGCGCGCACGTGTCCCTTCTGCTTTGGCATGTGATGATTTTATAGGCTTTTAGAGGATTATTGAGCCGGGTGCGATCGCCAAGTCGCTAAAATGGTTGTTCCGGCTGTCGATCATCCAGTATTGTTGGACAAAGGGTAAGATTTATTGTTAGGGGCTTCTGGAGAACTTGGGCCGTTGGGCGGAACTAAATCGGGTCGCGGTGGACGCGTGGCCCTTTCCAACTTCCGGTAATTTGGCGTGACGCGGGGGTGAGAGGGTGCGATGGTCACCCGACGCATCGCGGTATTGTCAGAAAAAGGGTATAATTGATAGTTGAAAGTTTATGGGGGGCTTGAGCGGCTGGGCGTATCTAATTCGAGGGCGCGTAGTTCTTTCCTTGGCCGTCCGGTAATTTGGCGTGACGCAAGGGTGGAGGACTGCGATGGTCCCCGACACATCGCAATATATATATATATATATATATATATATATATATATATATATTGCGACGGAACACGTCGTGTCTTTGTGACGTGCCGGCATTAATCAACCTTCGTCGGGTCAGGGCGTTTGTACCCCACGAGAAGTGTTTCTACCGTGGGTGTCACCGGGACTGTGCGGCGCTCCTGTCGCCGCTCCGTCGCCAGGCCCTGCCGGTTGGTTATCAATTGTTTTCAAGGATTCTCCCCCCCCAGGAAATCCTAATTGGTTAGTGACAAGGGGATAACACAGTTCACAAGTTCTTTGAAATTTCCTTCATTGACTGAAATAAGCTATACACAATTTACAATTCGCCGCGGGCAAACCACCGTTTCGCCGCGTGCTGACTATACACATTACATGCAAATTAATTCTACAAATCCTGCCTCCAGCTGGAGCTATCTGACTACTACCTTAGAAAATTAATCGTTACTCTGATTTGGGTGGCAGTAAGCATCGCCTTCCACATTGGATCACATTTACAATAACACTTTGAATAAAAAAACTAATTTCAAACCCAAAATTGTCTGTATTAGTCTCTCCTGAATTATTAACAGTTTCTACCTTTGCGTCAATGTATGTGATTTTACGGGTACTCACGCTCGTTCTTCATAGGGCGACGAAATACCTCTACCAACCTCCCCTCTCTCGCGTTCCGGCGGGCGTCAGCTCGCCTACTAGCAGTCGGGACGGGCGGGGTGGATGACCTCGCCGGTTTCGCAGCCGCGCGGAGGGATGGGCTCCCGGCGCGCTTGCAGGGAACGGCGTTGCTGCTGGCGACCTTGCGATGCAAACGGCGAGTTGTCCCGTAGCGCCTCTCGTCCTCGCAGGATTCCGCGTTCCGGACCAGCTTCTCGGATGCACCTCCAGTCTTCTTTCTTCTCCCCCACGTGCAAATTACTTGTAAATTCAAAGAATTTGGACGCCGTTAGTCTTTGCAATTCATGTTTCTTCGAAGGCTTTCCGGTGTCGGGCGACTAGTTTTCGGCAGCCTGGGTGACAAGGCAGTGGCGTGGGGCGTCTGCTTTCACGCTTTTGCTGCCTCGGGAATTATGTAACTTCCCGGTGAGGCACAACTCCAGTCTCGCAGTCCGAAATTCCTGTCCTCTCCGGAATCTTCCTCACGAATTAACTTCGATTAATAGTTCATTGAATAACTCTCTCGAAATCCGGTCCGCGTAGCTTTACTCCCGCACACTTTCAGACATCTTGTTCCGTTGGAAACTTCTTACGAGGATACGTCTAGCCCCGTCGGAAATTGTTACGAGAGTACTAGCGTACGTCTTGCTTCGTCAGAAATTCTTACGATACTCCTGGCATACGTCTTGCTTCGTCGTAAATTTTTACGAGACTCTTTCCCTATACAGATTGCCAGGATGCCTTTTCCATCCTCCCCTGGCGTGACCTGCACCGGCCAATGGCTAGTGTGGGTTTATCTGCCTTCCTCTTATTGGTAACCGTCGTTCCGGTCGCTTATCTTGAAAATAGCTGTCGCCTGCGTCACTCTCTGACGTCGACGGCGCGCGGTTTTCAAATTGCATGGGCTCTTATGGCGTGCGGATACAGCACGGATTTATCACGGGACGACTGGACTTCGTCCATTTCGTCTCAATATATATATATATATATATATATATATATATATATATATATATACACACACACTATATATACACATTAATTTGACACAGTATTGCAATTTTTACCATAAAAAATGAAATCATAAAATTATACATTAGACAATATATACGAAAATACGAGAGAAGTATACAAGAAACATGTGCTGAAACACGAACCGCACACATGAAAATAATGAACTTATTCAGAATCACTGATGGTATCAGAAGAATCTCCTTGATCATCTGTGTCTGCTGGTGATTCATCAATTTGTAGAAAATCAAAACCTATTCATTAATATTATTCTTTCTGTGTTTTGGAGGAACCCGTAAACTAGCTGTACATGGATCAGACGTAATAAAAAAACTGTTCAGCATATTGTGTAATAGTGTCGATTCTGGAGGTCTTTTGAAAACACAAATTTTATTAATGTGCAGAAATTAGTGGAAGATGGAAAGGATTTTTCCAAATAACGTATTTTGAATTGTCCGAATCGCAGTGCATATCCAAAAGAACAGAAATACAAAAAAAAAAAAAAACTTTCGTCACTGAAATGTTGCTGAGGAAACCTCTTTTTGTATCGATTCTGTCCCATACCATCACAGCCCCATTTCATGATAATGCTAATATTACATTTTTTGTCAATCGCAATTTCTCAAACACCTCTCGGGTTTGACGAAATCGATGAATTGTTTGGTCAATAAGTGACTGCACAGGTATTTCTGCTGAGATTTTTGTAATCACAGCAGCTTGTGTATAGCGTTTTGGATTCTTTCACTTTATAATGTGGGCAAAATTTACAATTTAATATTTTTGTTTGCTGACGTAGAAGTTGATACTGGCGACTAGACATATAGACATGCACCATTCACGTCAGCGCCTGTTCGGTTATAGCTCTGATTTCTGAAACAAGGACCATCGAGCCTTCTTAATAACAATTTCTCGATTTGGTGATGCAGTGGATAATTGTTACTATTGCTGCCGTATCCCTTTTCCTTTCTTTCCTTGGCACTTCGCTGCTTGAATGTAGGTGGTGTTTAACTTTCTGCCTCTTAGTTCTCGGAGCACAATCAACAAAATGGCCGGCCAATTACAGTACGGGAAGTTTCTGCTAATTCTGGAAATGTGGGCATTGTCGGAAATATTTTTTAAAAACGTCCTTTATGCCTCCCTATTTTCTCCTACGTAATACTAAGTGTTTGGCAAAATTTCTTTACTTTGTGTTTTTACACACTGTAAAGCACTCTCCGAATTTGTTGCATTTTTCATTTCTTGCAAAGTATGTGCGAATAAAGCATCTGTCTTTGCATTTTTATATTTTGTAACCCATATTTCGAAGAGTGCCCTCCGGAAAAACGAATGCAACATTCTGTAAATAATGGAAAAATTAATACATTCGCAACAATTCGCAACATTTTTTTCAATGTTTGGCTTCCCAAAAGTACCTGCTTGAATACCAATTTGGTCCCAAAGTGGTTCTCCAGGGTTCTCTAAACTAAAACCCTCGATTAATTTTTGGAATTGTGTTTCCTGTAAGATTAAGAGTACGTACTTTTCAAGAGGTCCTTACAAGTTGTTGGACAATGGATTTCAAAAACCAAAGGTACCAATGGAAAGAAAAAACTATAGAGATTTAATTTTTGAAATAGCTGGGACTTTGAATATCATCAGACACACTCACAGGACAAGCGAAAACGCTGCACTGAAATGATTGAATCCAAGCGGTGCCGCCACGGACAAGTTGATACATGTTCAGATAAGCATTTCCTGTACCTCGGAGAATTTCTAGTGAAATCTATACCGTTGCCATGTGGTCTGAACATCCTTCTACTGAAATAAATAACAAATTACACGTTCTGGTCAAGTTGAAAATTTGACTTTCTGCCCCGTAGATGGCCAAAATTACACACTGTGCGGTGGAGCAAATTGATATTTGCGTTTGCTCTTGACGTTTTTCTAGTTCTTTTTCGCCACTTTCGCTTTATTTTCTTCTACTCTCACTTGCCATGTTCGTATTTCTGAACTATAAGAAATGTGCAAAATGCACTCAAGATGTGTACATACTGTGCGTGTACATACTGGCGGGTTGAAATATTGATATCCATCATCAAAGCAAGTGACAATGATGCAGGCTTTTGAAGAATGGATCTTCGAGCTTTGTTAATTGTAATTCTCCTATTCGAAGAGGCTTCACGGAGCTCCTTATCAATAGCTGCCACCTATCTTTTTGTCATACTCCCTTAGTTTGATTTCAATAGCTATGGATAACTTTTCTGAGCTAGTAGTGTCTACAAAATGTTCAATTGTATGGTTTTAGCTTTAATTCCACAAGACTCATTAGGTCTTCTTGCTCTATTAATTTTTACATTTATTTGTGATGGACCTGGGACTGCCTTTAACATTTAATCGGGAAGGGTAAGAGTTTCTTGTAGCCAGGACGACTTATATTTCAAGAACAATTCTTTACTTCTTATGGAGTTTTGCAATCCGGTTTCAACTTTTTGACAAATACATCTAACGTAAGACTTAATTTTGTCCAAAAATGTTTTGTGAGGTTCTATAATTCCTAATTCACGTAAGAAAACATTTAATACAGCTTCAGATCTCTTTTCAATTGAATTTGTTACTCATATATCAAATAACAACCTGCGGGTAACTTGAAGACCCTTTCTGTAAAAATGTATATATAATTCAGATAAGCAGGTATAAGCAGCTAGTCTTTTCACGATTAAAAACCCAAAAGTACTAGTTTTAAAATGTATATGGCCCGAAAGGTGTATAACGTATAATACACTAAAACTCTAATTGAATTTAGAGAACGTATAATACATTCAAAATAAATCGCTCACCTTTTCCATTAACGTTTTTAGGCACATCAAAAATAAATACTTAAATTTTATCCACATAAAAATAATCGTAAACGTCTGTAGATTTCTAATAGTAAACCCACAAATCACAGAATGAGACGAGTAGTGTATTCCTACCATGAGAACTTCACGGACTGAAGAGGGCCATTCGGAGCTGAGCGCTGGCGGAGCGGCGTTGGACGTCTTTGGACATGCACCAATGGGGTCCTTGTGACCTTCAAGAGAAAACTAACAACGTTTCCACATAGTTCAGACATACTACTACACAGAAATATAACAATTTTGCTATTTCAGTTCAGTCGAAAATTGAATTTTTTCCAGCTAGTTGGCCAAAAGTACACACTGTGCGGTGGTCGGCTGAAAATGGTCCACTGCAAAAGAAACAAGTCCTTTAGCCATCACAGGGACTTTCAACCCCTACTACAAGGATTCCAAAACAGAGACTCCTGAATTGAAAGAGTAGTCCCATTCTTCTTATTCCTCATCTTGAAGAAGCTTTCATTTGAAACATTTGCAGTGTCTAGTTTTGGTTTTCTTACCAGTCTGTTTTGGCCTTTCATCTTTTACATTTTTTGGCATTCGAAGGGAATATGTTTTTCTCAAGCCGCCAACAGAGCCTCCTTGTAAGATGATGTGATAAGAGGTGCCTCTGAAGTTAAAACATGCGTGTGGCAAAATATAAAAAGGTCAAAATAATCCCTACTGGCTAATGCATCTTCTCTCAACAGGTGTTTAATTCCATTTCTTTCACAAAGTTGGTGCCTACCCTGATAAAATCTTTTCTGGTGAGAACGTAGATTTTATTTTCAATGACAATAAAATACTCAATTTCTTTTCAGCTCATCACCAATATAGGTTTTTTTCCTAATTTAGACTAGATCCACTTAAAAGTGCTTCTTCCGAAGGTTTGTCAACACGAACAAGCCTTTGAAGAGTACGAGAAACGTTATGGAAGCCTTTTTCAAATCAAATTCATTGTTCTTAACTGCGTTGCCTTAACCATGTCTTCAGTATTCCAGTTTTTCATTTTTGTTTGGTGCCTAGGACCTTTCGAGACATATAAAACGAAAATGGTACGAACACAAGTTGTATGGTATGTAATTTGAGCCCCTTAATGTTTGGGGTATATATACCCACCAGAGTTTGGGGCTCATTTAACAACCATCATTATATTAAAATTCTGCAAACCAAAACCTGTCTTTGGTTCTGTCGAAATTAAAAATTGCAGTCTAAACATCCAAATGGTCCAAACGTACTTTGAGTCTTTATTTCCCCATTTGGCATGGTATAAAATTTCATATCAAGAAAAAAAGGCGAAACTTTGAAAAATAAAATATTAATTGGATACTAAAAAGCAAAAGTATATGAGCATAATATAAAAAATTTGCACGAATCCAACTGCTTTTTTAATTATGGCCACCTATGGGTTCTGCGTTTTATCACACAAAACGTAAACTTTCTGCGATAAGCTGAAAATAGTGCATTTTTACAAACGTCACCGATATTTTTCAAGTTACAAAATTTCTCAATGTACTATGCATAAATAACTGGGTTTTACTCTTCTATAGTAAGTCAGTTATATTTTCATAAAATGAGAAAATGGGGAAAATACGTACGTCTTTTTGATTAAACACTATTCCCTATAAATGTTTCATGAATAACTAATATATTGTGTTAACTATTAGGTGCTGTAAATATTATAGTCTAACACAGTTTGTGTAGTTTAATTAATTTTGAAAAAATATTTCATGAAAGAGAGTGATGCTGATAGATTTTCATTGTAAAGTAACTATATATGTGTTTCTCTCTCCTCTCTCTCTCTCTCTCCTCTCTCTCTCTCCTCTCTCCTCTATCTCTCATCTCTCTCTCTCCGTCTCAGTCTGTGTCTCTATCTATGCCTCTCATTCACATTTAGTTGCAGATTCTGCACTTCTCTGAGCAGGTGAGTAATATCGAGATGCACCGGACCAGCAAATATATAATTGAATGTTAATGAAAATTTTAGTTTCTAATTCCTTAGAATGCTTCGTTTAGGAGTTATTTAACAATATAGAATGAAAATGCTGCCGAGTATTGCAGGTTGCATTTGACGTGAATAATTAGTTTTGTTCTACTGCACCATGTAAGAGTTTTACTGCAGAATTAACAGCACATAAACCTTCTGGGTGAAAAAAAACAACAACGTAGAAGTGACAACTTTCATGGAGATTCGTCCAACGGTGTCGGAGAACCTCTTCAAGGTTCTCAAGGAAAACCTCTTCAAGGAGGTTTCAAAGCTGTAATACGTTAACAATTAGTGAGTGAATCTGACCCATGATACAGTGGCTTGGGTAGGTGAGCCAAAGTAGACACTTTTATCTTTGGGTTCGAAACCCACGTAAGACTAACGTTTCCAGATAAATTCAGATGTTTTCAGATTAGTGGGGGCATTCCAACTCCCTCGTAGACCAAAATCTCTTGTCCTGATTAGCAACTCTCTGCAATCTCCGTGTTTAATTGAACTTGTTCCCAGAACATTGGTACAAATAGTGGAGAGGGGCCAAGGGATACCATGAGCAAATATTGTATGTTTAGGTAAATGGTTGAGATATTCCGATGTTGGCGGAGTGTTAAGGTACTATTCATTGGGAATGTTGCCAGAAGAACGGTAGATATCACGCGAAGCCCTGGTACGTTTCTTAGCGCCAATAGAACTTTTGGCAGCTGGAAGAGTGTGAAGCAAAACCGAATAGATAGTTTAGCTTCCTTTTATCAATAGAAAAGAGAACCAACTAGTGCAAATACGTCTGTGACATTCTGTAGCACCACCAATAAACTATCAAACAATGTAGATTTAAAGTACCGTGCAGTGTTTCAGATAATGTAATGAAATGAAATTTCAAGTTACTCAGTAAGAGTACCTTTATAGTTGTCAGTATAATTGGCAAGTAAATATTCAAGAATATGTATTTAATAATAAGAATTGTATGTTTTATAATTGACACTTCAACCTCTTTACGAACATGCAAACTAATTACAAGTGACTACTTGAGTTAAAAATATTTATTTTTTATTTAAGGATTAGGATTCCCGTATTCATTGAAGTGTCTAGTATGATTTCACTACAGTCGCAACCCCAAACTAGCGGTGCTATAATAGTACATACTTTCTCGCATTAGTAGAATTTTATAATAATGAAATTTATACCCTACTAACACTTCTGTCATCGCTTGAAAAAGTCCAAACCAATTCAAACGAAGCGTCTGCGGCGCAGATCTCCAATTATTTTGATAGGCAAGAACAGCACACAAGCTTGCTTTGATTACCTCGAAGTGAGCTTTTAATTTTTGATTGATTATACCCTAATCACGTATCGCCGATTCCGGGTGGCCGAAATCGCTAAGATAGTAGTGCTGTGGCGATCTTGGATCGAAGGATCGTGGGTTAGAATCCCGCCTCGGATATGGTTGTGTGTCTTGTCTATGTGTATTGTGCTTATGCGTCCCGAGCATGAGGTTCCCAATTTAGAAATTTATCGATGGTCAGACCAAGATTTTTAACTTGAGAGCAGAAAGGAACAGTAGTGTTGTCCAAAATGATATCAGGAATTTTTAGATTTTTAAGTGTTTTATGGGACCGGCAGGAACCAATTATAATTGATTGAGATTTTAATGGGTTTAGCTTAAGGCCTTTTCTCACTGACCATTCAAGTAAAGAGGCCAAATCGTGATTTGTTTTACTAACTAAATGAGCCACTTCCGAGGGTTTCTCACTGACATAGATCTGTAAGTCGTCTGCATACATATGATGACTGCACATTGGTAGCACAGAGGGGATATCATTAACATAGATCAAGAAGAAAAGTGGACTTAGTACGGAACCCTGTGGTACTCCGCGTAAAACTGACTTAGGGGACGAAAAAGTATTCTCAACAACTAGAGCCTGTTGTCTATTACTAAAATAACTTGAAATCCACGATAAGGTAGAATCAGAAAAACCGAGGCATTTACATTTTGCCAGAAGCACGTCATGGTCTACTGAATAGAAGGCCTTGCTAAAATCTAAAAGCGTTAATGTTGTTATATTGCCTTGATCCAGAGATTGACGAATGTCTTCGGTGACTCGTAACAAGGCCGTTTGCGTACTTCTACCTTTCCTAAAACCAGATTGCAAACTATTGAGAACATCATTTATGGCGAGATACTTGTCTATTTGTTGACGTACAATTTTTTCTAGGACTTTGGATAATGTTGGTAATACAGTCAAACCTGGATAAGTGAAAACTGGATAAGTGAGAAAACTCTATAAGTGAGAGTAATAGCCAGGACCCGTCATTTTAAGCTCCCAAAACCTCTATTAGCGAGAAACAGAAACCTCTGTAAGAGAGAGTCGTTTTTCCCTCATAGACCTCCGTAAGTGAGACTGCTACTTATCTATACCTCTATAAGCGACAGTCGAGCTTTATTTACAAATTTAACATGTGCTATTTTATGACTCATTCTTAACTTTCGTGGAACTTCCTACCATTGTTTTTGTATTCTCGTCAATATTGTTCCTATTCTATTTCGTGGAACTAAATAACTTTATTGTTGTTATTTTATCGCATTCTTTTCAAATGGACACGTGTGCCTGTGTACCGTCCTGTTTGTCAGACTTACTCAGTTTATAGTTTTCAACTGCGAAGGAAAGTTCTGTTCTGCATCATGTCAAAACGGAAAATTAAGGTACTGTCATTAAGTGATAAACTTAAAATAGTGAATGCGTTTGAATCCGGAAAATCGCGAAATGAAATTCAGAGGGAGTTTAATTTACCAGAATCCACCTATTATAAAATTATTAAATCAAAAGACTCTATAAAGTCTGAGTGCTCTGATGGACATGGAAATATTAAGAGGACTAGAGTTTCTGAATTTCCCAATATCGAAAAGTGCCTTTTGGAATGGATAAAACAAACTCTCGATAAGAATATCCCCATATATGGACCTTTGTTGAAAGAAAAATCAAAAGAGTTTGCTACAAAACTGGGAATCCAGATCTTTTCTGCTAGCAACGGCTGGTTAGAGGGTTTTAAAAGGCGTCATGACATAGCTTTCAAAAAAGCAGCTGGAGAAAGTAAATCTGTGGACCAAGGTGTGTGCAACCAGTGGACTGAAGATCTGCCAAATCTTTTAGAAGGGTATGAACCAGACGATATTTACAACGCGGATGAAACTGCTTTGTTTTTTAAGTGCCTTCCGGATAAAACATTTACGTTTAAAGGCGAAAAATGCCATGGAGGAAAACAAAGCAAGGAACGCCTTACACTTCTCCAGTGTGTAAACATGAGTGGTACGGACAAACTCCCACTTCTCATCATCGGGAAATAAAAGCGACCTAGATGTTTTAAAGGTGTCAAGACTCTACCCGTTGATTATGCCAATAATACAAAGGCTTGGATGACCAAGATATTATTTAAAGATTGGTTGAAAAAAGTTGACAAACAAATGAAGATAAACCGAAAAAAAATTCTGCTATTCATTGACAACTGTGCTGCCCATACGGACTTACCAACACTTGCAAACGTAAAAGTAATGTTTTTACCTGCTAACACCACTAGTAAACTCCAACCATTAGATCAAGGCATCATTCACACTTTTAAACGCTTTTATCGCAGAGAAGTCGTTAAACATATTCTTACGAGTCTGGAAGAAAACAGTAGCCCTGACATTAACGTACTTCTAGCTATGAAATTTGCTAGAAAAGCATGGTACTTAGTCAGTGACGTTACTGTCAAAAACTGCTTCAAGAAAGCTGGGTTTTGGAAAAGTACAGATGAACAAGGCCTGCCAGAGGAAAATGATGCTGAAATTGGACCTAGCAACGAGGAATGGACTAAGCTTGTGTCTCACGAATCCAATATGTTAATGCCGAGCTTCGACGATTTCGTTCAAATTGACGACGACGTAACTACCGCTGGAGAACTAACCGACGACGATATCGTTAAGAATTGTGTGAACACCTGTATTGCTGGAAATGACAGTGAAGACGAGGCACAGATTCCGGAAACAGAAATAAAGATCATTCCAATGAAGCTAGCTTTGAATGCGTTGGAGACGGTGCATCAGTACTTTGAATACGCGGCGGTTGTTGATCAAGCAATATTTGACAAAATTTATGAGTTAGAGAAAAACATTCAAAATACAAAAACAGAAACCCAAACGAAATTGACGGATTTTTTTGAGTGCAAATAAGTTCTAAATAAAATAAAATTACATAGTAGTACATGAATTTTTGTTTTGTTTTCGTAAGCATTTAAAAATATATACTTATGTACATAATATATGTTGTGCATGTCATGCACATAATTTTATCATAATAAATATTTACTACATTCGTACTTGCTGTGACTTGTTATTGCTGCGTACCCATATAAGAGAGAAACGCTACCCATGTACCTGCATTAGCGAGAAACTCGGGTTAGTGAGAAACCTCTATAAGCGAGAATGAGATTGTGCTCCCTTGAACTCTCGCTTATCCAGGTTTGACTGTATACTGATTGATCGGTAATCACAAGGATTTAACGAATTTAAACATTTGGGAAGGGGACGTATGTAAGCTAGTTTCCACAATTGGGGAAAGTGTCCGGTTGTTAAAGAAAAGTTTATTATGTGTGTAAGTGCTGGAAGAGCGTCTTTTAAAACCAATTTTAATTGCTTGGCCGTTATATCGTCAGAGCCTTTTGAATTTGATTTGAGTGCCTTCACTATTTTTTCGACTTCTTGGCAATCAACATTGTTGAAATAGAAGCTATCATCCCAGGGTGGCGCTTGTGATTCCAGAAAGTGTAGTGACTTTTCTTTAATAATAGGGTCTATTGGATGTGCAACGGAAGCAAAATAATCATTTAGGTCATCTAATGGAATTTCTAATGAACTGTCATTTGTCTTACGTTTGCAAATTCCTAAGTTTTTCAGCGTGCTCCATACTCCCTTCGTACTGGAATTTTTTTTGAAAAGATTATGATAATAACGAATCTTAGCGTTTCTGATTTGTTGTTTTACATAATTTTTAAGTTTTTTGTACTCTTTTTCATTTTCATCGGTTTTAGTTGCTCTAAAACGACTGTACGCAGAATTTCTATCTTTCATAAGAATTTTTAATTCGTTTGTAAGCCATGGAGCAGCAGGCCGCGTGACACGAGAAGTTTTCCATGGAGCGTGCTTGTTGAAAATGTCCGTTATGATACCTTTAAACACATTTACTTTATAGTCTAATGAATATTGTTGGTAAACCTCGTGCCAAGGTGCACGCTCACTGTCGACTTGAAATGCTGCAAGATCAAGATTTTTGTAATCACGATAATGAATTGTTTTATTTTTGTATTTAGTGCACTTAGCCGAGTACACAACAAAGAGTAGGTCATGGTTTGAAATACCCGGAACAGGAAACTGACCATAGAGTAATACTTTAGAAATTTCTGAGACAATCAAATGATCAATCCACGATTCCGTTTTAGATGAGCTATGAGTAGGATTCAATTTCAATATTTGCAGATTATATGAATTGAAGGTATAAATAAAATTAGTGGCAGATTTTGTGATAGGATTTCTTAAGTCACAATTCAAATCCCCCATTATAATAATATCTTGATACTTAACTGTGAGTTCTGAAAGTGATTCCTCTAATTCGAATAACGTTCCCGTATTTGGAGGCCAATATATTTGTACAACCCCGACAAGTAAATGTTTGTGCCAATCATCATATCAACAAACATATATTCCAAGATCGGTGAGTTTGTAGTAGATGTTTTGATTATTTTGCAAATTATATCATCACGAACAAACATAGTAACACCCCCACCGGAATTCTCTTTAAAATTAACTTTTACGTATTATATTCCTGTCATTTCGTAGGAGTTTATTATTATTATTATTATTATTATTATTATTATTATTATTATTATTCAAAATTGTACGCTAAATGTAACATTCTATATGACATTTTTAACTTTTTTATTTTGTATTTTCTTATACTTCTTAGGTTAATTCTTAATTTAATAAACAACAGTATAATTAGTTTAAATTAAGTTTAATATAAGATTAGAAAGTTGTTGTTTTTTTTTGTTTGTATTATCAACTTGTAATTTCAAATTCATTCCAGCTTAACTTGTCATGGCTCTGACTGAATGCGTCTTTTCCCTTGATACATGTTGATGTAATTAAAATCGGCCCTAAGCCGTCGTCCTGGCCGGGTGGTTGTGTGCATTCTCATTTTTATTTTTTTTAATGAGTTCTTTAATGGATTGAGATTTTCTTACTAACATTTTGACGCGTATGGGTTAATTTTTTTTTTCTCTTTCATAATTTATTTTCGGGCATCTCTTTAATGTTCTCTTGTGTCAGTAAATGCTTTATAAATTATTTTAAATCTTTTTTTTTTGTTGCTCAACGTTGAAGAGCATGCACACTTCCTTTGTTTTCCCTGGTTTTCCCCGGCCGTTTAAGGTAAATGCTGGGACGTTGTGTTTCTTACTTTCACTTTGTGAGCCCAGGGGCAAGACATTTCTAAGTTGTATTTTATTTAATTTACTAAATGTACTGTTTCAATTTTTATCTATATATGTATGTATTACGTGGTTAGGCGGAAGAGCGGGCCTGATGGTCCGAGTCTCGCCACATAAATAAAGTCACTATTATTATTATTATTATTATTATTATTATTATTATTATTGTGCGTCCTTGTGGTTGGCGTCAGGAAAAATATCCGTCCGTAAAAACATCGCCAAATCTGTATTAAAAAGGAGTGGCGGAAAAATTAATAAAAAAATTGAGTCCGCACTCAATAGCGCCGACCCCGTAGTAACGGGGAAAAGGCAGAGAATAAGAAGATAACATAATCAGGTATCAAAACTTATTGAAGTCTGTAAATTCAACATCCTGAAGACATTCCAATATATTGCCTTATGAAAAACTTAAAAATGAGGGAAAATAATTATTTAAAACACAAATTTAACTATCCAAATCCACCCGCACAGGCGGATGGACGGACAAACATGCGGTACGAAGTTCTCATAGAGCAAATATATATATATATATATATATATATATATATATATATAGAGAGAGAGAGAGAGAGAGAGAGAGAGAGAGATTGTACGACATTCAGAAGCGCAAACTACCGTATCGCGTAATTACTTTGGACCTTAATGTGACATCACTCGAGACTGTCTCTTTAGCAAATTTTTGTGGTATCAAGGCCCCACTATACGAATTTTTCTGTCGAACAATTCGCCTTTTTTGCTGTTACAATACTTTCTTTATACTACGTAAGTAGAAAATAAATAATGGGACTATTTATTGTAAAGATGAATGTTTTGAGGTCATCAGAAACTCAACGTAAATATGTTTCATTCAATATTACATAAACCCTTAGAACCATATTAGTATCACCGTGAGAGATGGCTCAGTGCATCAACTGATGTCACTGCAGTTCCTCTGACCGGGAGGTCCTAGTTTCGAGTCCCGTGGATTTTCGACACTGGCTTGTTAGCTAGGTCGAATTCAGTCGCTATCTGGAGGAGAATCCTAGCGGCCGGCTGCTCTGATCGGTAGTTTTTCCGTGGTTTCTCCGATCAACACCAGGCGAATGCCGGAACAGTACCCTAACAAACGGACCGCGCGCGATATTTCGTTCCTCTTCCTTGTCCTATCCTCACCCCTTACACACACTTACACTGACATGCACGTGTACCACACGTGTCGGAAAACCGGTCGGGAGCTTAGAGCTTGTGCCAGCTGAGGCGGTGCTCCTCTGGCGGGAGATACCTGTTTGAGAGGAAAAACCCGCTAGTAGACGGTAGATCGGTGCCAGATGTCGCCACCCAGCGGGGAAAAGATCACCGCCACCTCCCGAGGAAAAAACACGCACTACATTTACGGGACTAATGACCTCAGTAGATGACGCGCTCGGAATCACAAGCAATCATATTAGTTTCGGGGAAACTTTCCCCAGCAACGGAGATGCTGTATCACGACATTTAGATCACGTGGTCAAAAGAATTGTGAACACGTTAACAGTATGGGGATAAAAATCATCATAAAGTGTTGGGGAACATTTCTCCGAAACTGGAGTGTTTTTTAAGAATATTAATAACCAAGAATACTAATTGGAAGGAAATTAAGATACTAATTACCAAAAATCGGCTAACACCTTTTCCCACTTTATAGATTGAAGCTTTCGAAAAAGAGAAAACAATTTTTTTCTCGCCTTTACTTCGTAGGAAGAGGAAGAATTGCAATCGTGTAAACGAGAATTTTCGACAAAAAAAAAAATTCTTTTTGTCGGGTCCTGGTAACGAAAAAATTGGTAAATCTGGTTGGTGCAACACTTGTACATAGAATCCGTTTTGAGGGCTCTTGAAGCAGAAAAATCGATTGACGGCAAACTGTCTATCTGCCCGTCTGTCTGCCGTCCGTCTGTCCGATCGCCTGTCGCTCAGTGAGTGTGGTAAACGCTCGGGAGTAAACCGTTCAGCTGAATTTCTCCGAAATTGATATACATCCACCGATATATAATTATAATATCGTGACTATCTGGGTTTGAAACAGATATTTTGAATTTTGGAGGTACTTTACCTGAAGTCGCAAAAATATTTTCAAAATTTTCTCAATTTTCAAAACGCTTAAAGGAATGTGATAAAGTTCATGTTTGTTGAAATCTCAAGTTTATCAAAAATTGAAAACTTCAAATGTCTTTCGGCTTTTTCGTACAATTCAACATTTAAGATAGAGATTCTTTACCGTATAAAATATGTTCTTTAAAAAGATAAATCTTGAGATATGGTGATGTATGATTTTTTGAAAATATTCTCCTCGTATGTATCAGAGTACGGTAAAAAAAGTGGCGCTTGTCCCATGTTCGGCGATCTCTGTATTTTCGAAAATTGCAAGGATGTAAAATGAAAACTATAAATTTTAAGATATAGATTTCTGTTTTAAACTAAATCTGTTCTAAAACATCAGATATTTAATAGGTCATGAACATTTTTATTTTTTTGAAAAAGCGAATCGTTTGGGCAAATATTAATACTTGAAGCTTAGCTTGAAGTTAATGCAAAGAACAAAAAATGTTCTCAAAAACCGCTCCAATTTTTTTTTTCTGCCATTGTCAAAAGAATGGTCCAGGCCGAATTTTCGATGAACTTACTGAATTTTCGAAAATTGCAAATTTAGAAGTAATGCGAAAAAGTAAATGGTGTTAGGAGCGCATACTTCATTTTCAAATTCTTGACGAATGTAGAAATCTAAAAATGTAAAGACACTGCCAACAACACATAGATATTAATTTCGACTGCCAATTGTGTTTACAAAATTTAACACCAACCGCTTTTACTCCACATCGACCAATGGCGTTAATAACTATTTAATATTCTTCACGAAAAGAGAGAAATCGTCTTACCCACATGTACTCACCGTAACCCAAAGTAACATCGTCTGTGTAATTATAATGATGAACCAATCTCTTCCACTTATTCGCATTTTGATGGCAAGGGTTCCAGCAATGAACACCATTTTCTTTCGATTGATTGATTGATTACGTTTCCGTGCCCGTCAACTGCGAAGGTCATTCATCCCGTAC
>JAHLJT010009419.1:79333676-79375094 GCA_031308135.1 Acheta domesticus | reverse complement strand
AAACATCCACAAGAACATTTTACTTTTGTGTTTATGCATTCTTTACATTCATAATCAAATCCATCAGATTTATAAGGCTTTTTAATAAAATTCATTATATCCTTTTTCTATTTTACACACAGTACATTTTCGTAATTTATTTAATCTTTTTCTATGAATATCTGTTTGTTGATGTTGTAATAAATAACTTTAACGATTGATTCACCACAATCACAATTTACCTTCTCCATTATTTATATAGGGAAAAAATTATATAAGATAAACTTATATATTTTTAATCAGATTTAAAACATCTTTTAATTTTGTAGTAATCTGTGATATTGTAGAATTATGTTTACTACAATTAATGTTGAAAAGAGATCAACTAAATTTTTCGGCTTTAACTAAAGTATTTAAATATTCATTATATTCATAGTATATATTATCTTTAAAGAAATAAATTCTACCATTCATATATCTAAATGCTGCATCCATTGATGGTGGTATTCCCGAAAAATCTTTCGATATCATACCAATATTTTTCTTTTTAAGAGTACATTCATCAATTTCAGCATAATATATATCATTGTAAAATATGTATGTTTTACCCGAATTAAAAATTCAATATTGCATGAATTTTTGATTGTGATGGTAAATCCATATCTTTAATTTCTTTTGGATATCCACTTACTAAATTAAGACTAGGATAATTATCATATAATATTTATTATCAATAAAAAATAAAATTTCCCCCGAAGGTCTTTGATAAATAGCTGTAATTCCTCCAAAATCGCTCGGTAAAAATGATAACCAATGTTGAATAAGTTGTGGATGATTAATTTGATTTGTTTTAAATTTATAATCCAAATCCATTCTTCATATAATACATATAATATATCATGTATAATTAAAAAATGATGAATATTTTTAGTATTACATAAAGATGGAATATTTTTCGGTAAAGATGGAGATTTATGACCATATAAACTTTGAATTGCTAAAACATCATCAGTATGTATATCTAATAAACCATTATAATAAGCATACACTAATAGCATTTCTATTATTTGTATGTTCAATTGCTAATGTATGCCCAATTTCATGAAGTAAAACGGAAAATAGATATTTTTTTCTGGTGGAATATTTTTATCTTTATTATAATACCAATCTTCATCTAAATCAATATGAATTTCTAATGGAGAATTATTTGCATTAGGAAATTTTGCATGCGCTAATATACCACCTTTTCCATCAAATTTATTAGAACACATATTTTGATCTCTTTGACATTGATGTAAACCACGTTTTATTGGAAATAATTATATCAGGATGTAAAATATCTTTTTCAAACTTTAAATTTGTATGAGATGACCATGTTTGAAATGCTAATTCAGCTAAATTCGATATTTCCTCATTTACATTACTATAATACCATTTTATTATATTCTTATTCCATTTTTGTGAAGATGATTTAAAATGTGTATCATGTACTCCGCATCGTGGTTGATTTAATAAATCTAATGTATCACTATTTAATTCTCCATCTATTGGCAATTGATAATATTTTTGAAATTTAAGAATTGCATCACTACCATCATCCTTTTCCGAATTATATCCATAACTCACTAATTTTTGAATAGCTGATTCACTAGAAGAAACTACCATATGAACAATACATGATGCGAATGATAATAAATTAAACCACATTTATAATGCAAATTATTTCCATCTTATTTTTTATTTATATGGAAACTATACAATATTAGATTTTTCAATCCAAGAATTATGAGATTGATCAAAACCTAGCCATTTTACATATACTTTATTTCCTTTTGTTTTTAATACTTTTTCTACTAAATATATATCAGGATATTTCGTTTTTTGCAATTCATATTCATAAAATGAACCTTGAATATCTTTAAGATGATAAACAATGGGTTTGGAATGAATAATTTTATCAATTTCAAAAATTTCTGTGGACCAATTACCAGTATAAGATTTATCAAATACTGATTTTAATTTACTTACTCTTACTTTATCACCAATTTTAAATTTCGGTAACATAAATGTCTTATCTCTTTTATAAACCGTTTTTAATAATATTTTTTCACTAAAAGTATTCACATCAATAGGTTTCATTTGAATAGTATGATGTGTAGTATGATTATATTCATCTATTAATTTTGGAAGTATATTTATCCATTTATAATTACCTTGAATATCAAATTGTTTCCACATTTTTTCTTTTAATGTTCTATTTAATCTCTCATCTACTGATGCTTTTAATTCAGAAAAAGTAGAATAATGATGAATATTGTATTGTTTCATAAGATGTTGAAAATCTTTATTATAAAATTCTTTACCACGATCCGTTTGTAAATTTGTAGGTATTCTCTTATTTTTTAATATATTATTCATAGCTGCACTTACATCTAATCCAGATTTACTTTTAACTGGTATTGCCCATGCATATTTTGAAAATACATCAATAACTGTTAAAATATATGCATATCCATTATTTATTTTTGAAATACCATTTAATTGTCCTGAATTCATTTCTACTAAATCTGCTTGCCATACTTCATCAAGTCCTAATGTGATAACATTACGTCGTGGAAAATTTTTTCGCATAGGTTTATGTAATTCATCAATGATTGTTTCTCTAATATTTAGTTTTTTTTACAAATTTACTTTTTTTCTTCCCACATATTGCACATACTCCATCTATTCTCAATTTTTTATTTTTTGTTATTTTCTCTTTTATTTGAAATGTATCAGTATTCTTTTTACATCTTAAACAATAAGTATCCATTTATATAACTTCTAATTGTACATGAATAAATATTTGAATCTCAAATGTATAAGGACTAGGATCATGTTTAACATATTTACTATGGTGTAAATATATTTTATCACCTTTATTGAATTTTAATGGTTGATTTAAATCATATGCATTTTCCTCCTCATCTGGTGATATGACTAAGATATAAAGATATTTAAACTCTGTTTTTGTTATTTTTAAATTGATAACTGAAAAATTATATGGTGCTTTAATATAACTATAACCTTTATCATAATTAGGTAAGTAGAATAGAAATTGTTCACCCATTAAATATTTAACACGAATATTCATAAACGTAAATATATTATTTTTTAAATATCGTAAATTTACTGCATCATAATCTTGAATTGGATCTAAAATAGTATGTACACTATTTTTTAATTGTTTAACATTTACAGCATCATCATCATTTATTCCTACACCTACTTTATGTAATATTTTACCATGAAAATTATAATCATTGAGACCATATATATCTTGTGGCATTTATTATAGTACAAATTACTAGATGGAAAGGATTAAATGAAGTAATTGATAACCTGCTACATAACTTGAATCTTTAGGTTTAATATATATTTTATCTCCTTTTTTTAAAATAATGGGTAGATTGAAATGATTAAGTTCTTTTTTATCACCTATACCTAATGATTGCACATTGAGAATTAAATCTTTTAAATCAATATTTGATTTAATATGCTTAATTTTACAATCATAAAATATTTCAAAAAATGGTAGACTATAAAAGTAAAAAGTATTCATTTTTTTAACTTATTCACCATATAAAATAATAAGATATTGTGCTATATTATTGAGTTGTTTCATTGTTACAACATCATCCTCTTCTATTCCAGCACCTACTTTACGTAATAACTTGTTGTGAAAATTATAATTTCCGGATGTACCTATGATAGGTAAAGATGCTATAAGTGATTCAGTTTCTTCAATATGTTTTTTCATAAGATTTTCACTATTTAAATCATTGAGACCATATATATCTTGTGGCATTTATTATATTTGAAATTTCGGCCCATGTATAGTTCATTGATATCATTTTTAATACAAATATGCATAAATGACCACAAATAAATTCATTAAAATTTTGAATTCTCTCAGCATTATAATATAAATGTTGAGATTCAATATATTTGACTAACTGCGATGGAGGATATCCGCCAAATGAATCAAAAATATATTTATGTATATTATTTTTAAAGTAACATATCCAATGTGTTCCGATACTTTTAGATGTATCCATATTTACAACACCGCATTCATTTTTTCGCAATATTTTAGGACATTCATCAATCATAAATACTCCTCGAAAATGTGGAATTTTAAGATATTGAACACATTGTTTGATATCATAATTACTAAGTGGATATGGATATTTATTTATTAATGTTTTTAATATATAAATAGGATCTATTTTCTTTTTTTTAAGCCCTGTTTCTTTTTTTCCATTTCCAAATTATGACGTTTCATTTCTTCTAATTCAGATTTATTTTTCTTACTTGATTGAACACCATCATAAATAGCTTTAGCACCACTTATTAATAATGGTCCTAATGCTGCTAATAGTGCTCCAATAAATCCACCATATTTTTTTGATTGTAATTTTTTAATGGATTGAATGGATAAATTTAATGACATACCAGATCCTTTCTTTATACTATCATTTTTATCTTTTATTTGTTTAGGTGATAAAAGATCATCAAAATTAATATTTCTAACATCATGTGGTGATAATGTAAAAGTTATAGATCTCACTCTCGACATTTATTACTATATAAAAAAGGGGTATTATTTTTTATTATATTCCCCAATTAGGTTCTATTCCCAAACCTAATTTTCTTTTTGCAAACATAGTTCCAGTTACTACAGTAGCATACATTCTTTCTTTCAAATCAGCATCTTTACTAAATATTCGTTTTTTAGCTTCATTTTGTATTATTTTATCAGCTTGATGCCTAGATTCTATATCTTTATGATCTCTATATGCAATATCATGGTATTTACAAGCTTCATCTAATGGATTAATACCTTTAGCCCCACGTTCTAATCTATCTTTAAGATTTGTACCAGGACCACAATAATTATATCCTGGAAGATGTAATTCGAATGGTAAATGATTAATAGCCCAATTTAAAATTCCAGCACCATGTTTTTTAGATTTCCAAAATGTATGAGGTATATTATGTAAAAATCGTATAAGGTATGGAATTCCTTTAGGATTATGAGTAATAAAATCTTGAAATTTATCTGTAAGCATCTTTATGATACTTACTTTTTCGTTAAAAAAATTATCATTACCAGCTTTTTCTTCACCATGTATCACTAATAATCTATCGATAAGCTCTTGTACATCATTCATCCAAACATATTCAACAGGTTTTTCATTATATTTTTTTATTATACCCATTCCAGTTTTAGGTGATGTAACAGATTTTGTTCTATGTTTTTTTTGCTCAGCCCATAATCCTTTAAAGATCTTATTCCATTTTTCTCCAACATTTGATCGAACTTGATTAGTATTTGGATCATAATCTTTAAAAATAAGATGTGTTTTAATTGCAATTTCTATATAATTTTCTAAATCTTCATCTGTATATTCAATATCTGATAATGATTTATTTGTTAATAGACCTAATAATCCATCAGTACCTTCATATTTTTTCCCTTCTATGTATGTGTGTGTTTGTGTGTGTTTGTGTGTGTGTGTGTGTGTGTCGCCTGTGCGGAAGTGTGTGCATGATCTTTTATTTAAGTAATAAGCATTTCGCAAAATGATTAAAGAAAGGAAGTTATTTTCTCGGCGTGAACCACATTACTTTCATTGAAAATACCGGTATAACCTTTATGGAGGTCTACACCGATACAGACGTTCTATAATGGTATTTTACCGGCATAAAAGAATACAGATATTTGATAGAGGTATGAAAAAACGCCGGTATTTTGCCGGCTGTTCAATACCTTATCGGTCCCTGGTTTTAGCTGCGAGGTGAGGCCTTACTTTTAAGCGTTATTTGTGATATCCGAGGACTAAGAATAATAAAAAGAGAGAACTTAGAGAAGAGAGTAGAGAATTTTTTCAGAAAAATAATTGAAAATGCTAAGGCTTTATGCAAAGTACCCCGTATACACAAAATACCGGGTTCATCCCGCAGGGTCTCGAATTCGTTCAGATCGATTTAGAAATATCAATTTTGGACAGACTTTTGCCGTCAAGCGAACTACATATAGAAACATTATTTATCAACTTATTTACTTTTAAAAGTTTTCCTCCGAAAAATCGCCGATTTTCGTTGTCAGATTACAATACGTTGTCTCTTTAAAAGGCGAGTAAGTAAGAGCATAGCTATGTTAATATTGGATCGAATTTCCTCAATGTGCACCATTTCAGGTCTTTACAAAAAAATTCATAACGTAGTTCTTACCTGCGTGTGATCAAGACTCTCGCATGTATCTTCTGAATCATCCCATACATCAAAAGCACTTAAGCACTCCGGAGCAACTAAGCACTCCATGGCGTCTGAAACACAAATGCAATGTACTGCATGTACTAAAAAGCTAGTGGGTTTTGCGCATACACCATTTTGTTACACCAATTAAATTAGAATGTGCTTGACAGTTGTCACGTGTTAACGGCAGTGCTGTCACCTAAACACACTGCGAAACAGACACTTCGACATTTGCACAGATTTTCCACCTCCTATAGAAAAGACATAGCTCGAATGTCGCTGATAATCAGCTGAGCGACAGTGCAAGTGACGAGAGTAAGAGATAAAAATGTGTCGTGAGCAGCGTGCGCGGTTAGCTTTGTTGTTAAACTTCGTTTCTTATTAGAGTGTCTTCCGTCAGATCATCACTTGTGCCCCGTTTATCCAAACGGGAGCTTCAATACCAAAAAATATGACATAACAGAGCTTGTTTGGAGAGCCGCGACACAACTGACGATCAGTCAAAAGTCACTTTCCTTAAAACGAATTATGTTAATCACATACTGCGATTTTCTTCAACTTTGACCCTGACAGAAATCAGCTGTTTCGCTGCCATCCAATCGAGAGCTTTTATGTCGCTACAGTGACGTCACTATGATGTCATTGTAGTTTAATTGTGGTAGAGCAGGTAACACGAGGCAACGCCGTTCCCCTCCACATCCAACTGACAACCACTTTCTTTTTCACTCATACCCGAGATACGAACCTACAGAGGGCACACTGCTGCCAGGCGACGCTATCGACGTAGCAGCTGACCACGGTTTCGGACGTCACCTCCCCGCGGTGGCGCGGGCCACGGAACTGACTCACTCCCCCGCTCTCTCGGCCACAAGAGCTCGCGGTCGCGACGGGAACGCCCCCAGCGACGCGCTTTGGTACTACGACGCTTTGATGAAGAAAGTGGGGGAGCCCGGAGTGATGGAATGAGTCAGTGATGCATTATTGAGCAATACTGACACAATCAGAGGAAATTAATTTACAAGTGTGCAATCTTTGGTCGAAGTTGAATGGAGACATTTAAAAAACAAAGAAACAGTGATAGAATATGTAGGTAAAGGTAGAAAAACACGAAGGAAGAAATAATTACGCGATTCAATATATCGCGTGAACCTTAAATTTTATAACATGTAAAATAACGTTACAACGAAGTATTATAATTACCTGAAGTTATGGAATGTAACAGATTCAATGCATTCTTTAATGTACTTGTTATTCAGCCAACATACCCAACAGAAAATAAAAATAAAATCTTTATTTTAACATTTACATAATTGCTTCTTTTTGGAACAACAATCAATCATTAATTTTTCTACCTCTTATATTTGGGTTTGCTGCTTTCTGTTGCATGTTGTTGCATGCATTCTTAAACTAGCACAAATATAAATGGAATACAAATATTTTGAAAATATATGAAATTAAACTCACGAAAAGCGTTTCACACTAACAAACTCGTAATTACGAGGCTCTTAATACTGCTTACAAATGCTTCTGAGTGTCTGACTCTCATTCTGGAGCATAATCAACGTTCCCTTCTTATCAACGTTTCTTTTCTTACCGTTAGAACAGTGTATAATCTGCAGTGTATCTGCTGGAGCATTTTGGTAATTGTAATGTTCAATGACATGGTCCATATTCTCCATCAAACTTAAATAACTTTGGAACGCCTCTAGCAGGCCTTACGTTTGTAGCCGAAAAGCTTTTAAAATAAATAATGCACTTAACAAAACATCCATAGAGACATCAAGGTAAAAATCACGTTTTTTGTCTCCGGGATCCTCAAAACACCTCTCCGAAGCTGGCTAGACAGTGTCAAAACGGGCAAAAATACCCTCAGTTCCATTCGTTCTCGGCGGCGATACTAGGCGCGCCGATACTACTGTGTCCGAAAATGTCAGTTCCAGAACCACCATTATCGTGAACGAACGATACTGAAACATGGCCTGATATCGGTGTGCGCCGACCGCGTCGAATAAAAGCTGGAGGCGTCACCGGAGCTCTCGCCACCGTGTTGTGTAGCTGAAACTCGAAGCACTCTGGCGGTATGTCTTCCTGAAAAAGGCAAAATATTTTTGCGATTTGCGAGATTTGTGTGTTGACCAATGCACAAGCAATATAGCGGCACCTGTAATATTTGTAGATAGCGTTCGGCTTTTGACATGTATATCATAAAAATAATGAGCACATAACAATTATGACGAATATTTATTTCGCCTTTTCACGTCAATATATTTTAAGACATATTTACCTTTCTAAGCTTTTTTTCTTGAAATATATTTCTATTTTCTTCTAGTTTGGTTAAAAATGTGCGTTTAAATCATTTCCACTTTCACCAATTCCAGCCGTTTGGCACCCAACCTCTATTTTTTAACTAGATCTAGGCCGAGGATGTCATTTGTTTTTGAATTTGACATTCTGTATCTTTAGATACAACAAGCTCGCTTTACTTCAAATTCTTTACACAAAGAAATGAAGCTGATTATCTACGCGTGGAGACAGTGCATTAACTTGCTTCTGTACCCTCATCGCAGTGCGCAACGCAGTCAAAAGCTGCACTTCAACGAGTAAACTTTTCCGATCACTTACGGATTTAAAAGGTAGCTAGGAGGATGCAGTACGAACTTAGTAGGTCGGAATAATTCTCAGTTGTTGTTTTTTTCTGTGAGCCTTTTCTCGATTAACAGAGTGGCTTCTCATTGTACGTAGCCTAAGTCAGGATTGTAACTTGTTGGGGCTCACAGTGTTTTATTTTTCGGTCACGGAAGTCTCGTCGAGGAGGGTAGTTATAGCGGCCGGCTGGGCTGATCGGGAGTATTCTGCGACATTCCCTGAAAATAAAACGTACACTACCTACACACTCAGTACGGGATGAATGACCTTCGCAGTTGACGGGCACGGAAACGTAATCAATCAATCAATCGAAAGAAAATGGTGTTCATTGCTGGAACCCTTGCCATCAAAATGCGAATAAGTGGAAGAGATTGGTTCATCATTATAATTACACAGACGATGTTACTTTGGGTGACGGTGAGTACATGTGGGTAAGACGATTTCTCTCTTTTCGTGAAGAATATTAAATAGTTATTAACGCCATTGGTCGATGTGGAGTAAAAGCGGTTGGTGTTAAATTTTGTAAACACAAGTGGCAGTCGAAATTAATATCTATGTGTTGTTGGCAGTGTCTTTACATTTTTAGATTTCTACATTCGTTAAGAATTTGAAAATGAAGTATGCGCTCCTAACACCATTTACTTTTTCGCATTACTTCTAAATTTGCAATGTTCGAAAATTCAGTAAGTTCATCGAAAATTCGGCCTGGACCATTCTTTTGACAATGGCCGAAAAAAAATTGGAGCGGTTTTTGAGAACATTTTTTGTTCTTTGCATTAACTTCGAGCTAAGCTTCAAGTATTAATATTTGCCCAAACGATTCGCTTTTTCAAAAAAATAAAAATGTTCATGACCTATTAAATATCTGATGTTTTAGAACAGATTTCGTTTAAAACAGAAATCTATATCTTAAAATTTATAGTTTTCATTTTACATCCTTGCAATTTTCGAAAATACAGAGATCGCCGAACATGGGACAAGCGCCACTTTTTTTACCGTACTCTGATACATACGAGGAGAATATTTTCAAAAAATCATACATCACCATATCTCAAGATTTATCTTTTTAAAGAACATATTTTATACGGTAAAGAATCTCTATCTTAAATATTGAATTGTACGAAAAAGCCGAAAAACATTTGAAGTTTTCAATTTTTGATAAACTTGAGATTTCAACAAACATGAACTTTATCACATTCCTTTAAGCGTTTTGAAAATTGAGAAAATTTTGAAAATATTTTTGCGACTTCAGGTAAAGTACCTCCAAAATTCAAAATATCTGTTTCAAACCCAGATAGTCTCGATATTATAATTATATATCGGTGGATGTATATCAATTTCGGAGAAATTCAGCTGAACGGTTTACTCCCGAGCGTTTACCACACTCACTGAGCGACAGGCGATCGGACAGACGGACGGCAGACAGACGGGCAGATAGACAGTTTGCCGTCAATCGATTTTTGTGCTTCAAGGGCCCTCAAAACGGATTTTGTGTACAAGTGTTGCACCAACCAGATTTACCCATTTTTTCGTTACCAGAACCCGACAAAAAGAATTTTTTTTGTCGAAAATTCTCGTTTACACGATTGCAATTCTTCCTCTTCCTACGAAGTAAAGGCGAGAAAAAAATTGTTTTCTCTTTTTCGAAAGCTTCAATCTATAAAGTGGGAAAAGGTGTTAGCCGATTTTTGGTAATTAGTATCTTAATTTCCTTCCAATTAGTATTCTTGGTTATTAATATTCTTAAAAAACACTCCAGTTTCGGAGAAATGTTCCCCAACACTTTATGATGATTTTTATCCCCATACTTTTACGTGTTCACAATTTCTTTGACCACGTTATCTAAATGTCGTGATACAGCATCTCCGTTGCTGGGGAAAGTTTCCCCGAAACTAATATGATTGATTGCTTGTGATTCCGAGCGCGTCATCTACTGAGGTCATTAGTCCCGTAAATGTAGTGCGTGTTTTTTCCTCGGGAGGTGGCGGTGATCTTTTCCCCGCTGGGTGGCGACATCTGGCACCGATCTACCGTCTACTAGCGGGTTTTTCCTCTCAAACAGGTATCTCCCGCCAGAGGAGCACCGCCTCAACTGGCACAAGCTCTAAGCTCCCGACCGGTATCCCGACACGTGTGGTACACGTGCATGTCAGTGTAAGTGTGTGTGTGTAAAGTGTGAGGATAGGACAAGGAAGAGGAACGAAATATCGCGCGCGGTCTGTTTGTTAGGGTACTGTTCCGGCATTCGCCTGGTGTTGATCGGAGAAACCACGGAAAACTACCGATCAGAGCAGCCGATCGCTAGAATTCTCCTCCAGATAGCGACTGAATTCGACCTAGCTAACAAGACAGTGTCGAAAATCCACGGGACTCGAACCTAGGACCTCCCGGTCAGAGGAACTGCAGTGACATCAGTTGATGCACTGAGCCATCTCTCATGGTGATACTAATATGGTTCTAAGGGTTTATGTAATATTGAATGAAACATATTTACGTTGAGTTTCTGATCACCTCAAAACATTCATCTTTACAATAAATAGTCCGATTATTTACTTTCTACTTACGTAGTATAAAGAAACCATTGTAATGTAGCAAAAAAGGCGAATTGTTCGACAGAAAAATTCGTATAGTGGGGCCTTGATACCAGAAAAAGTGGATATATTTTGTTTCTGTCTGTGGTAAATTACGTCCTCTAACATGCTGCGTAGTCGGAAAACACGTTTTGTGGATCTTTGATACTGAAATATTGGCTGACGGGCAAACCCTTCTCTGTATGTCCGATCGCTTGTCTGTCCGTCCATCTGCCTGTTCGTCCGTTCGTCTGTGTGCAACGCTCAGACGGTTTTCTCCAAAGTCGATATTATCTCTCCAACATCATGCTGAACTGAAAGCCCTAGTAATTTAAAACTAATATTTTGATTTTGGGGGATCCATTTGCTAAAGAGACAGTCTCGAGTGATGTCACATTAAGGTCCAAAGTAATTACGCGATACGGTAGTTTGCGCTTCTGAATGTCGTACTATATATATATATATATATATATATATATATATATATATATATATATTTATATATATTTGCTCTATGAGAACTTCGTACCGCATGTTTGTCCGTCCATCCGCCTGTTCGGGTGGATTTGGATAGTTAAATTTGTGTTTTAAATAATTATTTTCCCTCATTTTTAAGTTTTCATAAGGCAATATATTGGAATGTCTTCAGGATGTTGAATTTACAGACTTCAATAAGGTTTGATACCTGATTATGTTATCTTCTTATTCTTTGCCTTTTCCCCGTTACTACGGGGTCGGCGCTATTGAGTGCGGACTCAATTTTTTATTAATTTTTCCGCCACTCCTTTTTAATACAGATTTGGCGATGTTTTTACGGACGGATATCCTTCCTGACGCCAACCACAAGGACGCACAATAATAATAATAATAATATAATAATAATAATAATAATAATAATAATAATAGTGACTTTATTTATGTGGCGAGACTCGGACCATCAGGCCCGCTCTTCCGCCTAACCACGTAATACATACATATATAGATAAAAATTGAAACAGTACATTTAGTAAATTAAATAAAATACAACTTAGAAATGTCTTGCCCCTGGGCACACAAAGTGAAAGTAAGAAACACAACGTCCCAGCATTTACCTTAAACGGCCGGGGAAAACCAGGGAAAACAAAGGAAGTGTGCATGCTCTTCAACGTTGAGCAACAAAAAAAAAATATTTAAAATAATTTATAAAGCATTTACTGACACAAGAGAACATTAAAGAGATGCCCGAAAATAAATGATGAAAGAGAAAAAAAAATTAACCCATACGCGTCAAAATGTTAGTAAGAAAATCTCAATCCATTAAAGAACTCATTAAAAAAAATAAAAATGAGAATGCACACAACCACCCGGCCAGGACGACGGCTTAGGGCCGATTTTAATTACATCAACATGTATCAAGGGAAAAGACGCATTCAGTCAGAGCCATGACAAGTTAAGCTGGAATGAATTTGAAATTACAAGTTGATAATACAAACAAAAAAAACAACAACTTTCTAATCTTATATTAAACTTAATTTAAACTAATTATACTGTTGTTTATTAAATTAAGAATTAACCTAAGAAGTATAAGGAAATACAAAATAAAAAAAGTTAAAAATGTCATATAGAATGTTACATTTAGCGTACAATTTTGAATAATAATAATAATAATAAACTCCTACGAAATGACAGGAATATAATACGTAAAAGTTAATTTTAAAGAGAATTCCGGTGGGGGTGTTGCTATGTTTGTTCGTGATGATATAATTTGCAAAATAATCAAAACATCTACTACAAACTCAGCGATCTTGGAATATATGTTTGTTGATATGATGATTGGCACAAACATTTACTTGTCGGGATTGTACAAATATATTGGCCTCCAAATACGGGAACGTTATTCGAATGAGAGGAATCACTTTCAGAAGTCACAGTTAAGTATCAAGATATTATTATAATGGGGGATTTGAATTGTGACTTAAGAAATCCTATCACAAAATCTGCCACTAATTTTATTCATACCTTCAAATTATATAATCTGCAAATATTGAAATTGAATTCTACTCATAGCTCATCTAAAACGGAATCGTGGATTGATCATTTGATTGTCTCAGATATTTCTAAAGTATTACTCTATGGTCAGTTTCCTGTTCCGGGTATTTCAAACCTTGACCTACTCTTTGTTGTGTACTCGGCTAAGTGCACTAAATACAAAAATAAAACAATTCATTATCGTGATTACAAAAATCTTGATCTTGCAGCATTTCAAGTCGACAGTGAGCGTGCACCTTGGCACGAGGTTTACCAACAATATTCATTAGACTATAAAGTAAATGTGTTTAATGGTATCATAACGGACATTTTCAACAAGCACGCTCCATGGAAATCTTCTCGTGTCACGCGGCCTGCTGCTCCATGGCTTACAAACGAATTAAAAATTCTTATGAAAGATAGAAATTCTGCGTACAGTCGTTTTAGAGCAACTAAAACCGATGAAAATGAAAAAGAGTACAAAAAACTTAAAAATTATGTAAAACAACAAATCAGAAACGCTAAGATTCGTTATTATCATAATCTTTTCCAAAAAAATTCCAGTACGAAGGGAGTATGGAGCACGCTGAAAAACTTAGGAATTTGCAAACGTAAGACAAATGACAGTTCATTAGAAATTCCATTAGATGACCTAAATGATTATTTTGCTTCCGTTGCACATCCAATAGACCCTATTATTAAAGAAAAGTCACTACACTTTCTGGAATCACAAGCGCCACCCTGGGATGATAGCTTCTATTTCAACAATGTTGATTGCCAAGAAGTCGAAAAAATAGTGAAGGCACTCAAATCAAATTCAAAAGGCTCTGACGATATAACGGCCAAGCAATTAAAATTGGTTTTAAAAGACGCTCTTCCAGCACTTACACACACAATAAACTTTTCTTTAACAACCGGATACTTTCCCCAATTGTGGAAACTAGCTTACATACGTCCCCTTCCCAAATGTTTAAATTCGTTAAATCCTTGTGATTACCGACCAATCAGTATATTACCAACATTATCCAAAGTCCGAGAAAAAATTGTACGTCAACAAATAGACAAGTATCTCGCCATAAATGATGTTCTCAATAGTTTGCAATCTGGTTTTAGGAAAGGTAGAAGTACGCAAACGGCCTTGTTACGAGTCACCGAAGACATTCGTCAATCTCTGGATCAAGGCAATATAACAACATTAACGCTTTTAGATTTTAGCAAGGCCTTCGATTCAGTAGACCATGACGTGCTTCTGGCAAAATGTAAATGCCTCGGTTTTTCTGATTCTACCTTATCGTGGATTTCAAGTTATTTTAGTAATAGACAACAGGCTCTAGTTGTTGAGAATACTTTTTCGTCCCCTAAGTCAGTTTTACGCGGAGTACCACAGGGTTCCGTACTAGGTCCACTTTTCTTCTTGATCTATGTTAATGATATCCCCTCTGTGCTACCAATGTGAAGTCATCATATGTATGCAGACGACTTACAGATCTATGTCAGTGAGAAACCCTCGGAAGTGGCTCATTTAGTTAGTAAAACAAATCACGATTTGTCCTCTTTACTTGAATGGTCAGTGAGAAAAGGCCTTAAGCTAAACCCATTAAAATCTCAATCAATTATAATTGGTTCCTGCCGGTCCCATAAAACACTTAAAAATCTAAAAATTCCTGATATCATTTTGGACAACACTACTGTTCCTTTCTGCTCTCAAGTTAAAAATCTTGGTCTGACCATCGATAAATTTCTAAATTGGGAACCTCATGCTCGGGACGCATAAGCACAATACACATAGACAAGACACACAACCATATCCGAGGCGGGATTCTAACCCCCGATCCTTCGATCCAAGATCGCCACAGCACTACTATCTTAGCGATTTCGGCCACCCGGAATCGGCGATACGTGATTACGGTATAATCAATCAAAAATTAAAAGCTCACTTCGAGGTAATCAAAGCAAGCTTGTGTGCTGTTCTTGCCTATCAAAATAATTGGAGATCTGCGCCGCAGACGCTTCGTTTGAATTGGTTTGGACTTTTTCAAGTGATGACAGAAGTGTTAGTAGGGTATAAATTTCATTATTATAAAATTCTACTAATGCGAGAAAGTATGTACTATTATAGCACCGCTAGTTTGGGGTTGCGACTGTAGTGAAATCATACTAGACACTTCAATGAATACGGGAATCCTAATCCTTAAATAAAAAATAAATATTTTTAACTCAAGTAGTCACTTGTAATTAGTTTGCATGTTCGTAAAGAGGTTGAAGTGTCAATTATAAAACATACAATTCTTATTATTAAATACATATTCTTGAATATTTACTTGCCAATTATACTGACAACTATAAAGGTACTCTTACTGAGTAACTTGAAATTTCATTTCATTACATTATCTGAAACACTGCACGGTACTTTAAATCTACATTGTTTGATAGTTTATTGGTGGTGCTACAGAATGTCACAGACGTATTTGCACTAGTTGGTTCTCTTTTCTATTGATAAAAGGAAGCTAAACTATCTATTCGGTTTTGCTTCACACTCTTCCAGCTGCCAAAAGTTCTATTGGCGCTAAGAAACGTACCAGGGCTTCGCGTGATATCTACCGTTCTTCTGGCAACATTCCCAATGAATAGTATCTTAACACTCCGCCAACATCGGAATATCTCAACCATTTACCTAAACATACAATATTTGCTCATGGTATCCCTTGGCCCCTCTCCACTATTTGTACCAATGTTCTGGGAACAAGTTCAATTAAACACGGAGATTGCAGAGAGTTGCAAATCAGGACAAGAGATTTTGGTCTACGAGGGAGTTGGAATGCCCCCACTAATCTGAAAACATCTGAATTTATCTGGAAACGTTAGTCTTACGTGGGTTTCGAACCCAAAGATAAAAGTGTCTACTTTGGCTCACCTACCCAAGCCACTGTATCATGGGTCAGATTCACTCACTAATTGTTAACGTATTACAGCTTTGAAACCTCCTTGAAGAGGTTTTCCTTGAGAACCTTGAAGAGGTTCTCCGACACCGTTCGACGAATCTCCATGAAAGTTGTCACTTCTACGTTGTTGTTTTTTTTCACCCAGAAGTTTTATGTGCTGTTAATTCTGCAGTAAAACTCTTACATGGTGCAGTAGAACAAAACTAATTATTCACGTCAAATGCAACCTGCAATACCCGGCAGCATTTTCATTCTATATTGTTAAATAACTCCTAAACGAAGCATTCTAAGGAATTAGAAACTAAAATTTTCATTAACATTCAATTATATATTTGCTGGTCCGGTGCATCTCGATATTACTCACCTGCTCAGAGAAGTGCAGAATCTGCAACTAAATGTGAATGAGAGGCATAGATAGAGACACAGACTGAGACGGAGAGAGAGAGAGAGACGAGAGATAGAGGAGAGAGGAGAGAGAGAGAGAGGAGAGAGAGAGGAGAGAGAGAGAGAGAGAGAGAGAGAGAGGAGAGAGAAACACATATATAGTTACTTTACAATGAAAATCTGTCAGCATCACTCTCTTTCATGAAATATTTTTTCAAAATTAATTAAACTACACAAACTGTGTTAGACTATAATATTTACAGCACCTAATACTTAACACAATATCTTAGTTATTCATGAAACATTTATAGGGAATAGTGTTTAATCAAAAAGACGTACGTGTTTTCCCCATTTTCTCATTTTATGAAAATATAACTGACTTACTATAAAAGAGTAAAACCCAGTTATTTATGCATAGTACATTGAGAAATTTTGTAACTTGAAAAATATCGGTGACGTTTGTAAAAATGCACTATTTTCAGCTTATCGCAGAAAGTTTACGTTTTGTGTGATAAAACGCAGAACCCATAGGTGGGCGTAATTAAAAAAGCAGTTTGAATAGTGTCTCGTCAGACGCAGAGCCGAGCGGACGTGTTTTCCTAAGCGCTCTACCTGCTGCAGGATGGTGTCGACAGAGCAGTGGCGAGCGGCTATCGGCCGATGGGTCAGGGGCTGCTTGCCGCGCGGTGGCGGAGCCCGGGGGAGTGCGCAGGGGCTGGGGCTCCTTGCGAGCGTGCTGGGCGCGGCGGTGGTGGCGGTGCTATTGGCGATCGGTGGGGTGGAGCTGAATCCCGGCCCTCCTACTAACGGCGATATCATCGACACTATCAATAGAAACCACAGGGAAATGATCGACAGGATCGATGTTTTGCAGGCCAGGGTCGCATCGGCAGAGGGTACGGTGCAGTCGCTGCAGACAGTGAACGAGCGGCTGGCGCACAAGGTTGATTACCTTGAGAACCAGTCGCGACGTAACAATGTCATTGTTACTGGCATCCCGGAGCAGCAGAACGAGTCGTGGGCGGATTCGGAAAGGTGTATTCTGGGTCTAGCAGAGCAGCTGGGTGTCAGGCTGGAGCTACACGACATCGAGCGCGCGCACAGGACCGGACGACGGCGCCACGGACAGCCACGCATGATTGTGGCCAAGCTGGCGTCATTCAGGAAGCGGGAGGAGCTGCTGCGTGCAGCCCGGGAGTATCTCTCCCGGAATTCTAGTGTGCGCGTCCGTGAGGACTTGAGTTGGGCAGTGCGGCAAACGCGTAAGGCGTTGATACCTTTCTTGCAGGAGGCGAAAGCTAGCGGAAGGCAGGCGTCGATTCGTTTCGACAAGCTTGTCGTGTCGGGGCGTAGCTTCGTCCTAGGCGAGCTGTCGGCCCGTCCGCGGGCGTGGGAGGGGGTGGAGCGGCGGGGTCCCGTGGGCTCGGCGAGGGGGCAGAACCCCAGGAGGGCAGACGCCCCCGCCGCGCTAGCGGGCGCCTCTTCGCGGCCTTCCCGGCCCGCGCCGGCGGCCGTGACCGCGGCCGCGCCCGCGGCGGCGCCCCGTTCTGGGGTGGTACGGGGGACTGCTGACCCTGCGGCTTCACAGGAGAGGCGTCCTCGCTCGCGGTCGCGCCGGAGGTCTCGTTCGCGATCCCGGCGGAGCTCGCGGAACTCGGCGAGTCCCGGTCGGTTCGCGGCGGACAGCTTGGAGCGGCCGTACACGAGGGCGATGGCTGCTTCAAACATCTCGCAGCAGCAGGAAACCCGCGGTGAGTCGGAATCCAATAGTTCGCCGAATAGGCAAGAATAGGTCATAAGGATAGGATGTTGGAACATCAAAGGTCTAGGCTCTAAGCTCAAAAATGATGACTTTCTGAGCTACATAAATACGTTTGACATAATAGGTCTCGTTGAAACTTGGTGGAAGGAAGGTGAAATTTTAAATGTACCTGGTTTTTCAGCTGTATGCAAAAACAAAAAACGCAGAGGTGAAAGAGGCCGGTATCCGGGCGGTGTTGCGTGCCTATTTCGCGCTAGGTTAATGCATTTTATTAAGGAAATTCCTACAAATTCAGACAATTTTCTATGTATTAGACTAGTAATGCAAAATGCGGACATTTCGCTGGTATTTATTTACCGGCACCCACAGGGCTCCCTTTATTTCTCTCCCGTAGCATTCGGTGAAATCAATGATTTCATAGACACGTTGAAGCAGAGGTATCCGAATACTGACTTACTAGTGTTAGGTGATATGAATGCTCGAATTGGCAATGAGCAGGAAGTGTTCTCGGACTTCGATCGGCAAGACGCGAGAGCGATTACGAGAAAAAGCAAAGACCCAGTCTTCAATAACGAGGGGCAGGAATTGTTGGAATTATGCGACAGATTTAATCTCGAATTATTAAACGGTAACCATGGACAGGATACAGAAGGGGAACTCACGTTTATTAGTGGAAATGGGGGTAGTGAAATAGATTATGCTCTGTTGTCTCGTGAAATAATAAGCAATTTATTAGATTTTGTGATCGAGTTACGGGCTGAATCCGACCATTTGCCTGTGTGCGTATATTTAGCGGTAAACGCCACTGAACAGATATCGACAGAGGTGCGCGCGGGAGCAACGGACTTGGCATTAGCAAGAGAACGGTTTACCTGGAAAGAGGATAAGCGGCAGGAATTTGAGGAGGCTATTCTTAACTCGGCGGGGTGGGCGCGAGAGCTGCGGTCGCCTGAGCAGCAAACAAGGGATTTAGAAGGGCGGCTGTTCAGCGCAGGAAGAGGCATGCGAAAGTGGGGGGCAGGAGGAAGGGTACTGACCCAAGGGTGGTTTAGCGAGGAGTGTCGCGAAAGCAGGCGTGAAGCAATATTAGCCTTAAGGAAGTATAGAAGCGTGGGAACAGGTGAAGCGAGAAATGCCTACTTGGTATTACGCAAGCAGTACGAGGCTACAATTAAGAAATCGAAGAAATCTTGGCAGGAAAGGGAGGCAGCAAGAATAGAAGCTATTGTAAAGAACGATCTAAGTAAATCAATCTGGGACGTTATCAGATCTCTGCGTAGTAATATAAATGCACGTAATGAAATTTCAGCAGACGCGTGGGTGCAGTATTTTTCACGAACGCTCGCAATAGCTGACTTTGAAAGAGGGGCAAATATTTTCACTGAACGGGTAGTGCCTGAATTAGATGAACCGTTAACGTGGAATGAAGTGAATAAAGGAATTTTAGCCACGAACACTAGAAAAGCTTGCGGCGCGGATGGCATTCCGACAAAATTTATTTCGGAGTCGTGGAACTTAGATCCGGAGAGTATTCTGAATCTGTTTAATAGCATTCTTGATACCGGGTCGTATCCAGAAACTTGGAGTACAGCTATTCTCCAACCTATTTATAAAAATAAGGGCGATACAAGTTGCCCAGATAATTATCGTGGCATTAGTATTTTACCAGCGCTAAGCAAATTGTTCTGTAAAATTCTTAACGTTCGACTGAGCGACTGGGCGGAAAAGTATAGTAAAATTTCAAAAATGCAAGCAGGTTTTAGGAAAGGCTTCGCGACCACCGACAATATCTTTGTGTTAGATACACTAGTAAAACAGGCGCTTTCACGTAAACGAGGCCATTTATATTGCAGTTTTGTGGATTTCGAAATGGCGTTTGATTCAATCAACAGAGAATCGTTATGGCGAAAACTAAATGAACTAGGCATCTCAAGTAAAGTTTTAACGGTGTTACAGAGTATGTACAGAGAAATAAATTTCTGCGTTAAGTGCGGTGACGGAAGTACAACGCAAAAAATAAAATCAACATTAGGGGTAAGACAGGGTTGTCCTCTTTCACCTCTGTTGTTTATCTTGTATATAAATGATTTATTGACATGGGTACAGAAAACCGACACATCTGCACCGGCAATTGATGGCCTGAAAATTCCCGGATTACTTTATGCGGACGATTTAGTTCCATGCTCAGAAACGATTGAGGGATTACAGTCGAGTTTAAACACCCTAGAAAGATATAGCGTAGCATGGGGACTAAAAGTAAATATTCAAAAAACGAAAATTGTTGTCTTCAAGAAAGGGTTTATTTGGGGTAACAAAGAGAAATGGTATTACGCACAGAAGGAACTCGACCGTGTTAAAACTTTTACTTATCTTGGTGCAAAATTCTCTATGAACGGGGGATGGAATAAACACATAGTTGCGGCTCATAGTAAAGGAAGAATTGCTCTCAAAGAAATCGGTTGCGTAATGCGTAGAGTACCGGAATTGCCTTTAAAGGTGTGCGACACAATGTTTAAATCGCTAGTGCTTCCAGCAATGAATTACGGGGTGGAAATCTGGGGAGTGGACAGAATAGACAGATTAGAAAGCATCGAAACAGATTATTATAAATTAATTCTCGGAGTCTCTAGATTCGCAGCTAATGCCGGCGTCTTAAGAGAAGTAGGTAGTGTAGGAATTTGGAAAGATTTAAAATGAAAGCCATTAAGTTTTGGATTAGATTAGCAAGTGAAGAGTCTGACACGCTTATTCGCAGGTGCTTTAGAGCGCAACTACAGGAAAACGATCAGCGCTATTGGGCGTACAAAGTGAAACGGGTACTAGAACGCGCAGGTTTGGGAGACGTTTCTCCTGAAATGATTGAGAATAGGGGAACACGGGAGATAGAACAGTTAATTTCAGATCGACTTTCGGATATTAAAAGGCAAGATATTTTGGCAGCATCGGCAGAAAAATGTTCGTTAGTGGTACAAACTCACACGAGTCCTGTATGGGGATGCGAAAGTTACGTACACACACTAAAAAGGGATGCAAGAGGGGGATACGCTTGGTTTAGGGTAGGAGGGTGGATGCAACGTAGAATGAAGGATTCGAACGACAATGGAATCTGTGTACTTTGCGGTGATAGAGAAGATTGGATCCACATCCTGTTAAATTGCTGCGCTACAGAAACTTGGAGAGGAAAATGGATGGGAATGGGGAACTATTGCTTCCAATTCAGAAACATAACGCTCGCTCAAAACATATTAGCTGATAATAGATCTCACTTCATGAAAGAATTAGGAACATTTTTAGGAAAGGTTCGAACCGTCAGGGAAACGGTAATCAGGGAATGGGAAAACAGCACTGGTTAGTAGTACGAGCGGAGCCTACACCGGAGATGAAATAATTAATTCAATAAGCAAGAGATAATTAAGTTAACTAGAAAGGTAATCAGTAATGCTAATCATTAATAATAAGTAGTAAGTTAGTAATAATTAAATTAGTCAGTATGCGATAATTAAGTTAATTAGTAGAAAATTGTTCGAAGAGGCGGTGGTGCGGGCGATCTTCTGTGGCGGTGTTTGATTTCAGAAGCCGTGGAGGCCAAAGACTGGATGGAGAAGATGCCCACGCCAGGAAATAAATAAATAGTTTAGAAAAAAAATCTAGTAGTTTAGCATGTACTCGTCTTCTGACGGCAGGTTTTCCCCCTTCAGGGGTTTTTTCCTCAGCCGTACCTTATGGTCTCCTTTCCGCGGCTTTGATGCGATGAAGAGACCATTAGGGGTGAATGCCAGAATTCGAAAAGTTAGATTGCGGTAGGATGTAGGTATTGTAATGGCTTAAAGGCCTTCAGCCTAGCCACATAGCTAAAAGAACTGAAAATTTGTACAAATTTGTTATAATTACCTATTAAATAAATAAATAAATAAAACGCAGTTGGATTCGTGCAAATTTTTTATATTATGCTCATATACTTTTGCTTTTTAGTATCCAATTAATATTTTATTTTTCAAAGTTTCGCCTTTTTTTCTTGATATGAAATTTTATACCATGCCAAATGGGGAAATAAAGACTCAAAGTACGTTTGGACCATTTGGATGTTTAGACTGCAATTTTAATTTCGACAGAACCAAAGACAGGTTTTGGTTTGCAGAATTTTAATATAATGATGGTTGTTAAATGAGCCCCAAACTCTGGTGGGTATATATACCCCAAACATTAAGGGGCTCAAATTACATACACTACAACTTGTGTTCGTACCATTTTCGTTTTATATGTCTCGAAAGGTCCTAGGCACCAAACAAAAATGAAAAACTGGAATACTGAAGACATGGTTAAGGCAACGCAGTTAAGAACAATGAATTTGATTTGAAAAAGGCTTCCATAACGTTTCTCGTACTCTTCAAAGGCTTGTTCGTGTTGACAAACCTTCGGAAGAAGCACTTTTAAGTGGATCTAGTCTAAATTAGGAAAAAAAACCTATATTGGTGATGAGCTGAAAAGAAATTGAGTATTTTATTGTCATTGAAAATAAAATCTACGTTCTCACCAGAAAAGATTTTATCAGGGTAGGGCACTGTTGTATACCAAATGAAAACAACCCTCTTCTATCTGTAACAACAATTTATTTGGCGACGAGGTAAAAGAAGATGGCAACAGGCGACCAGACGGCACAACTCATCGGGCTACTACAGCAGTTACAACGAAACGAAGAATGGCAGGAAAGACGGGAGGAGCGCCAGCTACAGCGGCACGCGGCCTTACTGCAAGCGATCACGGCCATGGCCACGCCAGCGGCTCAGCGGCAGGTAGTACCGTCCTTTCCCTGCTTCGACGTGCGCAAGGAGAAATGGTGTTCGTACGCGGCGAGGTTGCAGCAACACCTCGCTTTCCATAAGGTAACGGACGAAGATAGCAAGCGCGCATTGTTTCTAAGCATTCCTAGTAGCGAGCCTGACGAGTTATTGCAGCAGCGCAGCCCGCACGAACCAGTAGAAAGTTTAAAATTTAAGGAGAACCAATGTCAACAGCAGCTGGCCTTGCACAAGGAGCACAGGGAGCAGCGGGTGGTCGGGCAGAAAGAACGGCAACATGAGTTTCCAGAGTAGAGTGCAGCTTAATCAAGATTTTTTGAAGGATGCGCCGCAGCCGGCGCCATCACGGAGCGTGGACGAGGCCAAGGGAGTGGTAGCGGCGGCTTCTAGCGAGGTTGGCGTGAGGGACATTGCCGCCTCCAGAGAGGTCGCGAGCCAGGCGACGCCAAGCAGTAAGGCGGGTCGCTGGACTCGGCGCCAGAGTGAGACGTGGCAGACGAGGAAAGGTCGCCACGTTCCCGGCTTCTAGCGAGGCTGGCGAGAGGGAAATTGCCACCTCCAGAGAGGTCGTGGACCAAGTGACGCCAAGCAGCAAGGTAGTCGCTAGACTCGGCGCTAGAGTGACGCGTGGCAGACGAGGAAAGGTCGCCACGTTCCCGGTAGGAGACGAGGCTGCAGTGAGCTACCACAACGGTGACCCCTCAGCGAAGGTGAACACGCTCGGCGAGGATCAAGTGTGCACAAGTAAGCCAGGTAGGAATCTTTGTAATGGCAACTGGTCTCTGAAGAGAAACAGACTTCAAAAGAGTAGTAGTAATCAGGAGCAAGATAGAGCAGCAGAAAGCCTTAGATGTGAAGTGAATTGTAGCAAGATGCAGATAGGAATGCAGAATTTTCGTGAAATATTCATTAGCAATGAATGGAAATATACAGTTATAGATCAGGAAGAATTATGTAGAAAAATGTATTGTGACTTTGAAACTGACAGTAGTAGAAATAGGCAAAACGTTGGGAAAGCTCAGAGCAAAGAGTAAGAAAGTGAACAGATCGGAGAGTGAGCGTAGACCAATGAACGGTCATAGTAACATGAGGGAAATTTTGAGCGTGTCGGTGAGCGAGCTTACAACGTTAAAGCGAAGTTTACACGAAAGGAAGACTAGTGAAGGCTCGGTAACAGATAACGTAGTTGCTAGTGAGAAGCTATTGATTAGAAATGTAAATATGTATAAAATTGAAAGTAATAGTAAAGTAAATTGTAATATGTATAAAACTGAAAGTAATGGTAAAGTAATTGTTAATATGGGTAAAACTGGTAGTAATGGTAGAGTAAATAGTGGTGCAGATGAAAGCGTAAGCGCTGAGAGTAGGGAAATAGAATCACACAACGATCATATTGTAAGTTGTAGGCAAGAGCGCAACGGACAGTGCTGTAAAGAGCAGAAGACGGGGCAATACAGGCTGGATAGCGACAACAGGACTGCCGCGGTTAGTAGCAAAGAGTTAGACGGTGGCAGTTGTGATGATAAGACAGAGCTCGTTTCCAAAAGTATAGACAGTGACCAGAACGGTAAAGCGCCAATGCATTTGGAGTTAGAAGTAGAGGTGTCAGCACACGAAAGAAAGCAATTCGAATAAAGTTTGGTATGAAAGAGTTGGCGAAAGCCCGAAGTAGAGGTATGAAGTTCACACATAATGGTGGTAAGCAATGCAAGGTTAGATGTCGCGTAGTGCACCGTAGAAGTAGACGCCTGGCTCAAGGCGATGGCGCCAGGGCCACGGGCGGCAAGTTAGAGTGCAAGCTACCAAACGGGTACGAGTGTAAGCGATGGGCGAGTGTAAGCCCACGGGTGAACTTAGGAAGCCTAGGCAGCAAAGCAGTATCTTTGAAGCGCAATGTGATAGTTCAAGTGACGAACATTAGTAATTATTGTACTGACAGGCGGGCTGTTAAGAGAAAGAAAAAACTGAAGAAAGTAGCTGTTAGGCTGTTTTTTGTGGAAACTAGTCGGGCGACAACTAAGAGACATGACAGGGTTGTCCTCAAGAAGCACAATTTTGGTTGTATTTTCAGTTTTGAAATTGTTTAGAGATAACACCCGCAGGAGCAGCAGTCGCAGCAACGGCAGCAGCCAAGCGAAACGGACGCCGAAACGCAGAAGATGGTCCCCGGGGAAGAGGAGCAGAATCTGTACCCGGAGCAGCCGCCGCAGCAGCGGCAACCGCACAGCAGCGAGGCCGGGAGACAGGACACAGCCTCAGGGACGGAGGCGCCATAGCAGCAACCGAAGCGGTGGCACCATCATCGGCAGCAGATGCAGTAGCACCTGCGTGGGCAGCAGGAGAAGTAGCAGAAGACGGCGCCCAGGCGCCGCAGAGCGCGCCTACGGAAGCGCATCGCCCCCCACTCCCACAGTTAGGTGGGGAGCCACGAAGCCACATCAGAGACGGATGTGCAGCGGCGACAATCAGAGCCGTGATTTCATCAGCATCAATCAGCAGCAGCTACAGCAGCCCCCGCCAGGGCGGTATCAGGAATATGTTAGGCACCGGACGTATTACATACCCGGCATTGATAAACCACAATCGGTAAGGCAAAGTGAACAGGACGAAAACTCAGACAGGCTGTTTAGTTTTCAGAACGGCGGACTCGAAGTTGAATTGCCGCCGCAGAACGAGCAGCCCGACGAGCAGTCAGCACCAGTCGCAACAGCAGCACCGGGTGGCCAACCAGCAGTTGAACAGCGGCAAACGGGGCCGCGGCTGATCGGGCGGGCCCGCCTGCATGCAGCGACGCCGCAATGCAGAACGCAGTCTCTGAGAAAGAGGCGCGACCGGTGCAGTTGCCTGATCGGTAGCAGCAGCAGAAGAAGCAGAAGGCAGCACCCAGCCGCTGCAGCCCGCGCTTGCAGAAGCGCATCACCCCCTACTCCCACAATTAGGTGGGGAGGGTGTAGTGTCCGCCTGCGCCGGAACTACAAAAGTCCGCCAGCAGCGCCACAGGCCAGCACAGGCGCCGTAGAGCGCGCCTGCAGAAGCACCTCGCCCCATACTCCCACAATTAGGTGGGGAGGGTGTAGTGTCCGCCTGTGCCGGCACTACAAAAGTCCGCCAGCAACGCCAGAGGCCAGCACAGGCGCCGCAGAGAGCGCCTGCAGAAGCGATACGCCTCACCGCCCCAGGAGAGCGGCCAAGGCGTGGAAGGCGCCCCCCCTCCCTCCTCCTGTAGAAGAGGGGGCACGCAGGAGATTCCCTTCCCCTGCGAAGGGGTGGAAAAGCCGACGAGGCAGCCGCGGGGCCAGGGCCCCGCCATTCCGTCACCGACCGCATTTTGTAGAGCATCGACTGGACTTGAATATTGTACCTGGCATACTCACTTGTGATTCTTGGTTAACGGCTTTCTGTAATTTGTATAACGACCCGGCTACGAAACATCTCCTTGATATTGTGACTCCTGGCAGCGTTTATTGGAATATTCATTTGGGATTTTGGTTAATAATAAATTGTTGTTACAGACAGAAGAGGGTTGTTTTCATTTGGTATACAACAGGCACCAACTTTGTGAAAGAAATGGAATTAAACACCTGTTGAGAGAAGATGCATTAGCCAGTAGGGATTATTTTGACCTTTTTATATGTTGCCACACGCATGTTTTAACTTCAGAGGCACCTCTTATCACATCATCTTACAAGGAGGCTCTGTTGGCGGCTTGAGAAAAACATATTCCCTTCGAATGCCAAAAAATGTAAAAGATGAAAGGCCAAAACAGACTGGTAAGAAAACCAAAACTAGACACTGCAAATGTTTCAAATGAAAGCTTCTTCAAGATGAGGAATAAGAAGAATGGGACTACTCTTTCAATTCAGGAGTCTCTGTTTTGGAATCCTTGTAGTAGGGGTTGAAAGTCCCTGTGATGGCTAAAGGACTTGTTTCTTTTGCAGTGGACCATTTTCAGCCGACCACCGCACAGTGTGTACTTTTGGCCAACTAGCTGGAAAAAATTCAATTTTCGACTGAACTGAAATAGCAAAATTGTTATATTTCTGTGTAGTAGTATGTCTGAACTATGTGGAAACGTTGTTAGTTTTCTCTTGAAGGTCACAAGGACCCCATTGGTGCATGTCCAAAGACGTCCAACGCCGCTCCGCCAGCGCTCAGCTCCGAATGGCCCTCTTCAGTCCGTGAAGTTCTCATGGTAGGAATACACTACTCGTCTCATTCTGTGATTTGTGGGTTTACTATTAGTAATCTACAGACGTTTACGATTATTTTTATGTGGATAAAATTTAAGTATTTATTTTTGATGTGCCTAAAAACGTTAATGGAAAAGGTGAGCGATTTATTTTGAATGTATTATACGTTCTCTAAATTCAATTAGAGTTTTAGTGTATTATACGTTATACACCTTTCGGGCCATATACATTTTAAAACTAGTACTTTTGGGTTTTTAATCGTGAAAAGACTAGCTGCTTATACCTGCTTATCTGAATTATATATACATTTTTACAGAAAGGGTCTTCAAGTTACCCGCAGGTTGTTATTTGATATATGAGTAACAAATTCAATTGAAAAGAGATCTGAAGCTGTATTAAATGTTTTCTTACGTGAATTAGGAATTATAGAACCTCACAAAACATTTTTGGACAAAATTAAGTCTTACGTTAGATGTATTTGTCAAAAAGTTGAAACCGGATTGCAAAACTCCATAAGAAGTAAAGAATTGTTCTTGAAATATAAGTCGTCCTGGCTACAAGAAACTCTTACCCTTCCCGATTAAATGTTAAAGGCAGTCCCAGGTCCATCACAAATAAATGTAAAAATTAATAGAGCAAGAAGACCTAATGAGTCTTGTGGAATTAAAGCTAAAACCATACAATTGAACATTTTGTAGACACTACTAGCTCAGAAAAGTTATCCATAGCTATTGAAATCAAACTAAGGGAGTATGACAAAAAGATAGGTGGCAGCTATTGATAAGGAGCTCCGTGAAGCCTCTTCGAATAGGAGAATTACAATTAACAAAGCTCGAAGATCCATTCTTCAAAAGCCTGCATCATTGTCACTTGCTTTGATGATGGATATCAATATTTCAACCCGCCAGTATGTACACGCACAGTATGTACACATCTTGAGTGCATTTTGCACATTTCTTATAGTTCAGAAATACGAACATGGCAAGTGAGAGTAGAAGAAAATAAAGCGAAAGTGGCGAAAAAGAACTAGAAAAACGTCAAGAGCAAACGCAAATATCAATTTGCTCCACCGGCTGCTTCTTAGCTCAGATCCATTCAAGTTGAGCATAAGCACCAAAACTATAACTGCACCTAAAAAAGTGAAACATGAACTTTTCGTGTTATTAGAATGAAAGAATAAGGCAAAAACGAGACGGCATATTTAGAAGAATCACGATCAGAAGAATACGCGGGTAGTGTTTCAAACTAATTTGTAAATATTTGTTGTACATTCCTCTCACTTAATTTTTGTTTTCATTTTTCATTTTCGGCTTTTTATTTTTGTATACTTTCATTTCATTTTTCTTGCATAGTATGTTTTGTAAAATTCAAATATTATGTCCAATAGAGTTAAAGAAATTTAGCGTTTGAAAAACGTATACTGTCATTAGGGCTAATGAAAGTATTCAAATTTCCTAAATATTTTACAAAATATTTTGTAAAAATTTAAGTTTTATAACCAGATTTGTTTATTTAGACATTATTTACACATCAAACTTCCAAAAACTACGAGAAATTCATTTCAAAGAGAGATATTAATTTTTTTTTTTTACACACTGTGCACCGTGGAGAACTGTAGGTCTAGGGAAATGTGTGAAATATGGGCGCGCAGTGACTGTGCTGGGGTTGAAAAGGCCATTTACATTTGTGATTATAGTAAAGGATTTTTTTATTTTCCAATTTTTGTAATAAAATAATATTTACATAAATAAACATGTAATTTGTTCCTCTAAATCCATGTATTAATTAGTAGGTTAAAGGGGTTCGTAATACCATCACATACTTTTTTGTAAAAATACTACTTCTTTTGCATTTTAGATTTTTTACACACTTTCTGAGCAGTTAATGGGGTTCATATTTTTCACATAGTTCGCACAAATCTTTAAGTTACCACATTTCTTTTTACAAAGGCATTTAATTTATTGTTTTTTCAAGTGGAAATAAAAGTGGGTGCTCATAATACCACCTTCTCCTCTATTGGAATGAGCAAAAGTTCTCGTGGCTCTAGTCTCCACAATCATTTCATTTTCCATTCAACATTATACATTCTCGTCAAAAATCAATTACTTTAGTTTCTAAAATATACGAAATTGTACAAAGAATGAGGCACCCAGGCTGGGTCACACATTGAATTGGTTACTCCTAAATGGAGGTACCCCTTCTTTGCAAATTTGAATGACTGCAATAGCTTTGCAACGGGAGACGCAGCAACTAGGCACTGGGGAGAACGTGCACTTGGTGAGTGTCGTGTCGTGTCATGAGAAGGCGCTCAGGCGGCGACGGCCCAGCGGCGGATGAGGCGCTGCATGGGCATGGTGATGGTCAGGTCCGCCGGCGCGTGGCCCTCGGCGTCGCGCGCGCGCCGGTCGGCGCCGCTCTCCAGCAGCGCGCGCGTCACGTCCTCGTTGGTGCCGCGCGCCGCCTCGTGCAGCGCCGTGCGGCCCTGGTCGTCGCGCGCGTTCACCGGCACGCGCAGGCGCAGCAGCTCGCGCAGGCAGTGGTCGTTGGCGGCGCGCGCGCACAGGTGCAGCGCCGTCTTGCCCGCCGCCGTGCGCGCGCCCACGTCGAAGCCCTGCAGCAGGAGGAACTTGATGGGCTCCATCACGCCCGCGTTGGCGGCGCTGTGCAGGGCCGTCCAGCCCAGATTGTCCCTGGCGAAGATGTCGGCGCCGCGGTTCAGCAGCTCCTCCAGGCAGCTCGAGCTCCACGTCTGCGCGGCGTAGTGCACGGGCGTCTTGCCGTCGCCCGCCACGGCGTCGATGGCCGCGCCCTGCTCCAAAAGCTGCGACACGCACTCAGGCCTCTCAGTGCACGCGGCCAGATGCAGCGGAGTCAGGCCTGCGTTGGTCGCCATGGTGATGTCGCAGCCGGCGTCGAACAGCAGAGTCATCATCTCGGTCTGGCCCAAGCTGGCGCTGGTATGGAGAGCCGTCCATCCGTTGTTGTCCTTGGCGAGAACGTCCGCACCGACATCGAGTAATTCCTTGGTGCTGGCTGTGTTCCACGATTCGACGGCTCTATGCAACGGGGTCTTCCCGTCGTTTCGCTTACAGTTTATACCGACCCCTGCTGTCATGAGATCGCGCATGAATTCAATCCTCACATAGTATGCTGCACAATGTAAAGGAGACTCTCCCTCATTATCCTTGTGTGAAAGATCTACTTTCCCATCTATTAGGTAATCGAAGATTTGCTTGGTACCCCATCTAATAGAATAAAACAAAGCGTTCTGTCCATGTTCATCGATTGCCTTTGTATCTGCCCCTAATCTAACGAGTTCCTTAATGCATTCCAAATGGTCTGCCATTGGTTTCGGATTATCCTTTGAACACGGGGAAGGCAATCTCATTTCAGGGGCGGCTTTGGCGGCCAATAACAGCGGAGTCATCTGGCGCGGACCCCGGAGGTTGATGTGCGCGCCTCGCTCTATCAGCGCTTTGAGGCTCTCTGCGGCGCCCTGGTCGGCGGCCCAGTGGAGGGGGCTGCGTCCCCATTCGTCGGACGCATTGACGTCACTTCCGTTGTCTAACAGCATCTCCACACACTCTGGGTTGTTGCTCACTGCAGCGAAATGCAGAGGCGACAAATCTTCAAGCGTCTGTAAAAAAGAGGATTGCCCGTTTTACACGGTAAAATTGTAATGCGATATAAGAGTGTAAGTCAGTAAATAACTGCACTTTTGTTGTGTTTGTCTATAGGATGTTCAATAATGTACACTTTCCAGCTTTAAGACGACATCGTACATTGTCCTTATGATAAGTTTCGGCGTTATCTCGAATTGTTCGCATTAGTTGTTACGACGTAAACGAGACAGCACTACTTTTCACAAAAAAGAACAGATTTTTCTAGTCCGTTTTCGTGATGTGCAGGTTTACGAAATACTGATATATTTAGTAGGATTTCAGCACAATGTGAGTGCAATGTTTTTCCTTAGCCAAGGACTCCACCATATGGTAAACCACTGAAAAGTAGACAAACAGGATGAGAAAATAACAAGGTGTCCAGTCTCATCCACTACTGATACAACATTGAGCAAGCCCGTGCCGTGATTCTGAATAACCGATGAGTGACTATTGACGGAGGCAAACTATATGCACATTAGTCAGGTTCTTTATATGAGAGCTCCGAGTTCAATTATCAAGACTTTTTTTCGAGACAACGCTTATCAACATACCACAGTCCAAGCAATTAAAAATATGTATTTTGAAGAATCAGAACATCCCAGATAGAGTTACGGTGTTCTCACGTCTAATTATTATCCGTTTGGTCCACTTAAAGATGCTTTAAGAGATCAAGAATCGAACAACCTGTGTTCTGAGGACATCGAAAAGATAGAAAGTGCTGTGATTGTTGTTGTTGAATTGCCTTTATTTTACGTGGCGAGACTAAGGCCATGAGGCCTGCTCTTCCGTCTGACCACGCAAATTTAGTTACACTCCTTTCACCAACTAGCGGAAAGAAGGTATTACTGAGGCGACGAATCCGGCGATTTGAATTTAGCTCAGAGGCTTCATTTAGGCTTGAGGGTCTTTTACATGCAAGTAAAACTAACATGGGACAGCCGGCTGTACTTCCCCTACGAAGGAAGGCGTACAAAGGATTTTTTCGCTCCTAAAAATCCACGACTTCGATCGAGTTTCAACCCGCGAACTTGTGTATAGCAGTCCGTTACGCTAACCGCTACAACCATCGCCGCCGCAAAATGTGTAATGGGCCGAGGGCATTGAATAACATGGTTCCTATGTGAAAAATGGTTTCATTGTAAATTTTGTACCGTTGTTGTAATCACTGAGTGCAGATACGTATTGACTTACCTTCGTAATTCTTATAATCAGCAGAACAAATTTAATTTAAACTTTTGGATATTTCTAGCTCTCAAAGTGCTATGCTGTATTAATTTACTGATATTACTCTTTTCCCCAGAGTAGTTTTTCGAAGCAATCCCTAAGACGGAGATTTTCTGGAAGGATAGTAAATATTGAACATAAAATTCCTCGAACTTACAGTGACATATTTTTATACTTCTCGAGAAATTCAGTTACGAAATTACATCTTATTTTGTCAACGAATTAAGAAGTTCCTTTGTTCAATTTACATTCTGTATTAGAAGTGCAAAGTTAGTTTATTTAACATATGCAATTTCGTGAAGACTAAAGGACTTTATGTTGTCTTATATTTTAGAAAGTGCTTTAGTCTCCTTGGCGTCTCCTTAGACACATCCCTGATCTGATAAATCAAACAGTCGTCTTCAATTACAACGAAGTCTAACTTACAACATTTCTAATTTATAAAAAGGAAGGCTGAGTTCTTATTGGCGCATGCAGTTCGCAACCGTCAAATTCTCTCCCCCTTCGCCTAACGAACTCACACAGTCGAGCTCTAATTTTTATACACAGCAGTCGCGTGTCTCCCTGGCTGGCACTCACAACTGTTAATTATGTTAATTTCATACTACAATCTTTAAAATGTGCGTGTGTGCAGCATTTGTCTTGATTTACTTCCACTCTAATAACATTTTGATTTCCCGTTCTTTTCGAAACGCACCTTAGAAATGGAGTCAATACATTATAATCACTCGACTCGTCAAATGCTCACTACTGATTAGTCAGGTATACTTTAGGTTTGTTTATAATGTTTTTTTCACATCGAAAGTTCAGCAACGCGTAGGCATTACTACATGTAAATATTTACAGTCATTCAGTGTATAGATGGCTCAGAATAAACGTTATAAGTTCTAGGGCATATGGGAGAGGTAAATAATATTTTTTTTTTGTCAAAGAACACGTTGTGGGAAACAGCATACAGCGAATTTACTCAACTGCCTTTGACAGTTGTCTTTGACACACTCGCTTTTGAGCGAGTGGGTGTTGGGGGTTGGGGATGCGTACCCGCGCGTTGGCGTCTGCGCCGTGCTCCAGCAGCAGGCGCACGGCGGCCGCGTGCCCGCGCGCGCAGGCGGCGTGCAGCGGCGGCACGCGCGCCGAAGCCACTTGGGCGTTGGGATCCATCCCGAAGGCGAGCAGCGTGGCCAGCAGCTTCTCGTCGTCGTCGCGTGCGGCGGCGAGCAGTGCGCAGGCGGCGCTGCTGCCGCGGAGTAGGTCGGGCGCGGCCTCCACCAAAGTGCGCATCACCGCCTCGCTCGCCGCCACCAGCAGCGCGTCCACCAGGTAGGCGTCCGGCCACACGTCCGCGCCGCCCGCCTCCTTCAGCACGCGCTCCACCTCGGCCACGCGGCCGCGCTCCGACGCCCGCAGCAGCGCGCGCCTCAGCTCCCTCCGCGCGCCCGTGGGGATCATCACTTTCCGCGGCTTCTGCGGGAAGCAAGTGGACACACTCCACGAGGTAAGATATATATACTGCGATTTTTAAAACCTCGTACCTCAGGGCCACTCAAATCCCATCTTCGCGATGGAATATGTAACGGCATTTCGCCTCTTTTCTCGGTCTTGCCGGTAGAAGTCGCATGATCGCAAGCACTGCTTCATACGGTCGCGATCGTGGGAAATCTAGCGGAACGACTCAGAAAGACGTGAAATGCCGTGACATATTCCATCGCGAAGATGGGATTTGAGAGGCCATGAGGGACGAAGTTACAGAAATCGCAGTATAGGTGTGTCAACTAGCCGCCTTTGGGGCAAATTTTCTGAAGCCAGTTTGAGTCTAGTTCCTCGCTTATCCGTATGGTGCGCACGATCGGTTTGGGTCACGGTTTAAGATATACATCTTAAGATGACATCTTAAACTGATGCTATTACACAGTTTTATATATTTCCTAACCATTTTCGTAACTGTTCGCTTTGGACTTTCCACCGCGACGACGACCAATTCCACCGCGAAGCGACAAATCGCTGACTTGAAAATAGTAATCAGCTGGCCACAGAGCTGTCGAATGAATCACGACCAATCACGACCTTGCCAAATAAGACCCAATGATCGCAGCGCTCATATGCGAGAACTGTGAGAACTAGCCTCACATAAGCTTCAGTTTTAGACTGGGAGTGAACACACCTATATATCTTACACCGTGACACAATCACATTTACTGCGATTTTTCTAGCTTTCCCCTTCAAGGCCCGTCATCACGGTGGAATATGACACGATATTTCGCGACGTTTAGAGTCGCGCCGCCAGATACCGCATGATTGCGATCGTATCGAGCAGTGCTTGCGAGCATGCGCCCTCTAGCGGCATGACGGAGAAAGACGCGAAATACCGTGTGATATTCCATCGTGGCCATAGGGACTGAGGGGCAGAATTACAAAAATCGCACTATAACATTTAACTTTCTTGTCTTACGAAGTTCATCGTAAGAAAAGGAAGTCATGAAATCGTGCGCTGGAAAACGGCGAATTTTCGGCAGAAAAACTCTTATTGCTGGACTCTGATAATAAAAAATATGGTTAAATACTGTTGTTAAGTTGAGGGGGAAATTCTAACAGGTGGTGTAGCAAGAATCCATGTTTTGTTGGTTCTTGATGCCGAAAAACCAATTGACGGCAAAACGTCTGTCTGTCTGTGGTCAAGTAGCGCCTATACCATTCAGCCACATTCTTCAAAATTGATATACCCCACTCGATCTGAATGAACTCGTGGCTTTGGGAGTTCAAACAGATATTCTGATTTTTAAGTGCACTCCACAAGAAGCCTCAAAAATATTTTCAAAATTTTCTCGAAAACGGCACCAATAATTTTTAAATAGCACTTCTGAAACAGATATCAACACTCTCCACAACTTTTGAAGTTGTAAAAAATCGACGTTGTAAAGCATAGATTATTTCATGACAGTTATATTTTAGATAATTACTGTTTACTGGGAAAGTCTTCCAAATTCATGTATTTATAATAATTTGAGCGAAAGTAACCTTTTTTCAGCAATAATCTCGATTACAACCAAAATAACTGTGGCAATATCGAATTGTGATCGTATGAAGAAGGGGCGTCAAATATACATGCACTTGCAAAAATATATTCTAGCATACAAACGTATATACAAAGTAACCGGAAGCTCCGGTTACAAAAAACAAAACACACACACACAAAAAACCAAACACGCACACACAACAACCACCAAAATCTGTGTTGGCCGACATGAAGAATTCCAGGTCTAGTTTCGCCGAAAAAAATTCTTTGAGAAAATTGAGTTTAAAAATGACTTCAGGGCGCGAAATTCAAACCGACCGTTACGACACGGCGGCGGCGCGGCGTCTCCTTCTGCGCGGAGCACTTCTTCGTTTCTCCTCGTAAACGATGAAACAGTCGAGTAAGAGTCTTTAAGGTATGCATCGCGTGGATTACACAAGAATACGTTAATAGAATCAAATATTTGTAGGTTCAGTTCAATAAATATTTTAAATGTACTTACTCAAATACAATTTTGTTCAAAATGATAGCCGCGGCACAAAAGACATCTCAGTCATCATTTTTTGTAAAACTCATTACAAATGTTACAACATTTAGTGCAAAAAATAAATATTTTCAGGCAAATAATACCAATTTGACAATTACAACTGCTTTTCGGCCAGTTCATCACGTGTCTGCCATAAGACGTAATTCCACAAAATTAGCTTCCGAGTCATTGCTGCATTTCAATACGATATATTCTGAAAGCTAGAAATGTTTACTTCATATTTACATGTCAAATAACCTTTTAAATAATTTCAAAAAGATTATGTGTAAATGTATAACAAAGGGTGGAATGTAGGAGACAAACAAAGAAATAATTTGCAAATTCTAAATTACGAAGTATTCAACTGCCTGGAATTTCGTTCACGAAGCGCTGTAAATTCGGAGGGGGCGAATACGTTTGTCACCAAATTACAGTCAAAATAGTCATAATTTCGAAAAAATCAACGTGATCTTATTTGAAGATATGTTTTTGATAAACACATTTCAGTAGGAAACTAGTAATGCTATAGAATATCATAGATTTTCCCGTATTACTTTTCAACTTCCCTTGCTCTCGGCTAGCTTTTCGGACTTGCCATATACTCTTGCCAGCTACTCTCTATCGCCACCCAAAGACATTTTCTTAATTTGCCCATTTCTTAATAGTAGAATGGAAATATTATTTTATGAATATTAAAGAACAATAAAACCTCGTCCTAAATGCCAATTTTCTTTGAAAAATTTGGAGCCGTTTTAAAAAAAAATGGCGTTTAAGCGCTAATGTAAATTCGAAATTTGAAGCTCTTTTTCACAGAAACCTTCTGAGTTTTCGAAAAACGTCATTAGAAGTACTTTTAAGCGCTTTAACAAAGATTTTCATTGTTTTTTGACGTTAAATACATTAATTAAAATATAAAAGGAACTATAAACCTTAGTGTACTGTTTACTAATGTTCGTGAAAAAATATTAATTTTTTCAAAGAAAACTTAAACTAGAATATTGCTTACAAGACTTCTAGACACATTTATTAGCAATTGAACTAGTTTTCTTTAAAAGATTTTGATAAAATGAATCCAACATTTATTTAGGCAATATCAATTGCAATGATGTCTGTGCGTAATCTTTTATACGAGCTACCTTAATGCAAGATGCAATTTCATAACATTTAATTACAGTCATTTCCACACATTCAGTTTCATCGTGTATGGATACGAGTTAAGTGATAAAAGTAAGTTTGAATACATTTAAAATAGTACAATACAAAAACATTTAAAATAGTAAAATGTACTCTTTAACGTTCTATAGCCGAGAAACAGCAACGTGTTTATGATGTAAAATAAATGCTTACGCTTTGGAAATTCTTGTTTCTTTTTCAACTCTCAAAATGTTTACCCAAAAAGCGAACCTCATTTTATAAAAAAAACGAGTAATCAACGTTCTACGGAATTGTTTTATATTCTTTGAAATTATGAAGGGCTGTAATATGGAACGTATTACTGATAAAATGTTAACATATGCATTGATACGTGACCTTGCCACCATCTGTTAGATCACTAAAAATGTACAGTAAAATCTGTCTAAACCGGAACCTGTACAAGCCGGAAACCTGCCATAACCGGAAAATTTCTCCGGCCCGCGATGTTAAATGGCATATTTACACGGCATAAAACGGAATCTGTCCAACGCGGAAACGGAACGGTTTTTCATGTCCTGCAAGAAAAAAACCTTCATAAAACGGAATTTCTGTTAATTTAATGCAGTTTGCAGAGAGATGGGAGATACTCTTATTGGAATGAAGGCATCTGCAAGTCTGTTTTAATATCTCTGTCCATGTTGTGTTTTACACTGTGGCCGCACAGTGAAGGAAATGTGCTCCTGCTGTTATCGTAGAATTCGACCTTGAGGTCATCTGTCTCCCACGGCGTAAGCAGTCGGGGAATTCCCTCTCTCCCGACTCTGTAAGCGTGGGTAGGTGTAAGGGCATTGCTTCAATTTACGCGTCTTCCTGTCTCGCGTTGGCAATCGTAACCCTTTGACCAGAGCCGAATTGCTCAAGGTCATGCGAAGCTGTCAGATAGATCTATACCGCGATTTTTTTTAACTTTGCCTCTCAAGGCCCGTCTTCACGATGAAATATGTCTCAGTATTTCGCATCTTTCTCAGTTGTACCTCTAGATATCTCATGATCTTGACCGTATCAAGTAGCGCTTACGATCATGCCACTTCTAGCGGAAAACCGGGAAAGACGCGAAATGCCGTGTATACTCCATTGTGGCCATAGGGGCTTGAGAGGCAGAGTTAGAAAAGTCGCAGTGTAGTACTCTGGATTGTGACGCATTGTGCGCTGAAAGAGTCTGCGAGAATCGGGTGCATGCACTAGCCGGAGAGGTGATGTGTTTTTATGAGTTTCACAACCAGTTTGACAATAATTGAAAAACAACATAAAACTCTACATATTAAAATTCTTCAACTTAGGAAAACATATGAAAAGGTGTTTGTAAGAGAGAAAGCCATAAAGCAAAACTCTAGATTATGTTGAAATAACATTATTTAAACAAACAAGTCGTGAAATATTTCTTTTTACCTAATTGTCAGAAATAATTATGTTTAATATTCATTTATTGGTGATTTCTTCCATAAATGAGTTTTATGTTAGTATACGTTTTATAATTATAATAAAGTCATGTGACTAATTTCAGGACGGAAATATCAACATAAAAAGCGTCATAAACGGTCAATTCTGCCTAAAACGGAAACCTCCCTAAACCGGAAATTTTTTTTGTCCCAATCGTTTCCGGTTTAGACAGATTTTACTGTACTTTTCTAATATCCATTGCCGCATTGCGCAAATTTAAATCAAGTTTTGCGGATTGCTTGTAAATTGTTAATTTAACAAACATTTTATATAAATTATTGTAAAATGCTATTTTTGATCGATATATTAATCTCGTACAACCCTATTTGCTTTATAATCGTCCTAAACATACACATTTGTATATATAAGCTAAGAAAGTCTGTTATTTTATATTTTATAAAATTTTGTGTACTTAAAATAATGCATTTTCGTTATTTATCCTGTATATCCTAAATTCAGTATCCTCAAATAGGTCACCAAACATATTCTTAGTACTATTTTAAAATTTTCTTAGGTTTAAAATTCTCTTAGTTTAGTTTTCTTAGGGGAGCGACGGACTAATTTTGACGCCCAATTACTCCTCAAATACGCATATTTTGGAAAAATTCAACATGGCCTTGTTTGAAGATCTGTTTTTAATGACCATATGTCATTAAGAAAAACAATTTTATTTTCCCACTGTAGTTTTATTTTTTTAATTTTAGAAAATGTTTGCAAAATCAAGCATTTCAACGAACATGAAAATTGCACCATTCTCTTAAGCTTCCTTTATGCTATCTAAGGTCCCAATTAAATTTTAAAAAATTGTACGGCATCTAAGAAAAAAAGGTTAAAAGGTAATAAAAATTGCCTATGTTTGACACAAAATTTCGCAAAAAATACTAATTGTTTTTGAAAAATTGAACATGACCTTACTTGAAGAGCATGTTTTTATGAGCGCATTTCATTTAAAAAATTGTAATCTTCTGTTTCTGTGAAATGTTTTCATTTTTCAATTTTCGAAAAATCAGAGTTTTCAACCAACATAGAGACTGGGCCATTCTCTTACACGACCTCAGACTATCCAAAAACAATATTTAGTGAAAATTGTTGGCGCCATTTTTTTGAAAACTTGGAATGTCCCAGGGTTTTCGTGTAAAGTACGTCCAAATTAAAATATGTCTTCAAATTCAAGGGACCACGAGATCAGTCAGATCAATCGGGGAACAGTCAGTTTTTGGAGAAAATCGGCTGAACGATTTAGTCGCTAGCGTTGTTCACTGACAAATGGACAGACGTTTTGCCATCAATCGATTGTTTCGTATCAGGACCCACATAACAGGGATTCTGGAAGCACCAAGTGTTAGTAGATTTTTTCCTAAATTTAGCAATTGGATTTATCCACTTTTTCGTTACCAAGGCCATATAATAAGAGTTTTCGCTGAAAATCCGCCGTTTTCGGCTCAGCAATACATAACTTTTCCTATAATCCGTATACGTAAATATACGGAATGCAAAAAATGTATCTTTACAATTGTAAATTGTAGGAAGACGCGAAGTTTTTTTTTTTCATTTTCGAAACATAAAACCTGCGAACATGAACTTTTGAAACATGAGATTTATTTTACCGAACATGAGACCTGCAACATTATAATGCGAGAATATTCCCGTCTAAATGTAGGCTACACAAAAGTGTTATATTCTACTTGCTTGCTTGATTGTAATTCGCGGGCGCGTCAAGTGCTAAGTAATTATTCCCTTAAGTGTAGTACATTTGAAACTGGTAAGTGACGGTGATGTTCCCCACCTCATCTTCCTCGGGATGGTGATATTCAGCGCACACCTACACGTCGGCTAGAGGAGTTTTCTCCAGATAGGTACCTCCCACCAGCCAGCGGAGCCCAGCTTCCAGAAAGGACAAGCTCTAAAACTCAACTCCCGACTGATTTCCCGACATGTGAGGTAGTGTAGTGCACGTACAAGTAAGTGTGTGTAAGTATGAGATGGGAATAGACCGAGGACGAAGAAGGAATGACCCGTGGCCCGTTTGCTAGGTTAGTGTTCCGGCACTCGCCTGGTGTTGGTCGGAAGAATCACTGAAAACTACCGATCGGAGCAGCCGGCCGCTAGACTTCTCTTCACCGTGTCTGAATTCGACCTAGCTATGCAGCTAGTGTCCGAAATCCTATCACCCACTTGCTTTCTTCATTGCCTTTATTAATGTATTTTCCATTAGGAATTAAATTATTTTTCCACTTAAACACAAACACTTTGCATTAAATATCTATTTTTATCTTCAAATATATGTATTGTGAACTTGTCTGTGTATAATTGTTTTTGAATGAAAAGTTTTCTCCACACTAAATAGACCAAAGAATAATTGAACTCCCGAGCCAAGTACCGAAAAATTATATTTCAATCTAAAAATAATAAAATAAATTCTCAGAAAATTCATCTCAAAAGCCTTTACGATATCCTTACAACTGCCTTCCGTAGAATTGTTAAAAACACTTGTCACTGTGCACTTCAAACTAAAAAGAGTCCAACGGATATGGCCTTGGCCATCAGTTGTGAAAGGACGAAGGCGCTAGAGATCGGACACCGGTTTACTTTGTGAAAAGATTCTGGCGCAGCCAATGCATTCTCGGAATGAGTTGCCCCTTTGTAAGGCCTGTGTCGTTGGGAAGGTAGTTTCCGGAGGTCCGCGATTTGCCTCACGGGCGTCTCCAGTCCGGCACACTCCAGGCTATCAATTTCTTTTCGCAGTGTGGAGGGTTGAAATGTAAGCGACGGAAATTTGA
>JAHLJT010009419.1:78637498-78671180 GCA_031308135.1 Acheta domesticus | reverse complement strand
AAAATAGCTTGAAATAAATGGAAAACAAAAATCAAAACGCGCTAGCCTACAATACTACGTGAATCAATTAAAAAACAACTAAATTTAAAATTATAGAAAGAATAGTGCAAGCCACCCGACAACTGCCAACGATCGCAGTCCAAACGCACGATTTAAATGTTGGCGGTATCTGGAAGTATGTACACCAACGCCCAGCTGCAAACTCATATTGTAAATAAAACACCGTTTGATCTCCTTCCGGTGGGCACGCCTATTTGAGTCACATAGCGGGCGCGAGGGTGCGCTGTATGCTGCCTCGAGAAAACAGCCCTTTGCCTTGCAGAAAACTGCCTCGAGAATTTTTTGCACCCTCAAAAATTCTATTATTTCATTGAAGAAAAAAGAATCCAAACTCACAACTATTCACTACCTTTTTAATGTTAACACATTTTATAAATCACAGAAAGATGGAAATTTTTAGGTATATAATAATAAAAAATACTATCTCAGAAATTTTACAAAACAAAATATAACAAAGAAAAAAATTAGAAAATTATTATTATATAGATAAATTAAATAAATGAAACAGTTACTCTCCTTATATTTTAGAAATTCAATTGTTTTTCATGGAGGCGTTTCCAGTAACTCAAGAAGATGCATGATTTCTTCGTCTGTTCAGCCCTTTAGCAAAGACAAACAAAAATAAGACTGAAAGTAATAGGAAAAAAGAAAAAAAACATTCATTTACTTTATTGATTTTGCTTACAATGATAGAAAATATTTATAAACGGACAATCTGAATAAGGAAAACATTCATTTGGAATACTAAAAATAATTACACGAGTGGGCGTGATAGAACACAGAGTGCTGCAGTCAGTATTTTTTTTTATTTTCAAATAAGCTTTACGACTGATAGGGCGAAGACAACGAAACGGAGATTATCGCGTTTCGTATAGAGTGTTGCGAAGTGAGAATACTGGAGCCCTCTGACATGCCAAATAGCCGTACTCCACTTTAGAACAATAAAAGCACAAAGGTTGTCGCGTGCCCACCGGAAGCTTAAGCGCAAGTCCATGTCTGAATGGCACATTGTAGATTTTCAATATAAAGAATTATCCCCTCTTGTTTTATTTAAGTGGTATAGATACGTTTTGTATCTCCCACATGCAGCCAATGTTTGCAAATAAGGTCCCTGAAGAAAGATGTTTTCACGGAGACTGTGACGTATTGCATTTTAACTTCTAAACAAATGAGGGGATTTGTTAAAAAAATGTACCTAAATATTAATGTCTAAGAAGAGGATTTTAATGAAAAATCTTTTTTTCACTTTAGAACAGTGTCTGTTAATGGAATTTGTTTGGTTTTTTAAATCTTTGATTTATATGAGAACTAGAATTAATGAGACAACATTTTTATTATATAATTTTTTTATGATACCAATACTTTTCAGAACGGCTTTAAAGTTCCAAATGAGTACCAAACCTTACTGGTTTTATTAACCGTAAATATTGCGCGAAAATATCCGGTAGAGTCTTGAAGTTTGCCACGCCCTCTTCACCCCACTTCGGAAGTTACAATAAGGCCTAAAAATACCTGCTACGTAAAATATACGGAGGGCCACGGAAGTGAGTAGTTATTGGAAAAGGTTGACAGAGGATTCCTAACATCCTCGAATCATAAGCAGGTACCACATACCGATGCACTAGTAAAAAGTACAAAGGGAAAAATATTATATTTCTAGAATTGAAAATTTTGAGTCATAAAGAATCATAAAAAATGATAAATCGAATCCTAAATATGTCTACAAAACATAATTTATATTCACGTATTATTATATTATTAATACAATAATAATAATAGTAATAATAACAATGATAATAATAATATTCAAAATAACGTCTCGCAAAGAGTCGCTAAAATCTGTAAAACTCTTTTAAATGGAAAGAACCTCATATCAGCCATCAACACTTGGGCAGTACCCGTGGCTGTCTATACATTTGGTGTTCTTCATTGGACAACAACTGCCCTGCAGGAGCTTAATCAAAAAGTTAGGACCACTCTTACCAAGTACCGCATGCACCATCCCAACAGTTCAATGGCAAGACTATACTTATCTCGGAACGAAGGAGGTAGAGGGCTTCTGGATTTTGAATTATTGTGAGCGAAACAAATCAACAATCTTCGCAAATACTTTCTTCAGAAAACGACGGTTGTGCATGAAGCAATTTGTGCCACGGACAAGAATTTTACCCCACTGAACCTGAATCTAGCGGACTCTGAGAGACCATGTATCACCAAAGAAGATAGGCTGAGTGAGTGGACCCAGAAGCGTTTGCACGGCAGGTTTCCTGCTGAGCTCGTAGGGAACGCTGTGAACATGGGATCGTCAGTCTCCTGGCTCACAAAATCTGGCCTCTTTGCTCAGACAGAAGGCTTCGTCATTTTATTCAAGACGAAGTAACTTCCACTCGCAATTATCAAAGGTATGTGATTGGGGATATGAGTGTAGAGGACCGCTGCCGCCTTTGCAATCAACCCGGCGAAACTCTCCAACACATAACGGGCGGGTGCTCTACATTGGCACAAAGAGAATATCTAAGTCTGGACAACGGGTTGCTGCGGTAGTTCATCAAGCCCTAAATAAATAAATAAACAAATGAATAAATAAATAGATAGATAGATAAATAAATAAATAAATAAATCATATATATAAAATTCTCGTGTCACAGTTTTAGTTACCATACTCCTCCGAAACGGCTCTACCGATTTTGTTGAAATTTTATATGTGTATTCAGTAGTATGAGAATAGGTTGTTATCTATTTTTTATGCCCCTTAGTGGTAAGGGTGGTCCAATCCAATTTTTTTTTTAATTTTTCGGACCAAACTTCTTAGGCAATCCGCTACACACGGTATGTATTTCACACACGGTATGTATTCCACCCACGGCGTTTCTCTATATTACGCACCTGCTCAGCGACGTGCAGAATCTACTACTAAAAGTGAATAACACGAAGGGGGAGAGAGAGAGAGAGAGAGACGGAGAAAGAGAGAAAGAGAGGGAGAAAGAGAGAGGAGAGACGGACAAAGAGAGAGGAGAGACGGAGAAAAAGAGAAAGACACGGAGAAAGAGAGAGACACGGAGGAAGACAGAGAGACACGGAGGAAGAGAGACACGGAGAAAGAGAGAGAGACACGGAGGAAGACAGAGAGACACGGAGGAAGAGAGAGAGACACGGAGAAAGAGAGAAACACGGAGGAAAAGAGAGAGAGACACGGAGAAAGAGAGACGGGGAAAAAGAGAGGGAAGGAAAAAAGAGAGATATAGCGGCAGAACGTCTGCCGGGGTCAGCTAGAAAAATGTTTGTCTCCGCGAAATTTTGTTGCGTTAGGTTTGAGGACTCTTAAGCATATTAGAGACTAATATATCATTAATACTATAATTAGCAGGAAAAACGGCAATTACTATTTGACCGCAGGTAAAAATGACATTGGGACTAGGAACTTTAATCTTAAAAAAACAGTTTTAATAATTTGTGATGTTTGGTTCTGCGAAATCTTTAATTAGTCAAAATTAATTAATGTTTAGTTAGCCTTCGGAAGTTGCTATTAAGTTCTCGAATGTACAAAATGGAAAGTAGATTCATTGTTGAAGAGCTAAAAATGTGTACATGTATTTTATAACGAATTTTTAAATGATTGTTCTTTAGGGAAGATTTATTTATTTTCTCCTGCCGTCTTTTAATATGTTTGAGTTAAAGATTTTCGTTGTTACTGCCATTTAGTGTAACAATAGGTAAAGAGAACCCTGATTGATTTACATGATGTAATAATGTAATTATAACTTGATCAGTATCTCCGCCAGGCGTCTATCGGCATCACTTCTGACCAGTGTTGCCAGATGTTGTACAGCATTTCCGCAGTGTTACCTGATGTACCTAATCCGCAACCCGCATTAAGCGATGCACTTCGCGGATATTGAAATTAAAAATGTTGAAATTACGTTAGGTGGCTTCATATTAAACTAAGATTAAAAATAAATTGAAAGTACATTTATAACAAAAATACTGATATTTTATATTTGTAATTTCTTGGGTGAATCGAGAACATTATATATAGTGAAAACACATATAGAACAAATATAGTGAAACAATATCGCATTTATTTAATCAATAAAACGGAATTTATATACTAGCTGACCCGGCAAACGTTGTTTTGCTATATAAATTATTCCTAGGGTTATTTTGGTAGAAAAGAAATAGTAACTTATTGTCAGTGTTCGAGGATGTGTGTATATATGAGTTAAAGAGTCATGGAGCGCTGTGAACGATGATGGAATATAAAAATAACACAATACCAAACATTTATATTTTTAATTTATTGTAATTTATTTTTTAAAATGATGTAAAACGCTGCTGATAATCATTTTACTAAAAAACAATATCAATCCCTCAACGTAATAGAGTGTACAATATTTTTTGTTATTCCATCTTTAGCTAACACAAATAAACTCGATGGCTTGCCCACTCGAGAGCATGCCACGTATAATTGACCGTGTGAAAAACATGGTGTGCTCAAATCTAAGCCACAAACAGACATCGTTTGGCCTTGAGACTTATTGATAGTCATAACAAATGCCAATCTTAAGGGAAATTGAACACGTTTAAACTGAATTAGCACATCTGTGGGTATAGTAGGGATCTGTGGCAGTAATATATTATCACCTCGAAATTTGCCATTTAAAATGATGGTTTCAACAACGTTTTCATTAATTTTTTGATAACTAATCGTGTGCCATTGCACAGCTGTGGCGGGTTCAAATTACGAAGCAAAATAACCGGAGATCCAACCTTTATTTATTTATTTATTTAGTCAAAAAACAGTAAAAACTGTATATGACCTTCAGTTGTAAATTATGTGGCAGCATGCCTGGTAAATCTAATGAGTTTAAGATCTCTGCTGGATAATTCACAGCTTCGTGGGCATCGCAAACTGTGTCAATTGATTTGTATGACACCAAGTCCCCTAGCAATAAATGTTGTATTTTCAGATTTAATTCGTTGACGTCCACATTTTTTGATTGATGTTTTCCTCTATTTTCCGTATTTTGATTGATGTTTTCCCCTATATTTAAATTATATAAATAAATCCTCATTCATTAGAAGAAATCCGCGTTTTTGAACTTAAAGTTCCGAAATCGGAAGTTTCACATTTGGCAACATTGCTTCTGATCCAGTAAGCAGCACGGAGTAGGGATGAGATATATCACACAAGCCGTTTCCGGCCATTATTTTTATTGTTTGGGGCGTCAATAGTACGGTTTACAATTATCAATTATTTATTTCGGTGGAATTAATTTTCAGTGGATTAATTTGCAGGTCTGTAATAATTTATTCCTATACATAAAGTTATTAATTTTGAATGTAGTTCCCACGTTCAGATAATTCACTGATTTAGTACTTGACATGTGTCATGAGCTCACACCAATGATTTTTATTGTGTTACAGGCTTCGATTATTCTGATTGTCAGTGTGTGTAAAAATTTTTGTGAAATCATTTCAAAAGAGAAATATTGCAAAAGGTAGGTAAAATAAAAAATATACACGATGTACACTGAATAACATTAAATATGATATGCACGGTAGAAGGGAAATTTCTTTGTGAAAAATCTTCGAGTCAATTCCAATACTAACTTTTTCAACTATACAAGTTTTGAGTAAATAATTGAAATTATCTATTTAAAGTAGTATAATCATTAAATGACTCTTTATTAAGTAGACATGTAGACATACATAAATCCTAAAATCACGGCCACTTATTGTTGGATCTATCAAAAGAAGGAATAATTATTTTCAATTTTACTATACGTAAAATTGAATTAGAATAAGTCTTTTTGTTTAATCACTTTATTAATAAAATGTTATTTTTGACGTCACTACTGAATTTTGCAAGGCCTGCTTTACTCAGGCCCCGAAGCGAAATTGTCACGTGATCAAGGTAGTCAGTGGTCGGCTCCCGTGCTTGTGGCGTTCGGTGGTGTTTCATGCTTTGAGAGTGGCCATACAGGTTTTGTGCGTGTTTTCACTGTTCAAATCGAAATTGATATTGTTTGCGATTGTGCGTACTGTGTATTATTAACTATCGCGCTTTACGTGGTTGTTGCTTTCAGCAGAACTTATTATGTGCCGGGCGTTTTCGTATGTGCATGAAAGTAACTTAAGTTAGGTTATGTAGCTAAAGTCGGAGATCTCACAGTGCCGGTAAAATTACACAACTTCTTCGTGACGCATATTTAAAATATCTAGCCATCTTGTTATTAATGAATAATCGTTTTGTATTTTACAGAAAATGCTTTGTGTAATTTGAATCCTTTTTATTTCAATCAAGAGCGGATTCGATCGAGAACCATGTATACCCTGTAGGTGCATGTTTCCTATTATACGCTTTTGGTATTTACATTTATATTTACATTTTGGTATTTACATTTTACATTTTATCCATGTTTCAATGAGATTACAAAAGTATTTGTGTCGTTTACGAACATTAAAAAAACGTACCTAAAAGAACGACTATCAGTGTTACTTGTTTATGTAAATTTCAACTTGATATACTTAAGGTACGCAACAACCAGATGTTTGATTTGATTTAATCTATTTGGTCAGAAAGTAATGAAAACTGTATACGACGTATGGGGGTGAAGACTATTTGCGCACGTTTTCTTAAGTTCCACAATTCCTTTCCAACATTTTAACTACAAATGCGATGGTTGAAAGACGCAGAAAATATAAAAATGACATAAAAATAAAATTTTAAAAAGTGCGAGATTAGCAACATTTGAAAAAAACTGAATATTTCTTTCCCGAGTTGTATAAAAAAAACTTGCAACGGTAAACGAAATGCAGATGCAATTTTTCAGCATTGCTAACAAAATAGTAACTCACCCTCAGCACTACTCCTACCAATAAAAGCAAAAGGTATGCTCAACAAAACATGCGCATAGTGAAGCTACATTTACATCCAGAAGAAAAACAAGGGGCCATCTCAGCATTTCCTCAATGGATCAGGGAAACAGGACAAAAAAACTGATTGAGATGGGGGTCATTGACCCGGAAGCTTAAGTAAATTACTTGTTACAGGGGTTCTTTTTATAAAATTATACAATATAAATGTAAAGTAATTCACTATATATATATATATATATATATATATATATATATATATATATCATTGTTTTGTTGAAATTAACATTATTTTTTTTGATGGTCAGTATAGTCTCTAATTATATAGAAACAGTTATGCAGCAGACAAAATTTTATTTTTAACTTAAATTTGTTAACCAACTTTAATTGTTTAATGTCATCTGGCAATGCGTTGTAAAGTAACGTACATGTATGTAGATTTCTTGTAATGATTTGTTGATATTGACAATTGATGAACATGATTTTTACGACGTGTGTTGTAATTATAAATATCAGTATTACGTGGAAATATGTTCCCACCGTTAAGTCAGTTTGACAAAGATTGCAGATTCGTAAATAAATAGGCAATGTTGATACATTTTACTGGCCTTGGAACATCCGCAAGGCCTGATTGCGGATGATTGAAAGATTTAATTTCCTTAAAATGAATAATGATAGTTCATTTTGTAAATGTCTTAGTCAATTGTACATTGCCGAAAGATGCGCAGTTTGTTAGCCAAATTTTCTCCACTTGCCTCCCAAAACAAACCTTGTTTGGCGAGGCCGCCGGAGCCTGGAGGACTTTCGACTACCGTGATCACATGACTCAAAACTATGACGTATGCTTCGGGGCCTGAGTAAAGCTGGCCATGTGAATTTTGGTAAAGAAAATGGCGCGTAACTAAACAATAGACGATTATTATTGCTATACAATTTCTCTCATTCGTCGATAAAGAAGTTTCATTTTAATAAATATATTATTATTATACTTTTTTCATTACAAAATATTTCAATTTGTTTTATTTACTTGTGTTATGAATAGTTAACAATGCCAAAAAAACGCAAAGGGGCTTCTTTGGACCGTCAAACATGTAGAGCTGCAAGCATGCAAAATAGAAGAGCCCAAAGAACAGAAGAACAACATGAGCAAGATAATACTAATGCCCGAGAGAGCATGGCGCTGTTACATCAAGCAGAATCAGGAGATACACGAGCTGGACGAAATGAACAGAGAAGATTAGAACAAAGACAAGCACGCCATTTTATAGTTAATAGACACAGAGCAAATGATCAACAACGGCAGCAGGTATATCGATCTCTTACATATGATTCTTTCCTGCGACTAGCATTCGAGTATGAGCCCGATATTCAATATTATGCTCATTCAAAAGTGGTTATTGGTAATATGGATCAGGAATGCCCGCATTGTAATGCCCTTAAATTTAAAAATGAGACAGTCGGGATGTGTTGCGCGTCAGGATAGGTGCAACTACCAGCAATTGAAACACCACCTGAACCATTGAACGGTTTACTCACCGGCACGGATCCAGATTCTAACCTGTTCCTGAAGTCAATTCGAACATTCAATTCATGTTTCCAAATGTCATCGTTCGGAGCAACAGAAATAGTTAAGAATAGCTCTGCAAATGGTCAACAATTCAATTCAACGTTTAAAATCAAAGGCCAAATATATCACAAAGTGGGTTCATTGCTGCCAATGCCAAACGAACCCCATAAATTTTTACAAATCTACTTTATGGGCGGTGAGGATGTACGCGTGGACGCACGTTGTAGCTACAATAACCTTAATTCACTTTTTGCAAGACGCATCGTCAGTGAGCTGGACGCTCTATTAAATGAGCACAATGAATTGCTAAAAGTATTCAAATCACACATGCATAAATTACAAAGTGATAATCATGCTATTGTCATCAATCCTGATAAAATACATGCTGGAGAACACATTCGCAGATTTAACGCACCTGTTGCTGGCGACGTTGCTGGAATCATGGTTGGCGATCGTACAGCTACACGAGAAATCGTAATTCGTAGAAGAAATAATAATCTCCAGTTCATTGCTGATACACACCTCTCGCTATGACGCTCTCCAATATCCACTAATGTTTTGGAAGAGACAAGACGGATATTGCATAAATATCAAACAGCGAGATCCCGCAACAGGTACTATATTCATTATGAACGTGATCATTACTCATTCAACTAAAACGTAATTTATTAATCTTAATTCATTAAACTTAGCTATTGTTAACCAATATTATTACAGGATATTATATTATATTTTATTATAATAATATTGCATTTATTATTATTATTGTATTATTATTATTATTATTATTATTATTTTTATACATTATTACAGGAGCTGAAACAAACAAGAAAGTTAGTTCAAAGGAATATTATGGGTATCGGTTGATGATTAGCCGTGGTCAGGACGTCATTCTACGATGTCGTGAGTTTTGTCAACAATGGTCGACATTTACGTGAAGATAGAGAGCAAAAGACTACGATGCTTGCGATATAATCAACAAAAGCTGCGTGCGGAAGAATACATTCACTTGCGAGATGCTATTGTCAACAATGCCGATGCCGCCGAAATTGGTAACTGTCATTCTACCGTACATAGGCAGTCCACGTCATATGCAAGAATATATACAGGATGCTTTGACTTTCGTGCGCGAATATGGACGATCATGTTAATTTATTACGTTTACATGTAATCTAAAATGGCCAGAGATTACATCGTTACTATTGCCTGGACAAAATGCAATACATCGTCATGACATTACAGCGCGTGTGTTCAGACAAAAATTAAAGTCTTTAATAAATTGTATTACAAAATTACATGTTTTTGGTTCCACACGTTGCTGGATGTATTCGGTTGAGTGGCAAAAGCGAGGATTACCTCATGCACACATTTTGGTTTGGTTAATCGACAAAATCCGTCCTGAAGAAATCGATCGTATAATTTCTGCCGAAATCCCAGATCCGTCTACTGATCAATTGCTGTTTGATATTGTTACTGCAAACATGATTCATGGACCATGCGGTAATCTGAATCGTTTGTCGCCTTGCATGGCAGATGGAAAATGTACCAAAAGTTTCCCTAAAAATTTCACTAACGATACGATCACAAATGTTGACGGATATCCAATATATTGTCGGAGAAGTCCCGATAATGCTGGACAATCATTCATTAAAAATATCAACAACACAGGCGTTGACATTGACAATCGTTGGGTGGTGCCATATTCACCTCTGTTAAGCAAAACATACAATGCTCACATCAACGTTGAGTTCGCAGTTCAGTGAAGAGCATAAAATACATTTGCAAGTATGTGAATAAAGGCAGTGATATGACTGTATTTCGAGTTGAAAATACCAACGACAATGTTCCTCCAGTAAATAGAAACGATGAAATAACGCTGTACCAAATTGGTCGGTACATCAGCTCCAATGAAGCTGTTTGGCGTATTTTTGGTTTCCCAATTCATGAACGGGATCCAGCAGTTATTCACTTAGCCGTCCATCTTGAGAACGGCCAGCGAGTTTATTTTACGAACGAGACAGCGATTGATCGTGCTATAAGTCCACCAAAAACTACACTCACCGAATTTTTTGAATTGTGTAATCGTGCGGATGCTTATGGTGCATTTGTACGAACATTATTCAGAAGTACCACGCTATTTCACATGGGCTCAAACAAAAAATGGATGCCCCGCAAGCAAGGCACACCAGTTGATGCATGTCCCGGTTTATTTAAATCAAACATCTTGGGACGAGTATTTACAGTTAATCCAAGGCAGACTGAGTGCTTTTATCTTCGACTGTTGTTAGTTAATGTCACCGGCCAATTGTCATTTCAAGATATACGTAAAGTGAATGGACAACAGCATACAACGTGTAAAGATGCATGCCTTGCACTCGGCTTGCTGGAAAACGACAACCAATTCGTCTACTGTTCGCTATAGTGCTGACTACATGTTTTCCGGCTCAAGCAGAGACATTGTGGGATAATCACAAAGATTCAGTGAGTGATGATATTTTGCATCAACATCGTACACGGTGCAATGATTTAACGTTACCATTCAGCGACGCTATGTACAATGAAGCATTGATTGCAATTGAGGATCTATGCATTATCATTGCTGACTTACCACTCAGTCATTTTGGTATGCGTTCGCCAAATCGAAGTTCGTCTGATTTGATAAACACTAAAATGCATCGCGAACTACAATACAATAGTGTAGAAATGGCAGAGATTGTTACTCGCAATGTCCCACTAATGAATGAAGATCAAAGAACTATTTACGACCGCGTTATGCTCGCAGTTTCGACAGGGCAAGGTGGATTCTTTTTTTTGGACGCACCGGGTGGAACTGGCAAAACATTCCTTATTTCACTAATTCTCGCCGAAATTCGATGGAATAATGGCATTGCATTGGCCGTTGCACCGTCTGGCATTGCGGCAACTTTACTGGATGGAGGCAGAAAGAGCTCATTCAGTATTTAAGCTGCCACTAAACATTGAAACTAACCCAGATGCAGTATGCAACATGAAAAAAACAGTCGTTAATGGCCACAGTGCTGAAACAGTGTAAAATTATCATCTGGGATGAATCCACTATGGCACACAAACATTCACTTGAGGCATTGAACAGGACATTGAAAGATCATAAAAACAACGACAAACTATTTGGCGGCACTCTGGTACTCCTTTCAGGAGATTTTAGACACTTCCCATCAGAGTTCCCATAGAGTAATGAGGGTAATAATTCAATGCAATAGATACACTCCAGTGGTAGACATGCTAGACACTCTGAAATTTATGTCAATAAAAGAGAGAATTCAGTATAAGACACTATTTTTTATTTTTAAATTAATTAAAAACCAAATAACAGGAGATTTAGTAAACAAAATCCAAAGAGTGAAAGATAAAACAGCAAGGGAAACAAGACAAGCACAACATTTAGTAATTAATTTTAGTAAAACTGAACAGGCAAAAAATAGACTTTTTGACAAAGGAATTGAATTATATAATAAACTACCATTAGAAATAAAAAAAACTGTGAACAAATTAAAGAATTTAAAAGAAAAATTATAAAACACATAAAAGTGGAAAATTCATTTTGTAAATAGTTAATAGAGTATACTTATAGATGTAAACAATGTATGTAAATATGTATTTTATGTAAAAATAGCCGAGAAGGCTAAATAAACAATATCTATCTATCATTCCACGTTCAACGTATGCTGATGAAATCAATGCTTGCTTAAAATCATCGCTACTGTGGCGTAATGTTAAAAAAAATTGCAACTAAAAGTAAAAATGCGCGTTCAAATGCTTCGAGATCCATCTGCTGAAAGATTCTCAAAACAACTGTTATATATCGGCGATGGAAAAGTTACTGTAGATGAAACTGGATGCATAAAATTACCGTCCGATTTCTGCACAATCATTGAGTCGCAAGATGCTCTCATTGACCAGATATTCCCCAATGTACATACACAATACATTAATCATGAGTGGCTGGCAGAAAGAGTAATCTTAGCAGCAAAAAATGTGGACGTCAACGAATTAAATCTGAAAATACAACATTTATTGCTAGGGGACTTGGTGTCATACAAATCAATTGACACAGTTTGCGATGCCCCCGAAGCTGTGAATTATCCAGCAGAGTTCTTAAACTCATTAGATTTACCAGGCATGCCGCCACATAATTTACAACTGAAGGTTGGATCTCCGATTATTTTGCTTCGTAATTTGAACCCGCCACAGCTGTGCAATGGCACAGGATTAGTTATCAAAAAATTAATGAAAAATGTTGAAGCCATCATTTTAAATGGCAAAATTCGAGGTGATAATATATTACTGCCACAGATCCCTACTATACCCACAGATGTGCCAATTCAGTTTAAACGTGTTCAATTTCCCTTAAGATTGGCCTTTGTTATGACCATCAATAAGTCTCAAGGCCAAACGATGTCTGTTTGTGGCTTAGATTTGAGCACTACCATGTTTTTCACACGGCCAATTATACGTGACATGCTCTGGAGTGGGCAAGCCATTATTTGTGTTAGCTAAAAATGGAATAACAAAAAATATTGTACACTCTATTACGTTGAGGGATTGATTTTGTTTTTTAATAAAACTATTATCAACAGCGATTTACATCATTTTAAAAAATAAATTACAATAAATTAAAAATATAAATGTTTGGTATTGTGTTATTTTTATATTCCATCATCGTTCACAGCGCTCCATGTCTCTTTAACTCATATATACACACATCCTCGAACACTGACAATAAGTTACTATTTCTTTTCTACTAAAATAATCCAAGGAATAATTTATATTGCAAAACAACGTTTGCCGGGTCAGGAAGTAAATAAATAAATAATAACGCTTTAAGCTCCCGATAGGTCTCTCGATAAGTGTGGTAATGTAGTGCATGCGAGTTTAAGTGTAAGTCAGTGTGAAGCTTGAAAAAGAGAGAGAAGGGAAAAATCGCTCTCGGGCCGTGGCATGTTTGTACGTGTACTGCTCCGGCATTCGTCTTGTACTGATCGGAGAAACGACGGAAAACCAGTCTTCGTCGGGACTCTGAGCCGCAGGCACCCCCGATCTGAGGCACTGGAATGACATCAGTTGATGTCATCTTTGCTAAGGACAGTTTTCTCGTATAGAAATTGAAATTGTTGGTGAGTGAGTTACGGTAATTCTCGTTCGAAAATGCCTACACTTGGGTTTGTTTCTGCGTTGGCACGAGCGCCCAAATTGATTCAAATTTGGCGCCGTTCGTGTATTTAAATATTTATAACAATCTTTGGTGCTAATTAACAGCACAGAACATACATTTCAAACGTCGCGCGCCGGAGATGGTTTACGTTTTCCCAAACTCCGCGCCCTAATGTCAAACAAGGGAGTCTTTTTTTTCAATGATGTACGTTGGGAGACTATTTCACTCATATCTGACTGTATCGTAAGTAACTAATTCTAAGCAAGGATAAATTCGAATTAAACCAATCCCAGATACGTATCGCCATATTATGATAATCACTTTGTTTACCTTTTTTAAGATATCGATAGAAATATTTTCGTCCATAATGGCTTGTGCGCATTTATATAATATGCAAATGTGTGTTTGGTTGTGTTTAAAATTCTGAAATAGATCTTTTTATTAAAGATTCATTGCCGAAAAACAAAAAGGAACAGAAGAAAGTGTGTGGAAGAAATTTCAATTCTTCATTCGTAGAAGTGTAATGACAGTCGTAAATATTGTCGTTTGAGAATGAATTAAAAGCACGCAAAGTTTATGCTTCCCCTCTTTCAACTACAGCAGCTGTTCCACAAAAATCAACTGAGGCGCTGGGGCGCAGCGCTGCTACGTGGTGTGAGCGTGCTCAACTGCGCACGCATGCGCACGCTCACCTCTTCGGAGGAAGGTGAGTGCGCGGAGCGTGGCGCCGAAAGAGCAGCCGCCCCCTCGGCGAGTGCCAGCAGAAGCTGCAATCTTGCAATCGCGCGTTGTCCTTCGCAGAGTCCGAGGACGAGGCAGAGGGTGACGCTCCGAGGGGCGCGAGCCGGGAGCAGGCGGAGGCGGAGGCCGAGGCGGCCGCGGGGCGGAGGCAGCGCGCGCTGGCCACACGTCCACCCATGGGAGTGATCGGGAAGCTTCCTTCATTGCACCATCTTTACCATCTACCTCGATGGAGAAATCATCATCGACGGCATAAATTATAAACTCACTGGCATCCAAAAATTTGCCATTCACAAGTTGACATTGTTTGCTTTCGAGATGATTCGAATTGCGATTGTTTGTTATCCTCAAGTGTACTGAATCATTTCACAAATAAACACGGCAACTGTCATCGCTTCTCATTTCATGTGTGCGATAGAATATATCTTTACACTTGTACTAGTATTCAAAGAACTTTAATGAAACTTTGTTTTCTTGAGGGAGGCTAATATCCTTCTCAATTGTCAAGTTTACATGTCCTCTTAATTTGTTGTTACATTCTGTATTCACTACATTTATCTATCCTGTCTGCTTCCTTGATTTTCGTTTCTCGCACACTACTATGTACTAAAGAGAATGTTATCTAATCTTTCCAGAAGAAATAATTTTGCGAGAGTTGCTGGGGCAACTCGTCTCAATACAGCTGTCCAAAGCAGTAAGTTCAGGATCTCCTGGAATCAGTAGCGGTAATTCTGCTGTAAGCCGTTTAAACTCAAGATGTCGGTTCGTTAAGATATTAAAAATGCAAACATCTGTCGTGGGGGAAGGGGTCTGGTACCACGTGCAGGGGAGTGGAAGGACGGTAAGAGAAGAAGGTGCCCTCTGGGCCATTCCCTATTCTATTAAAGTCCTAAGGCGGATGAGAGGGAGCAATAAGAACAGGGATGACCCCAGTCATGGCAAACAGCAGTTTATTGGAGAGGTGTAACTTACACAGGCACCTGACGTAGCCCAGCCTCGGCGAGGACGGTTCTCCGGAAGAGCGACTTTGCAGAGGCCATGGCGACACTCGAAGTGCACGGCGATCAGGTACAAGGCCGGGAAGCTGCTAGCAGGACCCCGGAAGGTTTGTCTGGACTGGCGGGATTGAGGAGTGTCGGCAGGGCCAGTTAGGGCCGATCTGAACCAACGGAGAGGTGAAGGGAGGTCGGCAGGTTCAGTTTGGGCCGATCTGAACCGACTAGGGGTGAAGGGAAGTCGGCAGGGCCAGTTTAGGCCGATCTGAACCGACGGGGGGTGGAAGGTCCGTGCACACGGGCGACGAGCTCACGAGTAGCATTCGTCCCCCCGCTAAGCGGAGGTTAAGCTGTTGTATTGGCCTTTTCTGCTGAGACACTCTTTCCGCGGCGGAGCTACGTCATTATGCTTACGCGGGCGCCAGCCATCTGCGGCCACGAGGCACATCGTTTGAGCAACATTCCCATGTACCGAAGTGGGCTTACTAATGTCTACTAAGTTGTTTCTAATGCTAACAAATGGTATTTAGTAATCAAAGGTGAAAACATTAGTTTGATTATTTTTTGGCACGGAATTGATTTTCTTGAGGTACGTAAGGACGCAGAAAATAATTCAATACTTCTTAGTATAGAAATAATTTTTCAATTTTCTCACCCCAGCAAGCTGGCATCCTGACTCTCTAAACCCACATAGCAAATCAATGAAAGTTAAATAATATTGCAATGAGTAGGTCTGTTCTTGCCCGATCCGGTATTTTTGCACTACTGTACTTGGCTTTCTCAAGAGTAAAAACCTTTTCTTATTATTTGACTATCAAGGAAAGCGAAAAGCTAACTCTCAAGGAAAATTGAAATATTTCTTCAAATGTTGTTTTTAAAGAAGTATGAATTGTTCCAAGAACATATCTCTATAATGTTGAATAAACTGTAATAGAAAATTTGTTTCAAACATCAATTGCATTGTTATTTTGTTTTATATTCTGTAAGTACATTAGTAGTTCCTCTCCTTTATGGAAAGGATAGACAAATGGATAGGGAAAGGGTGGGATTTAACATGCGAGAGTTCTCGCACGGGTATGCTAGTAATAATAATAATAACGAAGAACTACTGGCCAATCACTTGTCTGCCAGTACTGTACAAAGTTATAACTTCAGCCATAGCTACAAAATGTACAGACATCTAGAGAAGAAAGATCTAATGCCAGCTGAACAAAAATGATGTCGTAAAGGTTCTTATGGCTGTAAGGAAATCTTGCTACTGAATAAAGTCATCTTGAATGATGTAAAGAAACGCAAACGTAATTTGAGCATGGCTTGAATTGACTACCAAAAAGCCTTTGACAGTGTACCACACGATTGGATTTTGAAATCCCTGGAGATCTAACGATTTCATCCTAGACTTATTGAATTTTGCAAGGCTAGCATGAAGTCGTGGAGTACTAGGTTACTAATACAGAGCAGAAAGGAAGCAGTAGAAACCAGAAGTATTCAGATCAACAGGGGTATTTTTCAAGGAGATTCACTATCCTCTCTGCTGTTTTGCATTAGTTTGATCCCACAATCTAGACAGTTGTCGCAAGCTGACTTTGGTTACAAGCTCCATGGTGATGAAAGATCAGTATCACATTTGTTTTACATGGATGATCTGAAAGTGTTTGCTAAGAATGAAGCGATTCTCTCCCAAATGCTGTCTGTCGTGAATGACTTTAGCAATGACATCTGCATGAAGTTTGGTCTTGACAAATGTGCAAAAGCCAACTTAAAAAGAGGCAAAATGACCACGTCCGAGAACATTGAAGTTGATATGCACACTGTGATTCAAGATCTTGAGCCAGGTAAAACTTACAAATATCTGGGGATTGAAGAATGTGAGACCATCTCGAACGACACAATGAAAGAGAGAATTCGCAAGGAATATTACAGAAGAGTGAGACTTGTCCTGCAGTCTACTCTGAACTCCAGGAATAAAATATCTGCAATTGGTAGTCTGGCGGTGCCTGTAGTCGAGTACAGTTCCGGACTAGTGGACTGAACTGAGCAAGAAATCCACATCATGGATCGAAAAACCAGAAAACTGCTAACAATGCATCATGTCGCCCACCCTCGAGCTGATGTACATAGACTTTATGTGTCACGTAAGGAAGGAGGAAGAGGCCTCAGACAAAATGAAGCCTCCTGGTACAATGCAATAGTTGGAATGGGAAAGTATGAAGTCAGTCATCAAGATGACCCTCTAATGAGGCAGGTCATGAAATCTGACCGAAGAATGGGAAACAGGCATTGTTACTATAGTGCGATGTACGGTATGACCCATCGCACATCGCCACCCCAGCGTCACGCGCATTAGCAGAAGCTCGGGCGAACAACTGGGCCTCCCGCGTTGCCTGATTCGTTCTGCCCAGCTGCGTAGGTTTCCGAGGGAATCCCGAACTCTGAACAATAAATCTAACCCTCTTTGTGTCTTCAACAAATGATAGACTTTCTAGAACAACCGTATTAGGGACACGTGCACTAGCAGTACCATAATCCCTAAGGCCTAATAAAAACACAACTGTCACAGCAGGAAAGCCCCGCGTGCGCTTCCCCGATCTTGACAAAGCCGCCCAGACAAGTCAGGAGGCGAAGGGCGTGACATGGCGATGCCCATCCTACCCAATCATGTAACCAAAAGAATAGAAGATTCTGGAAGCTAGCAAACCGGCCTATCAAAACGCTTAGCAGAAGCACGTGACAAAACCCACGCGCGGTGCGGGGGGGGAACGAGGCCGTGTGCGGGGAGAACGCTCGAAAATCAGTGGATTATCAGAAAAATCACAGTAGAGGGCAGTCGAGCATTTGATTAGCAGAAAAGTTACAGTAGAGAACGGTCGAGCATTGGTTATTTGTAAAATCACGAGAGAGAGAGCAGTGGCGGGAGACAGTAACAGCAGTTCGTGAGAGACAGAGATTGTTCCGATCGCAACGAGATCCGCCCAGCCTTCACTCAGCAGCGGAATTTATTCCACATGCCAGGCTGGGACTAAAGGGATCCACACCCTATAATTAATTACATGGGTGCATAGCCAGCCTTTTGGCTTTCAACATTACATGCGGTCCTGGCGACGTTTGACGACCTGAGACGCGCGCCAGCTTCAAGTCATCGCTTCGCGGACGCTCATCGCCGACTTCTCGCGCGCCGGAGCATTCATCCCCGGGGCCACTGTGACCGTCAGACACGCGTTCCAACAACGCTCCAGCGTCGCCCCTGAGGGTTCGGGCGCGATAGCCCATCGGTCGGCGAGCAATCCCGTTCGCGGTGATGTAACTGCAACCTCATCACCATTATGTAAGTGTTCATCGTCATCATTTATCAATAGCCAAGAACTGTGACTTATTCTCGCAAAAACAGTTGTTTTTTTTAAATAAATGTGTCCCCGCTCTTTTGCCGGGTGACAAATTCAAAACCTCAGAGAAGTGTATTATTACTACCATAAGCAAAAGCAAATGCAATCCTTCGACCCAGGGCACTCACCCCTGAGACGCTCGACGCCGGCGAAAAGATAGCAGGTAAGTGGGCACGCGCTTGGCGCCCCTCAAACAAATTTAGCGTGTGTTCTCTCTGCTATCCGGGAACGACCGTCGCACCTTCAGCGTGACGGCGCTTCCACCCTGTGATGTGACCCCCCCCCCCCCGGTTTCATTTCAAAATCGGCACCCGACGTGGGTGGTTGCATTACAATAGCAAAAAGCATTGCAAAGAAAACTATGCAAGGCACGTCAAATAACACAGACACTGAACTTCTGGTACTACTAAACATGAAATGTGAGACACAAAAAATGTTAAAGAAGTCGTGGAGGGACAAACCCCTCCATGGACAATATCTAAAAAGAATGGACAAGGTGCAGATCAATAAAGATCAATCATTTATGTCACTTAAAAGGGGAAGAATTAAGGCAGAATCGGAAGCAGTTCTAGTAGCTGCTCAAGATCCAGGCGTTGAGAACACGACATTATGATAAAGCGGTTCTCAAAATTTCCCAAGATGACAAATGCCGAATTTGCCAGGAGCAAGTAGAAATCATTGATCATATTGTCTCAGCTTGTCCAGTTCTAGCAAAGACGGAATACTTAAAAAGACACGACAGGGTGTGTAGTTACCTCCACTGGCAGATCTGTACCGCCCTCGAAGTTCCAAACACATGCCCCAAGTGGTACGAACACTCACCAAAACCGGTGACATCGGTTGGATTGTGTACAATATTGTACGACCAACAAATTCAAACGGATCGCACGATAGCAGCAAACAAACCGGATATTGTTATCCGGTATTTGGAGAAAAAATCATGTCTACTTGTGGATGATGCTGTGCCTTGCGATCAAAATGTCGTAACCAAGGAGGCAGAGAAACGTCGTAAATACAAGAGTTTGGAAATTGAGATCAGCCGAATGTGGGGCGTAAAAGCACAGGTCGTACCGATAGTTATCGGAGCTCTGAAATTTGTTCCGCAAAATTTGTGTAAGAACTTGGCTAAACTTCCGGGTCATTCTAAGGACTGGGAAGTGCAAGAAATTGCTTTATTTGGCATAGCTCACAAATTTTGCGCAAAGTATTGTAGAGGCACTGACGGTTCTAGATCTGCTCCTTAGGTAGCTGGTTGCAATCCTGGAGTAGATTTTATACTCAAGCCGACTCATAACATCTGTAGTCGTGATATGGAGCAATAATAATAACTATCATTATTATTATAAAATAAGTAAATTAATAAAAAAGATTCTTCCATTGATTCGTTTATTTACTTATCAGAAAATGAATAAATACATGAATAAAAAATATGTTTTTTGCTGTATCTGGTGAATGTAACCACAGCGCAGCTTTTGCTGTGAACGTAATTCTTTGGAGGATACTATCTCTAAAATAGTTTGTCGAAGTGAGATACGAAACATATATTTTCATTAAGGCAGTACGTAGATACATGACGTCTTCAGAGAGACTAGTAGGGGCCCAATTGATAATTTTTACCTGCTGAGTAAATGTATTTAATGCACGAGTAGCAAATTTGTAATGGCACAAAATGTTTGGTAGAAGTCATTCTGACAGTTCTTTACCAATTACTTGCTTAGCATGGCGCCTCCAGTGTTATCATGTTAAAAAGATTTATTTTTGCTTTCCAAGTTTATTTTTAAGTAAATTTTAAGTATATTTGTTGCCTGGATAGTCCAATTTCGAGCATTAAGGGTTACATGAAACTCTATTGATTAAAATATGTCTTTAAATTTGTTGCATTACAAAAAATTACATTAATATGTTTAATTATCGTCAGGCTGATGAATCATACTTAATGATTTATGTAAATACCGGGAAAAGGGCATAGAAATGCACAACGTTTCACCAATGTTGCTGCATTGAAACTAACAAACATATGGTTTTATATCTTTCTTCTAGAATATTCTAGGGGGAACAGACTAGAAATTTTGCCAATCAAACTGATGTCGAGAGAAATTGAATGAGCTAGTGATCAACTCTGCAGATACTATAAGTCACCCAAAACGCGTTTTGGTTGCTTAAAGGCCAGAAACCACATGTTTAGAGATATTTCGTAGAATATTTTTTAGATCATCAAAAGAAGATCAGTTCTAGGCCAGAGGACCACGACGCGTTGAATGATATTCATTTGTCTCGACTGATGAACCTGACATAGTCTAACTATTCGAGGCAGACGGACGGACAGAAACACGGGTTACTCGTGGTTGGTTGGTTGATTGTTGGTTCTTAGTGATTCCGGACGCGTCAACGGCTAAGGTAATTAATTCCGTAAGTGTAGTGCGTGTTTTCTACTCGTGAGGTGGCTGTGATCTTCCCCCGCTGGATAGCGAGAACCGGCGCCGTCGACTGGCAGGGTTTCTTCCTACCAGGTATCTCCCACCAGCGGGGCACTGCCCCAGCCGGTCAAGCTCTAAGCTCCTGACAGGTCTCCCGGAATATGTGGCAGTGTAGTGTACGCAAGTGTGTGTGTGTAAGTGAGGAGTGAGGATAGGGCAAGGAAGAAGAAGGAAAGATCGCGCGCAGTCCGTGGCTCGTTTGTTAGGGAACCGCTCTAGCATTCGCTTGGTGTTGATCGCAAAACTCACGGGAAAATACCAATCATATAGCAGCCGGCCGCTAGAATTCTCCTCCAGACAACAACGAATTCGACCTAGCTGACAAGCTCGTGTCGAAAATCCTGCCAACGTCGACACGAACTTAGTACCTCACTGACCTCACCCAGAGGCACTGCAATGACACATTTGTTACCCTGAGCCACCTCTCGCGGTGCGCGTTACTCGCGTGTATTGTTACTACGCGACGCGCATACCAACGCGTGGTCTTCGTGCTTGGAGGCTTGCCTAACTGATAGGAGCTGAACCATCTCTGCCTACATCTGTTACTTCATAGATTGAGACTTTCGTTCCTGAATAACGTAGTTTGAACGATGTTTCCATTACCTTACTGCAACCTCATATAGAATGGTATGTCAACATAAAAGAAGAAGAGAAAAATGAAAGGAAACAGAAGAAAATACAAGAGGAAGAGCAAAAAGCAGAAAATGGGGAGGAGAAGAAATGAGGCACGAAGAGGGGGCAAGAGAGGCACAAAGAGGGGTAAGGAGAAGAGGGGCGAGAAAGAGGAGGGGAGGTGGAGCGAAAAAGGGAGAAGAGGAGGGGAGGGAAAAGGGCGGTGAGGAGAGAAGTGGAGAGACGGGAAGGGGGAGGAGTGGTGAGTGGGGCCGGAAAGACGCCGGAAGATTGATTGTTAGTGATTCCGAGCGCGTCAATTACTAGGGTCATTAGTCCCGTAACTGTAGTGTATTTTTTGCTCGGAAGGTGGCGATGGTCTTTCCCCGCTGAATGGCGATATCCGGCGCCGACCTACCGTAGACTAGCGGGGGTTCCGCAACCAGGTATCTCTCACCAGCGGGGCACCGCCCCAGACGGGACAAGCTCTGAACTCGCGACGTGTATCCCCGCATGTGTGGTAGTGTTTGTGGTTTCTGTGCATGTGAAGTAGAGTGCCCTAGTGTATGTTAGTGTGTGTGTAAGGGGAGAGGATAGGACAAGAAATGGGAAGAAAAGATCGCACACTGTCCGTTTCATAGGGTACTGCCCCGGCATTTGCCTTGTGTTGATAGGAGAAACCACTGAAAAATACCATCATAGCAGCCGACCGCTAGAATTTTCCTTCAAACAGCGACTGAATTCCATCTACCTGATAGGTTAGTGTCGAAAATCACTGTCGGGGCTTGAACCTAGGACCTCCCGATCAGAGGGACTGCAGTGACATCAGTTGATGCCCTCAGCCACTTCTCCCGATAGGGTGGGGCAGAAGAGAGGAGGAGGGCGGGAAGAGGGGAGGAGAGGAGGGGAGAAAGAGAAAAGGAGAGGAGGGGAGGAAAGGAGTAACAGATGAAAGAGGGGAGGAGCGGATGAAGAAGGGAAAGAGAGGAAACAGAGGGGACAAGAGGTAAAAGAGTGGAGGAGAGGTAAAAAGAGGGGAGGAGAGATAAAAGTAAGGAGGGGAAGAGGGGAATGAAGACAAGAAAATAATTTAAAAAAAACGAATGTCTAAACGCAATATATGACAGGTCCTGGCTAGGTCTCTTTCATGTGATTAGAAGGGCGCTTGACCCACCCACTCCATCGTTTGGCAGAATCCCCTCCATCTCTTGCTTTGCTCTCGCCCGCTATTTCAGGGCCGCCGTGTCCCCGACGATGCAAATCGAGGGCGACCGCCCCCGCGTACCGGTGCGCGTACGGCTGGTCGTAAGTGGTGCAGCACGCTCCCGCGCCCGCGGCGCCGATAGCCATCGCAACACAATGCCACGGGCGCGGCTCCGCCCAGCCCAGCGCCCCGGGTCGGCGACCGCTCGGGCCGCGCCGCGCCGCGCCGCATCCGCGTTCGGAGGCAACGGGCGGCTGTCAGCGTCGACAGTGGCCAGGGCAGCCAGTGGCCTGAGCTCTACTGAAGTAGCAGGAGGAATACAAGATGTCATCTCCGTCAGCTTATTTATTGAGAGAGGCTTTGCACTCATCTTCAGTCGACTTTCGTCGTCAGTCGTCGTTCAGTCGACTTTCGTCGTCAGTCACTTTCGACGGCTTTGCTGTCATCATCAGTCTCGGTGTGTGTGGCGAAGGTCGGGAGACTGCGCCACACACACCGAGACTGATGATGACGGCAAAGCAGTCGAAATCCGACTCTCTCTCAATAAATAAGTTGACGGAGATGACATCTTGGATTACTCCATTTAATTACGTCAACAACACCGCATCACAATTTCCACTCTACTGAAGTAGTCGGAGTAGGGGTCTCCTCTTGTTTCTTGTACATCGTGATTTCTCACCAACAGCAGCGTTGCTTCTGCAGCATCAGTAATCGGGAGGTTCTGACATTGGAGTCTGAACAGTGGCGAAATTTCGACTCTAGCTACAAAGCTGGGTAGTATTCAACCACTGAAAGAGAATTCTAGCGGCCTACTGCTCTGAGTGGTAGTTTTCTGTGATTTCTCCGGTCATTATATGGCGAATGACTGTAGTACCCTAACGACAACTCGATTCGAGATCGAGACAAAACTCGATTTTTTATCAGAATGTTACCTACGAAATTTCTTGTTAAAAAAAGCGATAAATTATAGGTGGGAAAATCCCGAAGAAAAAACTGTTTTTCTGTGTGCCAATATGGAAGGGAAAGTCGAAACTCCCGTTGTCATAGGCAAATCGGTTGGTCCCAAATTCGTTCGTCCCGTTAATGCAGGTGTTTTAATACGTTTTGATAATGTTATACATGTACATGTGCTTGATTTATAAAATTTTAGCTCGCGGAACGCTCACCAAATTAATTATTAATTTAAGAGAAATAGTTATTTATAATAAAACTGAATAATTATTATCGAGGTACCGGAACGCCGTCCCGTCGCGTTCCGACAAAATCAAGTCCTGCCTGTACATGTGAAGAGGTTAGGAAAGCGGCCGTTTTGCTGTAGAAAGCAAAAGAACGGAACGGATTTGAAGACGACAATAACATGCGAGTAAGTGACACCCAGTTAAGAATTAAAACATTCAGAATTAAAAGATTTGTCCTGATCTTCTGAATAAACTTGAAGATGCAAAGGAAATTATCTGCAACTCTGCCTTAAAATCTTTCCAGCAGATGCCCATTAAAAATTTCTTTAAATCTGCATAAATCAAAAGATAAGTTATTGGTAAAACACTTTCTTTCTTGTTGTTGGTTAATTCAAATTTAAAAGGCAAATTTTAGAGTAATTTTTCACCAACATTTCCTTTACTTGGCTGATTATAGGTGATTGCCAGTTGCCACAATATTCACAACGACCTAGGCAAAATAATAGCTGAAGCCTAAATCATCAGATGAATCCATCTGGTTCTCGAAATATTGAAGAGAACCATATTTATTTTACTGTTTATTGAGTTTGTTTCATTAGACTTCGTGTTGCGTTTCTGTATGTCATTTTCTTTGTCTCACCCGGGACCTCTTACTTTCTTTGAAACAGTTTTTAGATGAGATAAACAATATTTACACGTACTATTGCTGTGATGTTGTGTGTTGCCAACTCATACAACCTCTTCAATCTTTGAACGATTTCGTTTTGTGAATTGACAGTTTTTATTGCAAATCTGAAAAAGAGGCGGAAACCTTTACAAGGCGGAAGGAAATTTTGCACCCAAACGATTTCGGCAGAGAGAGAGAGAGAGAGAGAGAGAGAGAGAGAGTGAGGCACTTACACTCACAATTACAACAGTGTTTACAAATTGCTGGAAATGTGCATATTAACGTTGTGAGAGTTCATTAAAAAATTACATTTGTGTAATTCTTGAAAAAATAAAAAATATTCCAATATGAATTTTACGTCATATTAAAGAGTGCAATTTGCACTTTCCATTCAAAAGTTGTAAGGAACAAAGTTGGAGCTATTCATGAGAAAACGGCGCTGCAGCGTTTCTAAAGATGCATACTTTTGAGCTGGTTTTCACAGAAAACGGTAGAGTTTTCCAGAAACTTTACTGGACATTATTTAAAGCACATATACTCATAAATATAATAATGTGAACAAATCGCCGCTATTGTAAATATTAACTACGTAAGAGACAAGTCCAAAATATTACATTTTTCTAATTTTTGCAAACACAAATAATGGAGCAATATCATCTCATAGAGTCTCTCAATGTCATCTCATAGAGTACATTTAGCACTATCCCTACCAAAAGTTCAAAGAAAAAATATGGAGCCGTTTTTGAAATAATTATGTTTTTATATTTTTTTAAATTGCACATATTACACTCAATATTGCACGAAAACTACTTACTTTCAAAAATATGTACATGACCTTAATGAAAGACCTCAATATGAAGAACAAATTTTATTTGAAGTAAAAATCTTTATCTTTAATTTTGTAGTTGTAGGAAGAGGTCGAAAAAATTCAACATTTGGCAATTTTCGAAAATTCAGAGTTAAGCGTGAAATTAGGATCTATGCAACCTTAATAAGGTATTTTACTCTATTCTTACAAGAAATTTAAAGAAAAAATATGGAGCCGCTTTTGAGAAAATTTTGAAAATGTCCGGGGGGCTTCATGTAAAGTACCCCCAAATTTTGAAGAAAGTTTTTCCAAATCGCGGCTCCTTCAGAGGAACTAGATCGACCGGGGAATATTCATTTTGTACAAAATCGTATTTATGATTAGCACTAGTTTTGTTCAGACTGACAGACGGATGGACGGACGGACATTTTGTTTTCAATTGGTTTTTCGGAATGAAGGACGCACAAATCAGGGATTCTGCCTACACCACGTGTCAGAGAATTTTTTTCTTAATTTACCAACTGGATTTATCCACTTTTTTGCTATCACGGGCCTGAATTTTTTGCCGAAAATTCGCCGTTTTATCGTGCACTTTCCCTATACTATGCATATTACTCCGTATATACGTATGTACACGGAAAAGTAAACTAGTGATGCTACAGAATAGCACAGACTTCCCGAATTAGTTTTCTATTTCCTTGGGTCTTGGCCAGCTATTCGGATTTGCCACATACTCTTGCCAGATGCCAGTCTATCGCCGCCCAAAGTACATTTTTTTTTTACGTTTTCTGAAGTTTTCCATTTCCTTATGGTAGGACGGAAATATTATTTTAAAGTATTAAAGAACACTAAAACCTCGTCCTAAAAGGCAATTTTCTTTGAAAAATTTGGAGCCGTTTTTAAGAAAATGGCGTTTAAGCGCCACTGTAAATGCGAAAATTGAAGCTCTTTTCACGGAAAATTTTTGAGTTTTTGAAAAACTTAATCTAAAGTAATTTGAAGCACTTTAACTTAGAAATCCAATAGTATTTACAAGTTGCTGGTAATTAAAGGTGTAGGAGTGCTGGTAATTAAAGGTGGATATTAAAAGTGTGAGAGATCTTTAAAAAAATTACATTTGTGTAATTTTTGCAAAAAACAAAAAATTACCCCCAAATGAACTTTGTGTCATATTAAAGAGTGCAATTTGGACTATCCGTTCGAAAAATCTGAAGAAATATTTTACCATTTATGAGAAAATGCGCGTTTGAGCGTTCCTGAAAATGGTCAGACGGACGGTCGGACGGGCATACGGACTGACGGACAGACGACAGACGGACGGACGTGTTGAAAACCATTTTTTCGGTGTCAGGTGACCCCAAAACATGTATTTCCGTTGAAATCTCGAAATCAATTTTCCGCAGCATTACGTAACTTTCCGTATACTACATATGTTACTTCGTATATACGTACGTATACGGGAAAGTAAAAATAAACTTTACGTCATATTAAAGAGTGTAATTAGCACTATCCGTTCGAAAAATTTTGAAGAAAAGATTTGGGGACGTTTATGAGAAAATATTTGAGCATTTCTGAAAATGCGGAATTTTGAGCCAGTTTTCACAGAAAACGGTTGAGTTTTCGAGAGAATTTATATGACATTGCACTTATAAATATAATAATGTGAACAAGTCGCCCCTAATGTAAATACTAACGACATGAGAGACAAGTAAAAAAATACATTTTTATAATTTTTGAAGTAACAGAAGTAAACTGATGTTTATATCATCTCATAGGAAACAGTTTAGGACTATCCCTACCAAAAGTTTATAGAAAAAAATCGAGCCCATGGCACATATTTTAATATGTGCCATGTATATGTGCCATTTAATATTGCAATATTGCGCGAAAACTGCTCAAATTTTCAAAAACAATGTACGTGGCCGTAATGAACGAACTGACTATGGAGAACAACTTATTTGAAGGAAAATCTTTTTCTTCAATTTTGTATTTGTAGAAATACGCCGAAAAAATTAAACTTTTGCAATGTTCGAAAATTCAGAGTTAACCCCGAAAATGGGACCTATGCTACCTTTATACGAGGGGCACTAGATAAGTTTTCTACCTAAGTAAGAATAACTGAGATAGATTGAAAATTTTATTATTTCTTTTCAATATAATCCCCTTCGAGTTCAATACACTTTCTCCACTTTTCAATCAAGGATGATATTCCAGAAAAATAAAAATTATTTTCCTGTCCTTCAAAGTACTCATTTACAGCACTCTTCACATGTTCATTGGACACAAATCGACGACCACGCAAGTTTTTTTTTTAGATTTCTGAACAGAAAATAGTCACTGGGGGCTAAATCTGGACTGTAGGGTGGGTGGTTTAATTCTTCAAAGCCACAGTCCCTAATTGCAGCAATTGATTTCCGGGACTTGTGCACGGGCGCGTTGTCGTGAAGAAGGAGCACCCCTTTAGACAGCTTCCCACGACGCTTCTCCTTTATGGCATTCCTCAAATTGAGAAGAGTGTTAGCATAGGACTCACCAGTAATTGTTTTCTTGTTTTCCATGAACTCTATAAGCAAAATGCCCTGTGAATCCCAAAAAACGGTGGCCATGAGTTTGCCTGCAGATGGTTGCGTCCGAAACTTTTTCGGAGTTGGAGAACCCTTATGCTTCCACTGCATTGATTCTTGTTTTGTTTCAGGATCCCAAAAATGTACCCATGTTTCATCTCCCGTGACGATTTGAGCGATATAGTTGTCCGATCCGACTCAAAAAGTCTCAAATTCTCCTCGCACATTTCCACTCGCCACTGCTTATGGAGAGGAGTGAGCATTCTGGGCACCCATCTTGAACAAACTTTTGACATGCCTAAACGTTCATGAAGAATGCTCAAAACTGTTGGCTCAGACACTTCGAACTCTCTAGCTATTGTTGCCACTTTGACACGTCTATCATGCATTACAAAATCTTCTATTTTCTTACACATTTCCGAAGAAGTCACTTCCACAGGTCTGCCAGAGCGCGGATCGTCTTCGATTGATTTTCTGCCCCATTTAAACTGCTTAGACCAGTACTTCACCTGGAAATAGGAAGGTGCACTATCACCAAACACTGCCAGCATCCGTGAATGGATATCTTTGGGCCCGGTGCCTTCCTTCGTGAGAAATTTGATGACAGCTCGGTGCTCCAACTTCGCCTGATCCGATGACTATTTCGCACAGCACTACAATTGGCAACCGATTTCTCTGCGACTTGTGAGCGAAATGGTCTGAAACTTGGAAGAAAGCATGTTCAGACATGTCTGAACTTGTAACGTCATGCGCGCCCCGCTCAAAAGTCGGTAACTTGGTTAGGTAGAAAACTTATCTAGTGCCCTCCGTAAGTATATTTTACGCAATTCTTACAAGAAATTTAAAGAAATAATTTGCAGCATTTTGAGAAATTTTTGAAAATCTCCGGAGATCTTCATGTCAAGTATCTCCAAAAATTAATGATATTTTTTCAAAATCGCGGAGCTTCGACCCGGGCCAGATCGACAGTGGTCAATTCAGTTGGGAAAAGGCGTAAACATATTTTATTAGCTAGTGTCGTTCACATACACCAGACGGACGGACTTTTTGGAAAAAAAACACTTTTTCGGTATCGGGGACCCCAAAACGTGCGTTTCTGTTGAAATCTCGAAATCGATTTTCCGCATATTACATAATTTTTTCTTTACTACGTATATTACTCCGTATATACGTATGTATACGGGAAAGTAAAAAGCAGCTCTTTAAAAGAAGTTATGTAATTTTTTAACAAATTCAAAACAATCTCAAAAAAGCCTCCTTTTTTTTTGTTTCTTTTTGTTTTTGTTTTTTAGGTGTAGAACAAAGAACGCTTAAAAGAAGGAGCGCTGGTCTCATTTTCGTTGAACTCTGAATTTTCGAAAGTTTCAAACTTAGGTTGTAGCACCATTAGTTTTGAATGACGCGCTACACATTACTCCTAAGAAAATACTGTATTCAAAATTGTGCTGAAACTGCATCACGTTCAAAGCTGGTTGTGTTTTGACCAAACCGTCGTGAACATGGCTAATGTGCGCGAAACTGAAGTTATTGAAGAAGATGCAGCAGATTTACAGTTTCCTAAAGGTAATTTTGTTGTTGATATTTGATATCAATGAAGTATTTCCATTTTGAAAAAACAAACGTAATTGAATTTTATGTTTTATATTATTGTGACATGAATTTTAGTTGTAAGGTTATGTTTATTTGGTCGTTAAGTAGGATTACAGTTGTAAAAAACATGTTTATCGGGTACCTTTCGAAACTTAACAGTTTTAAATACAAAAATAACTTTGTGATTGTGTCCTCCTTGTCGGTTGAATGAAGAACTAAAATACACGTGTCAGTTCATGTGCGCCTTTTGACTTTTTATTGTCACCTTCTGCTTGCAGACATGGGTGAGATGACACACCAAAACAAGGCTTCAACAACGAATCTATGCATTATTTGTGGTAATGTATTGAAGGAGCCATATATCAAATGTGCAGAATGTGTTGACATGAACATTTGTACAACTTGCTTTTCTTCTGGTGCTGAATGGGGGCTTCATACCAATGACCATAATTACATTGTTATCAGAAACGAATTTTCTATTTTTGAAGGTAGTATGTGGTCAGCTAAAGAAGAAATAGTTTTACTGAATGCTATAGAAGAATGTGGTTTTGGGAATTGGCCTGATGTGGCTCGTCGTGTAAAAACCCATTCCTCAGAAGACTGTGAAAGACATTACATGCAATATTATGTAGACAATCAATCAATACCTGAACTTCCAGTGTTTAGAAAAGTGCCTGCTATTGAGCAAAAACTTCCAATTCCATATTTTGGTAGCAATGGAAATGAAATAGACGAGCCACCAAGATATGAAGTAGACTCACCGAGATACAAATCTTTAGCTGGTTACAATGCTGGGCGAAGTGAATTTGAAACAGAGTATGACCAATATGCAGAAGATGATATTTGTGAACTTGAGTTAGATACATTTAGAGAGGCTGATAACTATCAAGAACTTGGTCGGGCATTGCAAGTAGCTGTCATGTCTAGGTATAATGAAAGATTAAAAGAAAGGGCTCGTCGAAAGAAAGTGATTAGGAATCATGGTCTTATAATGATACGAAAGACTACAGCATGGCAGCAGTATTATGAACAAAATCTCACTCGCCATGTGGTTGAGAAACTTCTTCCATTTGCTCAACTGTTAAGTGGTATGGATTTAGACTACATTATGGAAAGTTTGAAACATGCAGCTGATCTGCGCCAAAGAATATTACGATTATTTGAACTGCGGGAAAATGGTATAACTAATTTTTTCAGTGCCAAACTGTACTACAAATTGCTTAAGAATCGAATAGATCACCTTAAGGAACGCAAATTGTTTTTAGCAAATCCAGAATATTGTTGGCGGAATGTTATGAATGTGTCTCAAGTCACAAGTTCAGTGTCTGGGAGCAACCCAAGAAGACCTGCACCTCCTCTTGATATTGTTGGTCTGCCAATGTATGAGCGTTTGAACGCAGCTGAACGTGAATTGTGTTCTGTTGCAAGAATTATTCCAGAATCATACTTGGTGTTTAAGAATGTTTTAGTAAGTGAATGTAGGCGAAATGGAAGTTTAAAACTTGCACAAGCCAGAACTTTAATAAAAATCGATGTCAATAAGACTAGAAAACTGTATGACTTTTTGATAAAAGAGGGTTTAATTAATCCGTAAATTGTTTGATGAAATGAAAAAATATTTGATAGCATTTTAACAGAAAGGTGCCTTACACAAAAACATGTTTTTCTACAGCTGATTATTATTGTTACTGCAACTACTGTGATACTTTTGTGATAGAATACCACTTTATTGTATTTTATCTCAATCAGAGTTTGAGAATGCAGAGACCTTGCTTATCTCTGAAGTCCACATGTTGTTGGAACATCGAAAAGCCCAGAATGAAAGTGCTGAAGAGGAGCAGGAATTTTCAGATGTGTTCATGAAAACTTTGACTTACACTAACCGATTTCGCAAGTTCAAGAACAAAGAGACCATCTCTGCAGTTCGAAAGTAAGTATTGTATATAAACATTCATTTTGATTTACTTGTTCAAGAATGCAGGTGGAGAAAAAGTTATCTTTAGATTTGTAACTCATTTTCTTCTCCAATTGTCTTGTATGAAGTAAATCATGTGAATATTCATTTTAAAAAAAATTTTTTTTGATGTGTTATTGACTAGTTTGCAATTTTATAATTTTCAGAAATTATTTGATGTAGTGTTTATGAAAATGAGGTAAATGAAATTGTTTTTACATTTAAAAATAATTTCAAACGATGTGTGTAGGTGTGAGAGGAAATTTGTGTAAAATCATAATAAACTTTACAAACTTGGTTTTACGAATGTGTTTTTTCTTTGTCAATTGATTCCAGTTTGTTGATGCAAAAGAAATTACACAAATTTGAACTTGCTTCACTTGCCAATCTGTGTCCTGAAACGCCAGAGGAAGCAAAGTCTCTCATTCCAAGGTAAATATAAATACAAATGTTTTTGGAAAATCATCAGAATATTATTAAGAAATCATTATGTTCGAAAATTTGAGATAATAGGAAAGCAGCTTAGGGCTTGTCCATAAATTACGTAACGCTGAAGAGTGGTGGAGAGTGTTTGAGGCAGCATTATGCTGCGTTACATAGGGTTAGGGGGGATCATAGTTCAGTGTTATGTAATGCTGATATTTATTTTTAAAATCTTCCAACATTTGCTGAAATATTTCCTTTTATTCATCTTTATACTAAAACATTACAGTATTAACAAATTAAATTAAAAATATAATAAATTAACAGCGTTTAAATTGTTACAATATACAAAAATATTTTTCATCACTGGTATATTGATTGAGTCTATTAGATTATGAAGAAAATATTCAAGACTGATCTATATTATTTTCTAGAATCCAGTTTAGTCGGCACAGTAGATGAGCCTATGCGTTATCCACAATGATGTGTGTCAGAAATATTGTCTCCAAAGGGTCCTTCTTTCATTCAAAAATTGTCACCAATCTTAGTGTTATGTGCAGTCCGCACCACCAACTAATTATCACGTTAATTATAAATTTTAATATATAAACAAATACAATTATTACAACTCGTTTTCCCTGTTATAATTTATTTTTACTTATTGTGATTGGGGGGGGGGGGTGCAAGCATTATTATTTGTAGAGAGATGAAGTGCGCGTTACAGGTTCATTACAAGGTGGAGAGGGGGTATTCAGAATACTCCAAATTTACGTTATATAATTTGTGGACGGTCCCTTAAAACAAATCTACAGTAAATTATTTTCTTTGTGTTGGACATCATAAATAAGTTTGGTGTTATATAGAGTGTGTGTTTGGAGTTGTATGCAGTACATCTGGAACAGTTTACCCTACTTAAGTTACCTGTTGGTATTGTCAACTCTGTGTACCTGGGGGATCTGGAGCAAAGTAATAATCAAAATTCTTGTGTTTGACATGTTTTTAATAATCTTCATGTGGGTGACATGTGCTGCTGCATATCTTCAAAGATTACTGAGTATATGTGTCAAAGATTACATTATCATTACAAGGTTTGCTGTAATAGGAACCATCTGGTTTCAGGGAACAATGATGAGCCCATTTTAAAATGAGTTATAGACTTCACAATTACCATCTTTTGCCATCATAAATGTTTGAGACATAACTGCAGTACTTATACCACTATGGTCAAATGATAGTTGAATAGTTATATAAAGAGTTGAATACCATATCCATGTTGTGTTCTATAGGAAGAAGAAGTCTTGGACTGTTGTAATCAACAGGAAACATTTGGATTAATAACTGGCATGCCTGGAAGAAAAAGTACAGGAGCATTCATTTGTAGTGCATGACTTA
>JAHLJT010009419.1:78543107-78636498 GCA_031308135.1 Acheta domesticus | reverse complement strand
TTTGTTACCCTGAGCCACCATCGTCGCGGTGCGCGTTACTCGCGTGTATTGTTACTACGCGCGCGCATACCAACGCGTGGTCTTCGTGCTTGGAGGCTTGCCTAACTGATAGGAGCTGAAACCATCTCTGCCTACATCTGTTACTTCATAGATTGAGACTTTCGTTCTGAATAACGTAGTTTGAACGATGTTTCCATTACCTTACTTACTGCAACCTCATATAGAATGGTATGTCAACATAAAAGAAGAAGAGAAAAATGAAAGGAAACAGAAGAAAATACAAGAGGAAGAGCAAAAAAGCAGAAAATGGGGAGGAAGAAGAAATAGGCACGAAGAGGGGGCAAGAGAGGCACAAAGAGGGGTAAGGAGAAGAGGGGCGAGAAGGGGAGGGAAGTGGAGCGAAAAAAGAGGGAAGAGGAGGGGAGGGAAAAGGGCGGTGAGGAGAGAAAGTGGAGAGACGGGAAGGGGGAGGAGTGGTGAGTGGGGCCGGAAAGACGCCGGAAGATTGATTGTTAGTGATTCCGAGCGCGTCAATTACTAGGGTCATTAGTCCCGTAACTGTAGTGTATTTTTGCTCGGAAGGTGGCGATGGTCTTTCCCCGCTGAATGGCGATATCCGGCGCCGACCTACCGTAGACTAGCGGGGGTTTCCGCAACCAGGTATCTCTCACCAGCGGGGCACCGCCCCAGACGGGACAAGCTCTGAACTCGCGACGTGTATCCCCGCATGTGTGGTAGTGTTTTGTGGTTTCTGTGCATGTGAAGTAGAGTGCCCTAGTGTATGTTAGGTGTGTGTAAGGGGAGAGGATAGGACAAGAAATGGGAAGAAAAGATCGCACACTGTCCGTTTCATAGGGTACTGCCCCGGCATTTGCCTTGTGTTGATAGGAGACAACCACTGAAAAATACCATCATAGCAGCCGACCGCTAGAATTTTCCTTCAAACAGCGACTGAATTCCATCTACCTGATAGGTTAGTGTCGAAAATCACTGTCGGGGCTTGAACCTAGGACCTCCCGATCAGAGGGACTGCAGTGACATCAGTTGATGCCCTCAGCCACTTCTCCCGATAGGGTGGGGCAGAAGAGAGGAGGGCGGGAAGAGGGGAGGAGAGGAGGGGAGAAAGAGGAAAAGGAGAGGAGGGGAGGAAAGGAGTAACAGATTGAAAGAGGGGAGGAGCGGATGAAGAAGGAAGAAAGAGAGGAAACAGAGGGGACAAGAGGTAAAAGAGTGGAGGAGAGGTAAAAGAGGGAGGAGAGATAAAAGTAAGGAGGGGGAAGAGGAATGAAGACAAGAAAAATAATTTAAAAAAACGAATGTCTAAACGCAATATATGACAGGTCTGGCTAGGTCTCTTTCATGTGATTAGAAGGGCGCTTGACCCACCCACTACATTGTTTGGCAGAATCCCCTCCATCTCTTGCTTTGCTCTCGCCCGCTATTTCAGGGCCGCCGTGTCCCCGACGATGCAAATCGAGGCGACCGCCCCGCGTACCGGTGCGCGTACGGCTGGTTCGTAAGTGGTGCAGCACGCTCCCGCGCCCGCGGCGCCGATAGCCATCGCAACACAATGCCACGTGCGCGGCTCCCGCCCGGCCCAGCGCCCCGGGTCGGCGACCGCTCGGCCGCGCCGCGCCGCGCCGCATCCGCGTTCGGAGGCAACGGGCGGCTGTCAGCGTCGACAGTGGCCAGGGCAGCCAGTGGCTGTGAGCTCTACTGAAGTAGTAGTAGGAATACAAGATGTCATCTCCGTCAGCTTATTTATTGAGAGAGGCTTTGCACTCATCTTCAGTCGACTTTCGTCGTCAGTCGTCGTTTCAGTCGACTTTCGTCGTCAGTCACTTTCGACGGCTTTGCTGTCATCATCAGTCTCGGTGTGTGTGGCGAAGGTCGGGAGACTGCGCCACACACACCGAGACTGATGATGACGGCAAAGCAGTCGAAATCCGACTCTCTCTCAATAAATAAGTTGACGGAGATGACATCTTGGATTACTCCATTTAATTACGTCAACAACACCCGCATCACAATTTCCACTCTACTGAAGTAGTCGGAGTAGAGCGTCTCCTCTTGTTTCTTGTACATCGTGATTTCTCACCGACAACAGCTTTGCTTCTGCAGCATCAGTAATCGGGAGGTTCTGCGATTGGAGTCTGAACAGTGGCGAAATTTCGACTCTAGCTACAAAGCTGGGTAGTATTCAACCACTGAAAGAGAATTCTAGCAGCCTACTGCTCTGAGTGGTAGTTTTCTGTGATTTCTCCGGTCATTATATGGCGAATGACTGTAGTACCCTAACGACAACTCGATTCGAGATGGAGACAAAACTCGATTTTTTATCAGAATGTTACCTACGAAATTTCTTGTTAAAAAGCGATAAATTATAGGTGGGAAAATCCCGAAGAAAAAACTGTTTTTCTGTGTGCCAATATGGAAGAGGAAAGTCGAAACTCCCGTTGTCATAGGCAAATCGGTTTGTCCCAAATTCGTTCGTCCCGTTAATGCAGGTGTTTTAATACGTTTTTGATAATGTTATACATGTACATGTGCTTGATTTATAAAATTTTAGCTCGCGGAACGCTCACCAAATTAATTATTAATTTTAAGAGAAATAGTTGTGTTATAATAAAACTTAATAATTATTATCGAGGTACCGGAACGCCGTCCCGTCGCGTTCGACAGAAATCAAGTCCTGCCTGTACATATGAAGAGGTTAGGGAAAGCGGCTGTTTTGCTGTAGAAAGCAAAAGAACCGGAACGGATTTGAAGACGACAATAACATGCGAGTAAGTGACACCCGTTAAGAATTAAACATTCCGTGACGCCCTAATTACATTGAATGACTTGAAGGCATTGCCAATCAAAAAGATTTGCCCGTATCTTCTGAATAAACTTGAAGATGCAAAGGAAATTATCTGCAACTCTGCTTAAAATCTTTCCAGCAGATGCCCATTAAAAATTTCTTTAAATCTGCGCTAAATCAAAAGATAAGTTATTGGTAAAACACTTTCTTTCTTGTTGTTGGTTAATTCAAATTTAAAAGGCAAATTTTAGAGTAATTTTTCACCAACATTTCCTTTACTTGGCTGATTATAGGTGATTGCCAGTTGCCACAATATTCACAACGACCTAGGCAAAATAATAGCTGAAGCCTAAATCATCAGATGAATCCATCTGGTTCTCGAAATATTGAAGAGAACCATATTTATTTACTGTTTATTGAGTTTGTTTCATTAGACTTCGTGTTGCGTTTCTGTATGTCATTTCTTTGTCTCACCCGGGACCTCTTACTTTCTTTGAAACAGTTTTTAGATGAGATAAACAATATTTACACGTACTATTGCTGTGATGTTGTGTGTTGCCAAACTCATACAACCTCTTCAATCTTTGAACGATTTCGTTTTGTGAATTGACAGTTTTATTGCAAATCTGCAAAAGAGGCGGAAACCTTTACAAGGCGGAAGGAAATTTTGCACCCAAACGATTTCGGCAGAGAGAGAGAGAGAGAGAGAGAGAGAGAGAGAGAGTGAGGCACTTACACTCACAATTACAACAGTGTTTACAAATTGCTGGAAATGTGCATATTAACGTTGTGAAGAGTTCATTAAAAAATTACATTTGTGTAATTTTTGAAAAAATAAAAAATATTCCAATATGAATTTTACGTCATATTAAAGAGTGCAATTTGCACTCTCCATTCAAAAGTTGTAAGAACAAGTTGGAGCTATTCATGAGGAAAACGGCGCTGCAGCGTTTCTAAAGATGCATACTTTTGAGCTGGTTTTCACAGAAAACGGTAGAGTTTTCCAGAAACTTTTACTGGACATTATTTAAAGCACATATACTCATAAATATAATAATGTGAACAAATCGCCGCTATTGTAAATATTAACTACGTAAGAGACAAGTCCAAAATATTACATTTTTCTAATTTTTGCAAACACAAATAATGGAGCAATATCATCTCATAGAGTCTCTCAATGTCATCTCATAGAGTACATTTAGCACTATCCCTACCAAAAGTTCAAAGAAAAAATATGGAGCCGTTTTTGAAATAATTATGTTTTTGTATGTTTTTGAAATTGCATATATTACACTCAATATTGCACGAAAACTACTTACTTTCAAAAATATGTACATGACCTTAATGAAAGACCTCAATATGAAGAACAAATTTTATTTGAAGTAAAAATCTTTATCTTTAATTTGTAGTTGTAGGAAGAGGTCGAAAAAAATTCAACATTTGGCAATTTTCGAAATTCAGAGTTAAGCGTGAAATTAGGATCTATGCAACATTAATAAGGTATTTTACTCTATTCTTACAAGAAATTTAAAGAAAAAATATGGAGCCGCTTTTGAGAAAATTTTGAAAATGTCCGGGGGGCTTCATGTAAAGTACCCCCAAATTTTGAAGAAAGTTTTCCAAATCGCGGCTCCTTCAGAGGAACTAGATCGACCGGGGAATATTCATTTTGTACAAAATCGAATTTATGATTAAGCACTAGTTTTGTTCAGACTGGCAGACGGATGGACGAACGGACATTTTGTTTTCAATTGGTTTTTCGGAATGAAGGACGCACAAATCAGGGATTCTGGCTACACCACGTGTCAGAGAATTTTTTTCTTAATTTACCAACTGGATTTATCCACTTTTTTGCTATCACGGCCCTGAATTTTTTGCCGAAAATTCGCCGTTTTATCGTGCACTTTCCCTATACTATGCATATTACTCCGTATATACGTATGTACACGGAAAAGTAAACTAGTGATGCTACAGAATAGCACAGACTTCCCCGAATTAGTTTTCTATTTCCTTGGGTCTTGGCCAGCTATTCGGATTTGCCACATACTCTTGCCAGATGCCGTCTATCGCCGCCCCCAAAGTACATTTTTTTTTTACGTTTTTCTGAAGTTTTCCATTTCCTTATGGTAGGACGGAAATATTATTTAAAGTATTAAAGAACACTAAAACCTCGTCCTAAAAGGCAATTTTCTTTGAAAAATTTGGGGCCGTTTTAAGAAAATGGCGTTTAAGCGCCACTGTAAATGCGAAAATTGAAGCTCTTTCTCACGGAAAATTTTTGAGTTTTTGAAAAAAAGTCTTAACTAACTTAGTCAATTGCAAAAGGCGTAATTTTCTAAGTTGCGTGTTAAATTAGTGTTTTTAAAACAAATTACCTGTGTCATATTAAAGGTCAATTTGACTGCGAAAATCTGAAGTCTTTAACTCAGGAAAAAAGAATTAGAAGAAATTAACAAAATTACATTGAAGAGCAAAGAAATCAAATAAATTTACATTTAAAAAAGAAACCATTTAAGTGCTGGTCAATTAAAGGTGGAACATAAAGCCAGAGATCTAATAAGAACATATAAGTAACGACAAAAAATTACAAAAACTTGAGTCATATTAAAGACAATTGACTACTAAAGAAATATGTTACATTTATGAGAAAATGCGAGTTTGAGCGTTCCTGAAATGGTCAGACGGACGGTCGGACGGGCATACGGACTGACGGACAGACGGACGGACGTTTTGAAAACAACCATTTTTTCGGTGTCAGGTGACCCCAAAACATGTATTTCCGTTGAAATCTCGAAATCAATTTTCCGCAGCATTACGTAACTTTCCGTATACTACATATGTTACTTCGTATATACGTACGTATACGGGAAAGTAAAAATAAACTTTACGTCATATTAAAGAGTGTAATTAGCACTATCTGTTCGAAAAATTTTTGAAGAAAAGATTTGGGGACGTTTATAAGAAAATATTTGAGCATTTCTGAAAATGCGGAATTTTGAGCCAGTTTTCACAGAAAACGGTTGAGTTTTCGAGAGAATTTATGTGACATTGCACTTATAAATATAATAATGCGAACAAGTCGCCCCTAATGTAAATACTAACGACATGAGAGACAAGTAAAAAAATACATTTTTATAATTTTTGAAGTAACAGAAGTAAACTGATGTTTATATCATCTCATAGGAAACGTTTAGGACTATCCCTACCAAAAGTTTATAGAAAAAAATCGAGCCATGGCACATATTTTAATATGTGCCATGTATATGTGCCATTTAATATTGCAATATTGCGCGAAAACTGCTCAAATTTTCAAAAACAATGTACGTGGCCGTAATGAACGAACTGACTATGGAGAACAAACTATTTGAAGGAAAATCTTTTTCTTCAATTTTGTATTTGTAGAAATACGCCGAAAAAATTAAACTTTTGCAATGTTCGAAAATTCAGAGTTAACCCCGAAAATGGGACCTATGCTACCTTTATACGAGGGGCACTAGATAAGTTTTCTACCTAAGTAAGAAATAACTGAGATAGATTGAAAATTTTATTATTTCTTTTCAATATAATCCCCTTCGAGTTCAATACACTTTCTCCACTTTTCAATCAAGGATGATATTCCAGAAAAATAAAAATTAATTTTCCTGTCCTTCAAGTACTCATTTACAGCACTCTTCACATGTTCATTGGACACAAATCGACGACCACGCAAGTTTTTTTTTAGATTTCTGAACAGAAAATAGTCACTGGGGGCTAAATCTGGACTGTAGGGTGGGTGGTTTAATTCTTCAAGCCACAGTCCCTAATTGCAGCAATTGATTTCCGGGACTTGTGCACGGGCGCGTTGTCGTGAAGAAGGAGCACCCCTTTAGACAGCTTCCCACGACGCTTCTCCTTTATGGCATTCCTCAAATTGAGAAGAGTGTTAGCATAGGACTCACCAGTAATTGTTTTCTTGTTTTCCATGAACTCTATAAGCAAAATGCCCTGTGAATCCCAAAAACGGTGGCCATGAGTTTGCCTGCAGATGGTTGCGTCCGAAACTTTTTCGGAGTTGGAGAACCCTTATGCTTCCACTGCATTGATTCTTGTTTTGTTTCAGGATCCCAAAAATGTACCCATGTTTCATCTCCCGTGACGATTTGAGCGATATAGTTTGTCCGGATCCGACTCAAAAAGTCTCAAATTCTCCTCGCACATTTCCACTCGCCACTGCTTATGGAGAGGAGTGAGCATTCTGGGCACCCATCTTGAACAAACTTTTGACATGCCTAAACGTTCATGAAGAATGCTCAAAACTGTTGGCTCAGACACTTCGAACTCTCTAGCTATTGTTGCCACTTTGACACGTCTATCATGCATTACAAAATCTTCTATTTTCTTACACATTTCCGAAGAAGTCACTTCCACAGGTCTGCCAGAGCGCGGATCGTCTTCGATTGATTTTTCTGCCCATTTAAACTGCTTAGACCAGTACTTCACCTGGAAATAGGAAGGTGCACTATCACCAAACACTGCCAGCATCCGTGAATGGATATCTTTGGGCCCGGTGCCTTCCTTCGTGAGAAATTTGATGACAGCTCGGTGCTCCAACTTCGCCTGATCCATGACTATTTCGCACAGCACTACAATTGGCAACCGATTTCTCTGCGACTTGTGAGCGAAATGGTCTGAAACTTGGAAGAAAGCATGTTCAGACATGTCTGAACTTGTAACGTCATGCGCGCCCCGCTCAAAAGTCGGTAACTTGGTTAGGTAGAAAACTTATCTAGTGCCCTCCGTAAGTATATTTTACGCAATTCTTACAAGAAATTTAAAGAAATAATTTGCAGCATTTTGAGAAATTTTTGAAAATCTCCGGAGATCTTCATGTCAAGTATCTCCAAAAATTAATGATATTTTTTCAAAATCGCGGAGCTTCGACCCGGGCCAGATCGACAGTGGTCAATTCAGTTGGGAAAAGGCGTAAACATATTTATTAGCTAGTGTCGTTCACATACACCAGACGGACGGACTTTTTGGAAAAAAAACACTTTTTCGGTATCGGGGACCCCAAAACGTGCGTTTCTGTTGAAATCTCGAAATCGATTTTCCGCATATTACATAATTTTTTCTTTACTACGTATATTACTCCGTATATACGTTTGTATACGGGAAAGTAAAAAGCAGCTCTTTAAAAGAAGTTATGTAATTTTTTAACAAATTCAAAACAATCTCAAAAAGCCTCCTTTTTTTGTTTCTTTTTGTTTTTGTTTTTTAGGTGTAGAACAAAGAACGCTTAAAAGAAGAGCGCTGGTCTCATTTTCGTTGAACTCTCTGAATTTTCGAAAGTTTCAAACTTAGGTTGTAGCACCATTAGTTTGAATGACGCGCTACACATGACTCCTAAGAAAATACTGTATTCAAAATTGTGCTGAAACTGCATCACGTTCAAAGCTGGTTGTGTTTTGACCAAACCGTCGTGAACATGGCTAATGTGCGCGAAACTGAAGTTATTGAAGAAGATGCAGCAGATTTACAGTTTCCTAAAGGTAATTTTGTTGTTGATATTTGATATCAATGAAGTATTTCCATTTTGAAAAAACAAACGTAATTGAATTTTATGTTTTATATTATTGTGACATGAATTTTAGTTGTAAGGTTATGTTTATTTGGTCGTTAAGTAGGATTACAGTTGTAAAAAACATGTTTATCGGGTACCTTTCGAAACTTAACAGTTTTAAATACAAAAATAACTTTGTGATTGTGTCCTCCTTGTCGGTTGAATGAAGAACTAAAATACACGTGTCAGTTCATGTGCGCCTTTTGACTTTTTATTGTCACCTTCTGCTTGCAGACATGGGTGAGATGACACACCAAAACAAGGCTTCAACAACGAATCTATGCATTATTTGTGGTAATGTATTGAAGGAGCCATATATCAAATGTGCAGAATGTGTTGACATGAACATTTGTACAACTTGCTTTTCTTCTGGTGCTGAATGGGGGCTTCATACCAATGACCATAATTACATTGTTATCAGAAACGAATTTTCTATTTTTGAAGGTAGTATGTGGTCAGCTAAAGAAGAAATAGTTTTACTGAATGCTATAGAAGAATGTGGTTTTGGGAATTGGCCTGATGTGGCTCGTCGTGTAAAAACCCATTCCTCAGAAGACTGTGAAAGACATTACATGCAATATTATGTAGACAATCAATCAATACCTGAACTTCCAGTGTTTAGAAAAGTGCCTGCTATTGAGCAAAAACTTCCAATTCCATATTTTGGTAGCAATGGAAATGAAATAGATGAGCCACCGAGATATGAAGTAGACTCACCGAGATACAAATCTTTAGCTGGTTACAATGCTGGGCGAAGTGAATTTGAAACAGAGTATGACCAATATGCAGAAGATGATATTTGTGAACTTGAGTTAGATACATTTAGAGAAGCTGATAACTATCAAGAACTTGGTCGGGCATTGCAAGTAGCTGTCATGTCTAGGTATAATGAAAGATTAAAAGAAAGGGCTCGTCGAAAGAAAGTTATTAGGAATCATGGTCTTATAATGATACGAAAGACTACAGCATGGCAGCAGTATTATGAACAAAATCTCACTCGCCATGTGGTTGAGAAACTTCTTCCATTTGCTCAACTGTTAAGTGGTATGGATTTAGACTACATTATGGAAAGTTTGAAACATGCAGCTGATCTGCGCCAAAGAATATTACGATTATTTGAACTGCGGGAAAATGGTATAACTAATTTTTTCAGTGCCAAACTGTACTACAAATTGCTTAAGAATCGAATAGATCACCTTAAGGAACGCAAATTGTTTCTAGCAAATCCAGAATATTGTTGGCGGAATGTTATGAATGTGTCTCAAGTCACAAGTTCAGTGTCTGGGAGCAACCCAAGAAGACCTGCACCTCCTCTTGATATTGTTGGTCTGCCAATGTATGAGCGTTTGAACGCAGCTGAACGTGAATTGTGTTCTGTTGCAAGAATTATTCCAGAATCATACTTGGTGTTTAAGAATGTTTTAGTGAGTGAATGTAGGCGAAATGGAAGTTTAAAACTTGCACAAGCCAGAACTTTAATAAAAATTGATGTCAATAAGACTAGAAAACTGTATGACTTTTTGATAAAAGAGGGTTTAATTAATCCGTAAATTGTTTGATGAAATGAAAAAATATTTGATAGCATTTTAACAGAAAGGTGCCTTACACAAAAACATGTTTTTCTACAGCTGATTATTATTGTTACTGCAACTACTGTGATACTTTTGTGATAGAATACCACTTTATTGTATTTTATCTCAATCAGAGTTTGAGAATGCAGAGACCTTGCTTATCTCTGAAGTCCACATGTTGTTGGAACATCGAAAAGCCCAGAATGAAAGTGCTGAAGAGGAGCAGGAATTTTCAGATGTGTTCATGAAAACTTTGACTTACACTAACCGGTTTCGCAAGTTCAAGAACAAAGAGACCATCTCTGCAGTTCGAAAGTAAGTATCGTATATAAACATTCATTTTGATTTACATGTTCAAGAATGCAGGTGGAGAAAAAGTTATCTTTAGATTTGTAACTCATTTTCTTCTCCAATTGTCTTGTATGAAGTAAATCATGTGAATATTCATTTAAAAAAAAAATTTTTTTGATGTGTTATTGACTAGTTTGCAATTTTATAATTTTCAGATATTATTTGATGTAGTTTTTATGAAAATGAGGTAAATGAAATTGTTTTTACATTTAAAAATAATTTCAAACGATGTGTGTAGGTGTGAGAGGAAATTTGTGTAAAATCATAATAAACTTTACAAACTGGGTTTTACGAATGTGTTTTTCTTTGTCAATTGATTCCAGTTTGTTGATGCAAAAGAAATTACACAAATTTGAACTTGCTTCACTTGCCAATCTGTGTCCTGAAACGCCAGAGGAAGCAAAGTCTCTCATTCCAAGGTAAATATAAATACAAATGTTTTTGGAAAATCATCAGAATATTATTAAGAAATCATTATGTTCGAAAATTTGAGATAATAGGAAAGCAGCTTAGGGCTTGTCCATAAATTACATAACGCTGAAGAGTGGTGGAGAGTGTTTGAGGCAGCATTATGCTGCGTTACATAGGGTTAGGGGGGATCATAGTTCAGTGTTATGTAATGCTGATATTTATTTTTAAAATCTTCCAACATTTGCTGAAATATTTCCTTTTATTCATCTTTATACTAAAACATTACAGTATTAACAAATTAAATTAAAAATATAATAAATTAACAGCGTTTAAATTGTTACAATATACAAAAATATTTTTCATCACTGGTATATTGATTGAGTCTATTAGATTATGAAGAAAATATTCAAGACTGATCTATATTATTTTCTAGAATCCAATTTAGTCGGCGCAGTAGATGAGCCTATGCGTTATCCACGATGATGTGTGTCAGAAATATTGTCTCCAAAGGGTCCTTCTTTCATTCAAAAATTGTCACCAATCTTAGTGTTATGTGCAGTCCGCACCACCAACTAATTATCACGTTAATTATAAATTTTAATATATAAACAAATACAATTATTACAACTCGTTTCCCGTTATAATTTATTTTTACTTATTGTGATTGAGGGGGGGGGGTTGCAAGCATTAGTATTTGTAGAGAGATGAAGTGCGCGTTACAGGTTCATTACAAGGTGGAGAGGGGGTATTCAGAATACTCCAAATTTGCGTTATGTAATTTATGGACGGCCCCTTAAAACAAAATCTACAGTAAATTATTTTCTTTGTGTTGGACATCATAAATAAGTTTGGTGTTGTATAGAGTGTGTGTTTGGAGTTGTATTCAGTACATCTGGAACAGTTTACCCTACTTAAGTTACCTGTTGGTATTGTCAACTCTGTGTACCTGGGGGATCTGGAGCAAAGTAATAATCAAAATTCTTGTGTTTGACATGTTTTTAATAATCTTCATGTGGGTGACATGTGCTGCTGCATATCTTCAAAGATTGCTGAGTATATGTGTCAAAGATTACATTATCATTAAAAGGTTTGCTGTAATAGGAACCATCTGGTTTCAGGGAACAATGATGATCCCATTTTAAAATGAGTTATAGACTTCACAATTACCATCTTTTGCCATCATAAATATTTGAGACATAACTGCAGTACTTATACCACTATTGTCAAATGATAGTTGAATAGTTATATAAAGAGTTGAATACCATATCCATGTTGTGTTCTAGAGGAAGAATTAGTCTTGGACTGTTGTAATCAACAGGAAACATTTTGGATTAATAACTGGCATGCCAGGAAGAAAATGTTTATGAAACTAATATTAATCACTTTAGAACTAAATACTATAAATGAGTGTGATTGTCTATGAGCAAGATTTTCAAAAATTCTTCTACACCACTGTCGACAGATTTTTGTTTTTATTAATGTGTGATAAAAGTGTAATCAAGTGTATAAGGAAAGGAATGTAGCAATTGTAGACTTGATTTTCCAGAATAGAAATTTAATGTACTCTCAAAAGTACAGGAGCATTCATTTGTAGTGCATGACTTATAAGTAGCACCTGGAAGTTTGATGAAATACTTTTTATTATTGTTATGATTTTATGACTCATAGGAGTCATAAGAACCTCCTAATTTTACTTCTGGTGTTTCAATTTGCCTATTTTAGCTTCTCATGCCTATTTTTGGTATTTTGCCTTGTTTGAGCCTTTTTCGTTATAATTTTTCTTTTCCCCTTCTGGCACTGATCTCGATCAAGCTAGAAATATACCTGCAAGTCTGAACAATATGAAGGCACGGTCATGAATTGCCATTCTGTGGATGTAGGGGCTCCAGTGTCAATTAAAAATCTAAAAGGGAAAGGAAGATAATACTATATTTTTGATCTTTTTCATTAATGCTGACAGACTTGTTCATTCATAAGGAATTGCTCTTAGAGTAATTGGATCCCTTTTGAGGACAGAGCTGTCTGTATATGATATACCCTTCTCGGTTCCTTATTATTTCTTCTCTTCTGACGATTACAAAAGTACAAAGAATGAAATCTATAATTCCATGTTTACTGATACCATATCAAGATTCAAAAGGGAGTCCACAATAGCATTTCTTAGAGGCAGCTTTATGAGTAAAATAAATTCAAATGCATAATACGGGATGGTCATGTGGAATCAAAATTACAAATAAAAGACAGCTTCCTTCTACATAAATGGTAATGTAAGTTTTAGAATCAGAATAAAAATGTGAAACATTATAATTATAGATTTTTTACAATAATTACTTTTAAATGGTGATTTTATGTTTCCTGTGTTTTTACGCCCCTGTTACAGCTACAAAAAAATACCTATTTGAGTAAAAATAAGTGCCTTTTTGCATGCCTATTTTAGATGAAATAAATGCCTAATTTTCTGGGCTCTATTTATAGGCCATACTATTGTCAAATGGAACAACTTCTATCACAAAAACTACCAATTTTCGTATCCAAGAAATAGTGGTGTAGAATTTTCAGATTGGTACCCATAGTTTTGTTTTATTATTAGTATTAATATAATTTTTCTTCTACATCACGACTAAAGATGTTATGAGTCGGCTGAATATAAAATCTACTCCAGGTTGCAACCAGCTACCTAAGGAGCAGATCTTGGGACTATCAGGCTCTACAATGCTTCGTGCAAAATGTGGGCTGTTCCGAATAAAGCTATTTCTTGCATTTCTTGCATGTATGAATATTGACTTTCATTATTCTTGCAATTTTCTGTAGATGATAAAGATATCTTTCTGAATCTTGCTGTACAGAAGTAGGTGGTAAACAAATGATCCCCCCTTCAATGTGTCAGAAGGCATGTGTGTGACATTCTGTCCTAAACATGGATGGTGTACTTTTTGCATCTGGTGTTAAAGCAGATGACACGAGTATTAAATATTGCATCTAACAGGTACATGGTAAATCTTCAAATTACAATGCAGAACCAAAGGATAGTTTCCAAATCAAAAACATGGATGAGTGCATGAAGTAGTGACTACTTAAAGTATATTTTAACAACATTACAAATATTATTTAACAATATTTGTAATATTATTCTATTTTGTTTATAAACTCACATTATTTTTATTTAAAATCTTAATTTGTTCAATATCCAAATTACAATGGGTTATAATATTATTCTACAATTTTTTTTTAAATTATTATTTATCTTTCCTAATACACCTTCAACAGAAAAACTGCCATTATTAATCAAATAAAACCTAAATTTGAGAAAATAAATAAGAAACTATTGCATTACAATTTTATTAATATTGAGCTGTCAGGTGCCAATTATAAGACAAAAGGCTGAAATTCTGGAAAACCAGAGAATTTGCAGGGCTAAAATTTGTATTTAGTCCTTTTTAATTATCTGTCAGAATGTGAGATATTCTTAAAAAACAAAGGAAAAAGTTGTTGTTTTTTTCTTTTTTTCTTGTATTTTCTTTTCATTTTCCCTTCTTTTTTTGTTGATTGTAAAGGTGAAAAACATACATAAATGCCTGGAAAAATTATCAAAACATCTTTACCATCTATAGAAAGTCGCATGAATAATTTAAGTTAATGTTTGTAGGCATAATGTGGTTAAAAAATTAAGACTTATGTAAGAAGTTAAAAAGTTTTTTTTAATTTATACATAGTACTCCTGGTAAATTGATTTAAATCCAGCAAAAATTTGTTTTTTTACATGTCAATTACGATTTTCAACAAAACAAAATTGATCCCATGAGGGCAGTTTTGTTTATCTTAATCCGCCACCCCCTTTGGTCCTCACCCTGCTTTGCAGAAGGTAATCATTAATGCAAAAATTGGAAACCTATGAAAAGGGTGTGAAGGCTGCTAACATGTTCTTAAAAAAGCCACAGGACTTGGGACCCTATTGGCAGAACTTTGGAAATTTTTTGTGTGATTAATGAATTTTTTAAATAAATTTATTTTGAACAGAGAATACATAACAAACTGTTTGCTGGAAAGACAGCAAAATAAATTTAAAAGAACTAATTCTGAAGAAAACCTATGAACAATGTTCTGAAGATGTTACCTTCCTATGAACCTATGAACAATGTTCTGATAATGTTATTATCTCCTAATAAATTTGAAAGGCAGCCAGGAAAATGATAAATTTATTGAGGTTAATCTTCTGTTCTGCTGTAAAGTTCTGAGAAAGTAGTTCTGTGTTAATGGACTAATCATTACTCCAGCAAAACTTATGAACATTCAGATTTTTGTGTTGTGTACATTTGTGGAAGAAAGTATTCTGCATTAGTTTTCCATGTATTATTTAGATTTTTATATTTCTTCCTGTAAATATCTTCTTAGTTATAGATGTTTAAAAATTTTTTTTTTTCTTTCAGCTTGGAGGGTCGATTTGAAGATGAAGAATTGAGACAAATACTCGATGATATTCAGACAAAAAGAAGTCTTCAGTATTAAGTTTTTTTTGTTTATTTGTATTAATGGTCTTCATAAAGTTTCTGTGTTGTGAATTATATTATAATTTTTTGTTCATAAATATGTGCAGTGCCCATGCTATTTAGTTCTGTATTTTGTAAGGAAGGTGAATTTTTGTTAAACTACAAAGAAATTTTCCAGTGATAAATTTTGATATGAGCTGTTATTCTTGTTTCACTTGTCTCTTACACCTGTATTCAATGTTAATGATTGTGTTGTGTTATTATTTTATGTGTATGTATTTTCCTGCATTTTCATTTCATTGAAATTATCAATAGTCTTTGCCAAAGAGTGAAAAATGTATTGTTTACCTCTACAACTATAAAAGAAAATGAGCTATTTTCTTATGTATTTTATGTAATTTGCATGGCATTCTCACATCCTCTGTAAGTAAAAGAAATAGAGTTGAATGATTCTTGTTATATGTAGGAAATTAATTGAAGCACAACCCACGTTGTTTATGAAACAGCAGGTATTCACTAGAACTGCAATGTTACAACATGTTGAACCAATTACATCCAAAAGTGAGTCGACAGCAATGATAGATGATCATTCTGCAATTTGATGAATTAGCTGACAGCACTGAAATTCATACATTCAAATGGCTTTGTGAAGATATCTGCAATGTTTTGGTCAGTGCTTGTGTTTTTAAGTTCTGCTGTAACATCCACAACTGTGTCTCTCACAATATGGTGTGTAATTGCAATGTGTTTGGACCTGGATCTATCCAAATAGTTCTGGCATCCACAATATCTGTTTGACTGTGACATTAAGGTTGGTCTATACACATCATGAAGGTTAATTCTATTTTGGTGGTCCAGAATTAAATAAATTGGTTGCCTGACAATCTTGGAACAAAAACAAAAAATACTTTGTATATAAATTCATTTAGTTTTGTTCGTTCAAAACAAATCTTTTTAAATTTCTTTTATGTGGTTCACAAATTCCTATTTCTGTTTTAAAACTCCTACCGTTTTTCATGTTTGTAGACATTATCAGTTCTGTAAATTACTCAGTGCTGAGCTGTAGGAATTTAAACTAAAGTGCATTGACTTCAGCCGACAAATCAGTCAATTACCTCTCTAGTATGTTCTTATTTGGATAATATTTGTGAAGAAAACTATCAAATGTGAGTAAACAAATTTTGATTTTTCAGAGAGTAATTTATTAATGAAGGAATAAAGTTACAGCCTGTGATTTTTCTCATAGTGTAGTTATTTTATATAAAATAATAATGATAAGTAGCATACCATATAAAGATGTAATTTTGGATCTTTTTCTAAATGTTGAAGTGTAATATCTCTATTGGGGGACTGGGTAAAATTTAAAATTTGCTTACATAAAAGACCACTAAGATTCGAAACTGCAGTGTAAATTTCAACTTTGAGATCCAGTTCAAGGTAGATTAAAAAAATTGGAAATGTGTTGTGCGAAAAATGCTTCATTCTCACACTGGAGAAAAGTAGATTATTATTATATATCAGAAATTTTGAACTAAAATCTAACTTGTTTTAAGTTAATAATAATAATAATAATAATTTATTATATAAGGACACATGATGTTCAATATATATTTTTTATATTACTTAAATATCACGCCAACGCATCTGTAAAAGAAAATAAGGTCATGTTGATGTCAGAACCATTAAATTTAAATTCAGTGTTTTACAAAATTGTCAACACAGTGTGAATTTATAATTTGAAGGATCAACAGTGCCGCTTTTGAACTTGATGACAGCTTTGAACTGTCATATAACAATTCATACTTGTGTTTTATGAAGTTTCAAAGCTTTTTAAACACATGTCATGTAATTCCTTCAATATTTTCTTTGTAGAAATTAAATATATCACGGGATGTCAAGATTGGATCACTATAAACTACCCTTCATCACAGAGTGCTTGGTACTACCCCTATGCAATTGCAGGCCCTTTTGCAATGACATAATGCAAAAAACTCATTCAGTAACTGTAATTCAATTGCTTTATGATATCATTTAGATTTTCTTTTGTTTTTTAATTTTCTTGGAGCCCCATAAGAGAAATATATCAATTTGTTGGCAATGAAATTAAGTACACCAAAATTTTAATTTATGTGTAACTTTATGTACATAATCTTTCAAAATGTTTAAAAAAATCCTTTTTCTCAGGCATCAGATTGTCATCTTCATGCAAACTTGCAACTTTTTGTATTGTTTTTTCATTTACCAGCTTTGTTGCTCATCTTTTTTCAGGTTAATATTACTCTCTTATTTGCCAAGTCTTTTGTTAATTTGACCATGTATTCTAAATTCTTTACTTACAAAAGTAGGATCAGGTAAGTATTGGGTGTGAAGTAAAAACTGGGAGGTAAACTGATGATTTTAATTTAATATCGTTGATAGAGTACATTTCTTTCTAGTTTTCCTATCAGGTCATTTTTGCACTCGAAATAAATCATTTCTATCTTTGCCAGTTTAGGTACCGATGTCTAGATGTCCTCATTTTCATTTACTGATAATTTTTTGTGACATTAAAGAATTATTCAGTAGTATGTATTAGATATCCTTTATGTTTATTTATAATAATAATTTATTATTAATTTTTTTAGAGCAAGGTATATTTGAGTTGCAATTGACTGGAAAATTATGGTTGTTCCTTGTCGTTGCTTTTCCCCAATGTAATAACTAGATATTTGTTGTGTAATTTTCTAATTTTTTTAAACCTACTTTGAGTTGAATCTCAAAATGGAAATTTCCACCTCTGATATTATAGTGATCTCTTGCGAGTGCAAATTTCAAATTTTTATCTGGTTCCTCATCCGAGTTATTAAACAGAAAATTTTAAACATACAAGTTTTTTATTAAACAGAAAATTTTAAACATACCGGTTTTTTGGAGGATGTAATTTTTAAGTCATATGCTACTTATAATTGATAAAAAAATAAAGTATCTATACTGTTATGTGTAAACGCACAGAAGAAATAAAACCTGTGACTTGATTCCTTTGAAAAATTACCAATGAGTCCAATATATTTTAGTTTAAAACTACAATAGCTCAAAGCTGAGTAATTTACAAAACTGTAAATGTCTATAAAAGCAAATGATGATGCACAGCTTAAAAAAAAAAAATGGCTGCTATAAGTGAGCCACATACAAAAAGATTTAAAAAAAATGGTTTTGAACAAGCAAAACATCAAGAAATTCAGTGGCATACCTTCAGTTGGTGTCACCCCCTAAATTAAATATAAAAATATCTCTTACAGAATAGTTTATACATTATTTAATAAAAATACAAGTAAATTTGCACATGACATACATTAATAATAGTGGTGCAACACAATGGCTCAGACATTCCCATATTAGTTTCCTATTTCCTTTGGTCTTGGGTAGCTATTTGGACTTGATACTCTTGCCACCTCTATCGCCGTCCAAAATATTTGAGTATTCAAAACACTTCATTTGACTTTATTTTAAGCACATACACTTACAAATACAATAGTGTGTACAAATTGTGGACATGTGCATATTAACAGCGTGAGAGATCTTTCAAAAAAATTACATTTGTCTAATTTTTGTAAAAACAAAAAATACCCCAAAATGAACGTTACAGCATATTAAAGAGTGCAATTTACACTATCTTTTTGAAAAGTTTGGAGCCATTTTTGTGAAAATGGCGTTTTAGCATTTGAAAAAATGCATAATTTTGAGCTAGTTTTCACAGAAAACAGTTGAGTTTTACAGAAACTTTACTTGACATTTTTTAAAGCGCATGTACTCATAAACATAATAATGAGAACAAATCACTGCTAATGGAAATATTACTGACGTGAGAGAGAAGTCAAAAAACTTACATTTTTGTAATTTTTGAAAAAACTAAAGAATAGAGCAATGTAGTGTTAATGTCATATCATAGAGTACATTAGGCTTTATCCTTACCAAAAGTTTGAAGAAAAAATTTGGAGCCGTTTTTGAGAAAATTTTGTTTTTGTAATTTTTTTAAATTGGACATATTGCATACAATGTTGTGCGAGAACTATGAACTTTTTCAAAAATATGTACATGACCTTAATGAAAGAACTCACTGTGGAGAACAAATTTTATTTGAAGGAAAAATCTCTATCTTCAATTTTGTAGTTGAAGGAAGAGGCCGAAAAAAATTCAAACTTTTGCAATTTTCGAAAATTCAGAGTTAACCGTGAAATTAGGACCTATGCCACTTAATGACTGTATTTTAATGACTCTATTCTTACATGAAATTGGAAATTAAAGAAAAAAATTTGAGCCATTTTTTTAAAATTTTGAAAATGTCCAGGGGGGCTTCATGTAAAGTATCCCTCAAAATTAAAATATCGGTTTCAAATTCAAGGATCCACGAGATAAGCCAGATCGATCGGAGTGTATCAATTTTGGAGAAAGTCGGCTGAGCGGTTTAGTTGCTAGCGTTGTTCACAAACGGACGGACGTTTGTTAAGCTTTCAATTGGTTTTTCAGTATGAAGGATGAAGGATTCTGGCTACACCACGTGTTAAAGAATTTTTTTTCTTAATTTAGCAACTGAATTTATCCACATTTTCGTTTTCATAGCCCGGCAATTAATTTTTTTCTGCATGAAATTCGCTGTTTTTTCGTGCAGCATTGCATAACTTTCCCTATACTGTGTGTATTACTCTGTATAAACGTACGTATAGGGGAAAGTAAAAATATGTAGTTAAAAATAAGATAAATATAATTTAAATAAATAATCTAAAACAAATAACAAATTAACAAAATGCATATGTTCTATAAAAACACCCATCCTGATTAAAGGGCGGCAAACTTATGCATAATTTCATTAAAATCTATGCTATAATCTATAGAAAATCTATGCAAAATGTATAAAAGTTTCTAATTGGTGTCACCTCTCAAATGGTTACACCCGGGGCGGACTGCCCCCGCTGCCCCTCCCTAACTACGCCACTGTGGGAATTTATCTGCCAAGTGATTTTTTTTTTTTTTTTTTTTTTTTTTTTTTTTTTTTTTTTTTTTTTTTTTTTTTTTTTTTTTTTTCCTTCCCCTCTGGGATGGTCAAGCTGCTAGTGCTGGGCCACTTGAAATGGATTGACCTTGAAACATGTGACACTTCAGGGACTCACTTACCCAAAATACTTCCATTGTACAATATGCAATACCAAATATTTTGCCTTCATTATGCTAGTTGTTACCAGTGCCCTCTGAAAACACAAAGCCTGGTGATGGCCAGCCATGATGATGAGTAGGCCTGCCCTGCTGTGGGCTGACGATGTTTCTGTTTGTTGTGCTTGGAGTTCATAGCAAGAGTGTTTCCACCATTTATTTATCCCTGGCATTCTATTTCTCACTGAAGGATTTTAGTAAAGAAAATGAAAGGATTTATATTTACAGAAAAATATTCATTTTATTTCATGAAAATGTTTTCTTGAAAGAAAACAATAAAAAATATTTTTTCCTATAATTGCCAACAAAATTGGAATCAGAAGTTAATACAAATAAATTTTGATTAATTTTAAAACTTTATTTATTTTGAAAAATTATCACATTGCAATATACATATATTCCACAACACATATTTGTGTAATCAAAAACATAGAATGAGGGTGTATCACTGCTTTAGGGATACACATACAAAAATATTTTAGTGTTGACTGTGAGTTCCTGTTGTAAGAGTTGTTGTCTAAAATCACTCCTCAAAACCTTCATCCTCCAAACCAATTACTATTAGTGAAACATAATTGCCTAAAAGTTTAGTTTGTACATGTAAAAAATATGTGCAACATCTTTATGTGAAGACAGCAAGCTGTAAACCTTAAGCATGCTTGCACATGTGGATTTCTCTTGACTATCACTAGCTACACCTACCATTCTCCCGCCATAATTCATAGTGGATTTCATCGGTCAGTGAAATGACTTGTTTTGTCATGATCCTCTAACAATGAAAATTTACCACACATATACTTCAGTAACCTTAAAAAACTTTGTTCAATCTGTGGGCTAGTGGAAATATTATGGTTAGAGACTGCACTGTCGAGTTGCTGGGTGATGTAATGTAATTAGATTAAGTTTTGAGTTCGCCAAAATCCTTCCATTTGATTTCACACATTCCAAGAATCTCCAGACAATTGTCTACCATGTTCTTTACTGCTTCCCAGTGGTCCTAACAAGGTACATACATTTCAGCACACAATTTTTGTTGTCCTTTTTACGTCAAAAGTCTTGAACAAAGTAGGCCAGTCTTTCTTTGCTTGGGTTTCTTTAATAAATGGATTTAAGAAAAGTAATGGTTATTAGCCAATACCTCCAAATGTCCACTATGGGGCTGCCATCATTTGGCCTAAACATTGGTGTAGCTTGTTTGGATTACTTACGAGCATTAGTATGAGCATTTCCTCCCGTTGCTAATCATTTGTAAATATGGTTATCCCACCTAATACTTGGTCGCCATTAACAGGGCCTATCCTGGGAAGGTGAGGTTGGCATTTGGTTGTGAGATGCTTTAACTTGCACATCAGCAACCCTTAGGTCCCAATGCAATTAGATCGTCTCACGAAATTATATGCATGCTGTGAAATTATTTCAGCCAATTGCTGAAAACTAAGAACTCTGCAGAATATCCAGCACACCTGTTGACATTCAGAAGGCCCTGCATACACTGTTAAAAATAACAATGCCTCGCCTTTATCTGGCAAAATTCCTTTCGTCGAGTAAATATGTCTAAAGCCATGGCAGTCAAAACATTGATGTTATGAGTAATGTTCCATTCATCACCAAAACTTGATTGGCATTCATTTACAATGTTTTGTAAAACATTCGTTTTACCAACTTTGGTGGGCAATAACTTATTATTTACTTTAGTTACTAATGCACTCCTATAATGGACAAAAACACACAATTTATCTACAACCTGAGTGGATCATATTACTTGAGGCTGTGGTTCTTCTTTTATCAGTATAAAACATATCGAGGAACTTTAATTAACACTGTCCACTCTGGGTTAAATTCTGGTGGCAATGGCTTCAGTTTTTTCTAAACTGTTGAAAACATGAGATGAATTATACTCAGCATAGGTTTCCAGACTAGTTGTTATTACCCTTTCAAAGTTCCATCTCTGTTCTTTACTTGTCAGCTGAATGTTCATGAACTGAAGTTTCAGGTCTTGATAAGTAGGCTTAACATTACTTAAGATGGTACTACACCTGAACAAATAATTTCCAAACAAATATATAAAAAACTGCATACAATACTTTAGTTGCCATTAATTTCTTGTTAAGTACAATTAGGTACCATGAGTTAACACTTCATCAGAAACTGCAATTAATAAATTGTTTTTGCCAAATTTGAATTTCTATAATTTACTGCACAAAATGACACAAAAACGCAATGGACCATGACACAAAAACATATCATTTTGTGATCCTACCCGTACTTATGTCACAAAATCATTACCTGGCTTTAGTATTCCAGAGAGTGGTGGTGCAATGACCTGTTTCATGCTTTTCCAGACAATAGGGGTATGCTTGCAAGCATTAACACACGTCCATTAACTCCCTTGCAATGAACTGTTCAATTGCACAGTCTGCATCGCTATATGTTATACGTTCCTGGCTGTTTGTTCAATAGCTGACACCATAGCTTTTGTTTCAAATATTGAAGAATTCTCTGGACAGAATTCCAGAGGCTGAGCAATATTATGTTAGTTTTCTCACTGCAAAAGAAATTCCTGGTCAGGTCTTCGGTGGTAAGTATAAGAACTCTCCAACAAATTCTCTGTTAGAAAAATGAACAATTATAATTTTCAAAGAGGAATTCAAATTTTGTTTCCATTGGACTTTTGGCACCTTTTGCATTTTTCACCTCAAAAGATTTCAGCTACCAGTTCACATAAGCTTTCCAAAGATCTATTCTTTCTGTAGGTGACAGCCATCCTCATGGTCAGTTAATTTCATTCTCAGCATGTGTGAGACATAGTCCAGATGCTTAATTATATAACCTGTCCAGAAGTGTCTTGATCTGTAGTCTAATAGTTATTTCTGCTAACACAAAATTATCATCAACGTAAACTGCCAATATGGCCTTGCCAAATGGTGTTCAAATGGTAAGGGACATGTTCAATTTCATACCTGCATTGATCAATTTTGTTGTGAGCAAACCCAATTCCTTCTCACTTGAGTTGATAGTTCTAGCACCTTCCCTTCACTTCAGGCTATGAATTGATTTCTGGAGATTATGGAATTGCTCTATATATATCTGTGAAAATGAGCTGTTTTCATATAATTCTGATCCATGAACCATCTTTTCTCAACCCTAACAGTTATATTGGTGCACAAATTTAATGGCAGTGAACACCTTATTTGAGAAAATTCATCCGCAATCAGTGGAGCCTGAAAGCCTTCAAACACTTGTCTTTTGCTTGAACGCCCATCTGCATTTAATGTTTGTAGCATTTGAAGATGGTTCAATTAAAGTCTAGCCAATATGCCTCTTCAACAATTCAATTTATTTGTTCGTGGCTTACAACCATTGTGTTGACGCAGCAAATTTTACTGCCAATGCATATGAAGGTGGGTCTTTAAGATCACTATGCACCTTATACCAATGCATCTCGGCTTCGTTGTGAGGTCTCTGGGTTTATGCAATGTCTCTGTTGTGAAGTGTACCTTTGCTTCATATCTGCATGAGATTTATCTGATGTGCTCTTTGAGCATCCTCTTTTCTTTAGTTGAGCTGTATGATGCTTGTCCTCGTTCAGGTTGTTCACATGTGGGTTTTCATTTTCCTAATTTGGAAATCTCCTAAACTCTAATGGTGTAGCATCTGACAAATCATCATATTCATTTTCATTGTCTGGGAAACTTGAGTTCTTGTTCACTTGTAACTGGTGAGTAGGGACCAGCTTTATTTGCACTAAAGATGTATGAAATATGTGTGCATTTATGCAATAAAATCTTTGAAAATATGCACTAAAATGTGTCCTATAAATTCAACCAGCACTTTACTCTATATACCACTCAATGAAATTTCAAATAGTAGCAGATACAAGTGTTAATTAGTTTCCACAAAGGAATGTCTGCTGCTAAAAACAGTTAACAAATAGTATTCCAACATTTGAACACAGTTCCTAGAAATCCTTAGCAGGTACTTTCTTACCATGAATTTTTTTTCCCCTCCCTACTTTTTTGGTCACGTGTCACTCTCATTTGTCATGGATGCCCCTCTGTGACTTGGAAAAGTTGAAGTTGCATGTGTTAGTTCATCAGCATCACCAATTTTCAAGATGGAACATGACAGGACATAATTCTCTAAACATGTTAAGTATCACGCATAATTCAGACATGACATTGATACTACTGTGGGACTCATAGTAGTATTTAGTCAATTTAAATTGATTAAAACAAATATAATAAATAAGAATGATAAATGTTTTGAAGCAAAATAAACAGAGTGGCCAATTTACACAAATATAATGCTTAGTAATTATATCGAAGATATGCATCATAAAATCATATTTCAATAATTGGAAATTAGATGTTTTATGCTTGTATCAAGTGAACGTATGTACTGGCTACTGGGTATGTATTTAAATCTGGTCCCTACTGATTATATAAACATGAATCTTTTCTTCGTTTCTTACAGATGTACAGTTACTATGGATAGATTTTTCAATGTTGCTCAACTTATCTTAAAATGTGCAGTCTTGACTTCATAATTTGTTAGGCGTGATGCATCCAGACATTACTTCCTCATCAATGTATTGCATACCCAACAACTATGCCCCTTTTTGCTCTGACATCAAGTTCTGAGAAATGTTTTTATTTTGGGCCATGCACAAATATATCACTCCTTATGGATCAAAGATGCTGGACACTGGGTTTCCTGCTGGCCCTCAATTCATCAAGTGTTTAAATGCTGATGTGACTGTTGATGACATGGTTTCTAATCTAAGCCACAATGTTCATCAGTTCATCCAAAGCAGGCTGAACTACAACGTCATTACCTTTGGCTTATGTTCTCACAAGGTCCAACAGAGTCCAGTTTAATCTTTCTGCCTCTCCATTTGTTGTGATATCATTGTTTTCTCATGCACAATGTCAGTACTTCTGCAGAAAAAAAGCAGAATTGAAGACTTTGACAGTCAGCCTCCCTCTTCTGGTTTTGACCATTACTTCTATGCTTTAAAGAATTTAAATAAAATGCTTTTCCAGATTTTAGATTCTATCAGAGCTTCTTTTACTTTGAGAAGTCTGACAAAAGATTAGTGGCTGACATCCACTCTACCCAAGACATATCTTTTTTCTTCAAAGCTCTTAACATTAATTGGATCCATAAGATCCACAGGAAGATTTGGAAAGGTGCCCTTATTATTCATTTCACTTGCTGGAAAGCTAAGTAATAGTTGCTGTGCACCCTTTCAGCAAGATAATCATTGCATGGTGTTGGTATTTTCTCTTCATAATGTAAGCCGATGACAAATTGTATGCATCCTCTTCACAATCGGATATTTGCTAATATACATAAATCTTACACCAAAAGTCAAACAGGTGTTGTTTCCTTCAATTTTCAGGCAACACAGTCACTGCAATGTTATTCAAAATATGAATCATTCTAATAAGGGCGACCTGCATTCCTATTTTGGATCAGAAGGTTGCTACCACTATCATAAATACAATGTCTTGGTTAAAAATTACTTCTCATTATTTTTCACTTGTGTGGCTAATGTCTGGCACAGCAGTGTGTTCTGGGCTTCCATTCTATCACACTCAGTGCAATTCCTGATTACTGTTGCGTGTATGATGAAATTACTTGCATCAGATAAGTACATCATTTGAGAAAAGAAAGAAATAAACAAGGGTATGTTGTGAATATTTTTTTAAGTTTGCTTTTTAACAACTGTGTCATATAGCGACCACTGTGATTGTTTTAGTATTCATTCTTAGCTTAGGCTCTCTTAGAATATCAAAGAATCAGGAAAGAGACTCAAAGAGAAATCAGTAAAGCTAAGAATGAATACTTGGAACAGACCTGTGAGGAAGTGGATAAATGTCTAGGAAATACGAAGTCTAACAGAGCTTGGAGAATAAAAGGAATGAGAATGGGTAAAAAAGACAGGTCAGGAATAGTTCCAATTAGTGTGCAGGAATAGAGTCACCATTTCAGGGATCTCTTAATGGAAAATATAACACAATTTATGCAAATCTCTCAACAAAAGAGAGGCAAAACATAGAAACACCTATAATGTCCCAAATGAAATAAGAGCAGCCTTGGCCCTCATGAAGAATAGAAAGGCCCAGGGCCAGGTAATAACAGTGTAGAACTTTTAAAGAAAGACTAAAAATAAGAAAACACCAGGCCTCGATAATATCAACATAGAATTACTTAAATATCTTCCAGCTGAAACAAAATCTAAACTGTAAGAGCTACTTAACAATTGCTGGACACACAGCATAATACCAACTGAATGAAAGAGTGCTCTAGTTGCTCTGTTTAAAAAAGGATTATGAACAGTATGTGAAAACTATAGAGGTATAAGTCTGCTGAATACAACATAAAGCGTATGCTAAAATCATTAATAATAGAATGAAGAAAATAATGGGAGCAATAATTCTGGAAGAACAAACAGGATTTAGAAAAGGGAGATCATGTTCTGATAATATGTTTGTGTTAAAACTATAGATTGAAAAGAGACAAGAATTCAATCTATAAACATGTATGGTCTTCATATTATATAAAAGCTTTTGATAATGTTCTGAGAGGAAAATTATGGTCAATTATGGACAGATGAGGCATACCAAAACATCTTATCGAAGTTATTTGAAACATGTACAAAGATACCCAAATTAATGTAAGAACAAAATTGGGTAAAATCCTCAAAGAGTTTATAAATAAAGGAGTGAGACAAGGATGCTGCATGTCACCCACACTTTTTAATATTTATCTTCATGATGCTATCAGAATATGGAAGCAGAAGATGCAGTTTAAAAATTTGATAATTTAAATAATAAAAAATTTATAATGACACTTCTGTTTGCAGACGGCCAAGTTTTGATATTTGATAATGAAGACACTCTACAAAGAGCTCTATAGGAACTGCATATGATCATAAAATAATATAATTTAGAGATATGTCAATGCCATTCCAAGGGAAATACCCAATTAGATGTAAATTAGTGGTTAACAGCTTAAAATATAGAACAAGTAAGTTCACTTGAAGTTCCTGGGTTGTGTTCTGTCTTACAAAGGAGAAATTGATACAGATAAGAAAATTGAAAAATTTAACAGAATTTGTGGAACTATTAGGAGGAGCCTAAAAAGTTTAGTCAGGAAAGATACAATCATGAAATTTTATAAAACTTTAGCAGTTTCTTGTGGGCTATATGGATGTGAAATCTGGACTATGGATACAAAAGTTCGAAGTAAGATTCAGACTGCCCAAATTATGTTTTTAAGGGATTGTATTGGTGTCACAAGGAAAGACAGGATCTGTAATCAAGAGATATGTAACTACCTAGGAATTTATAATCTAAATGGAAAAATTGATGAGTACTGGAAAGCATGGAGAGACCACATTGATAGAATGGAGGACACACGAATACCAAAACAGATTCTGAAATATAAGCCAAGAGGAAAATGGAACATAGGAAGACCAAAGAGAAAATGGATGGACCGATAAAAGGAGACACAACAGAACAAAAGTTCTAATGCTTGCAGCAGCAGAAGAAGAAGAACTTTTAAAATCAGCACCTGATGGAAATTCTGGCAACAATCTTAAATAAGTGTCTATAGATATTAAATGACCCACCAAGTGCATGGAAAAAGGCCTTCATTAGTCCAATTTATAAGAAAGGAAGTAGGCGAGACTGCAACAACTATCGTGGGATAAGCATAATGTGCCCAATAGCAAGACTTCATGGAACAATCCTAAAATGTAGAATTGAACATCATTATACAGAATTGGATGGAACAAAATGGATTCAGGGTAAGAAGGTCTTGTATTGATGGTATTTTCACGTTAAAAAATCTAATAGCAAAACAAGTAGAAAGAGGAAGGAATGTCCATCTCATATTTGTTGATCTGCAAAAGGCATACGATACAGTGCCATGGCTAAGCATGAAAGAAAGTGGTATTGAGACAGCCTGTGTCAATGCTATCAATGCATTATAAAGTGGTAATAACAGCTCTATGAAAATAGGTCAACTACTTTTCCCCAGAATATCAAGTGAACAAGGGGTTAAGACAAGGCTACTCACTAGCCCCTCTCCCCTGGGGTACCCTGACCGAAGAGGGTTAGAGGAAAGCGGTCAAGAGTGGGGTATAGTCAGCAAGTCCAGTCTCTCTCCTCCTCGTGGTGGCTCGTGGATACTCACAGAGAGTAACTAATGAGAGATGGGCGAGTTTCCGACGCTTAAAAACGGGAACTCTGGGCTAAGGGAAGGAATACCCTGACAGAAAACCAAGGGCGGAAGGAGCTCTTCCAGGCTTAACCAGTCTTTCTAGGGGAGAAAACACCTGTTGCCTTGCAGATAGGCGTTGGATCGCCAAAGGCTAGAGGAAGAAATCCTTGATCACCAATCACCTGGTCCTCTAGGTTGGGGTTATGCTTCAGACTGGCAACCTGCACATTAGGGTAATGACATTTCATTTTTTTCTCAAAAATTATTTCCTATAACACAAATGGATAAACTTTTGCATATTTTCGACTAAAATGAGGTATATTCCATTGAAATATTTAAAAAATGTCACGCACAAACCATTTTTAAATTTTATGTACTAATATAATTTGGCACTAACATTACTACGAGTATTTATTAATTCGTTACATATTTAATACATAAGTTAACCCGTATATGCCCAGAACGTTTTTGTTACCAATATATTTCATATTTACAGAACATGATACTATAATGATTATAAACATTTAGGATAACAATACAAAAGTCACCAGCATTTCTATTGGTCAAAAATTTAGTGTTGCGAAAACGCAACACTAGGCAGATACGACCACTTTTACACTTCTTAAATGATAAAATTACTGCTGCTGCAAATAAACACGTTGCATATAGAAGAATCTTAATGTAACGTAAGAAATAAGCAATAAACATTATTAAATAGTATAAAACTTAAGTCATCATTAACAAACAGTGCCTCTGACTGGGAGGTCCTAGGTTCGAGTCCTGACGGTGGCAATATTTTCGACACTAGCTAGATCGAATTCAGTCGATGGCTGGAGGAGAATTCTAGCGGCCGGCTACTCTGATCGGTAGTTTTCCGTGATTTCTCCGATTAAAACCAGGCGAATACCGGAGCAGTACCCGAACAAACAGGTCATGGACCGCACGCTATCTTTCCTTCCCTTCCTTGTCCTATCCTCACCCCTTACTTACACAGACTTACTCTGACATGCACTATACTACCATACATGCTGGGACACAGTTCGGGAGTTTTTGTCTCGGCTGGGGCTGTGTCCCCCTGACGGGAGACACCTGGTTTCAAAATATGACTACAAATTTTAGAGCCAAAGCGAAATGGTTGGCCATTGATGTGTTTCAGACCATATCGTCCGTAGTAGGGTATCGTCGCTTCGTCGCAACGAGGCTCCTTCTCCCAAACAATATGGTAAAAAAATTAACCACAAAGTATTTTTGAATAACGTATATTACACTATGCCTTACAATAAATTATAATTTATCATCTGAAAAAATAGACTGAAGAGCTCCAGTGGAGTTTGGGGGTACTCAATAAACATTGCTATCAACAACATTGACTCATTTCCATTTACTTTATTCATTTCGTTTTTATTTGGAAGAGCATCTTTCTTCCATTTTCTACAACCATAATCAAATCTGATATTTCTATATATTTACTATTCTTTTTCATCAGTTCCCTTCTGCAATTAGCTGTTTACCTGTCAAATTGTTGCATGTCCCAACAAGATCTTCATCAGTACTGTTATCTGTCTTCTATCCTAACGTCAGGAGGAGCAGAAAATACAAGTTATCAGAATTTTCATATGCCTTCAAAGTATCTTCCGGAATTGCTCAAAATTTCGTCAGTAGTAAGTTTCTTGAAAAAGAATGTTGCTACGGTGTCATATATGCCCAGTGTTGCGTTTTCGCAACATTCATAATGCAAGCCCAAAGATTTCCGTATTACTGTAGATGTGAGCAACTAACAATATTCACGTGTTAAAATAGAAAATAATACACATAAATCATTTAGCTAATAAAAATATGTCATTATATTAAGAAAATATTACCTTTTTTCACTTGAATTTCGTTTTTCTCCATCTTCAAAGTCACGAATAAGACAATTAACCCTGAAGCAACAATTACACGAGAAACGACCAACACACTTTACCAATTTGTTCTCCAAACCTTTAAGTTCAAGCACCTATCATAGAGTGCCCCACAGAAATTGTTGAAAATTAAAAGTATGCTTTGTTGCGCCTTGTTGCGAAAACGCAACACTAGGCATGGTCTTTTCTATTTGAGTTGATGAGTGTAAGACAATATGTCGTTCAAGAACTCTTTTAACACGGAGAAGAACAGGAAACCTGAACAAAGAACTTAGTCAATTTTCAAGCGCCTTCAAGAAGACGCAACGTGGCAATTTATGAAGCACCACTGAGTAAACAGATTCGCATGTCCCTGAAAAACCACGTCATTGGACGCTTCAAATTTCTTGAATCCACTGCCAAAGAACGGAAAGAGATGATCGGTCTAAGTCTTTAAGCTCTAATTGCTGTGGAGCTTAAAGCCTTATGGAGCAAAACATTGAACTTACCGCTTGTGTCTGATCAAGCCATTTGTACAAAACTGGGAAACCTGAAAGAATATGGGCGATGCAGAAAGAAACAAAACTTTGACTCACTGAATGAACTGTTCGCATGACCAAGGTGAAAGTCGAATGGATTAGCAAAGAAGATGAGAACCTCCACAAACCTGCAAATTGGTTGCAAGGGCCAGGTTGGTTATTCCACTGACAAACGTGCTGGCGCAAAGACCATCCCCATCTAAGCAAAGGAAGGCAATGGAAGAGACTTACCAGCTCAGCTCCACCTCATTGTTCCAAAAGTTACACGGACTCATCCGACAGCAGCAAAGACAGTCCTTGGGAGGATGAGAAAGAAGCATCAACGAGCACAAAGAAGCATAACCCAACATGCATTGTAAGACCCCTTGTTACAATTTTAAAGCTGTCGTCCTACGGAGCAGAAAATATATGCCGCCAGCTTTCTGATGGGGGCATTGAAATTCCATCCCCATGTCAGTCAGCAATCCACAAGGCTCTCTGCACGGGAGCTGGTCAGGTGAAGAAGCCCTTGGTGAGGACGCTTCATCTGGAGAAGTGGTGCGTACACTTTGACGACAAATGCAATGATGGCTTTGAATACCTTGTGTGGTCCTCAAGAATGAAGCAAACAAATTAAGTTGTCTGTAATGAAATTGAAAGATGGGAGAGCTCAAATCTCAGGACTCCAGGATATATTAGTAAAGTTCAAACTATGGGTATCAGTAGTGATGATTTTTGCCGACACAACAAGCGTGAATACCGGCAAGAAGACAGGTTGTTGATCGGCTGTAGCAAATGTTCGAAGAGAAAGGTCACTTCAAACCTAAGCTCATCAGTTGCGCACCATGTACTGGATTGCGTTCTTCGTGTTGTCATGGAAGATGAGCTCCTTGGGTCGACTAAATCATGAAAGATAGAGTACTTCTTTGTGCAGGATATAAAGAGCAAGTATGATAAATTGAAAGCAGCCTTCAGCAACGGTAAAACTAAGATCAAGGGAACAGGGGGGTGAAGAGACGACATGAAGTTTCTCTACCACTTTATTCGTGTCTTCCGTCACTTCACTGACAGGAATGAGATCCCCTTCGTGAAGTTTCAACAGATCCTAAATATCAGCAATGCACGCTGAACTCTCGTGCCATTCTAGCCCTTCGTGCCTTTATTCTGACGCCTGAAACCCGGAACAGTCTGCGTAAAATTTGTTCATTCATTTCGTACTTCCTGGTCTGACCATTGATTCAACAGTCCACTGTTCCGCTTGAAGATTTTTATGGACTATCTGCAGTTCTTAAGGACTACCCAACAGGTTTCAAATGCTTGAAAACCCACTGGAAAACTGATGAATTTATAATACATTGCCCAAAGCGACCAGAGATGTGAGCGTGCGATAGAACTTATGCAAGACTTGCGCAAATTCTGCCGCATCAAGGACAGCCTCCCACTGAGATTCATCTTGCGCTATGATATTATCGTGAATAATTCACTTTCATTTGTGCTTGATGTTCCTATAGAATGTTGTATATGTGACTCTAAAGCTTGTGTTCAATTTTATATGTTTTCAGTGACTCCAAAAAAAGGTAAAGAAACTGACAAATAACATTTCTAAAATCATTTTGTGCATGAGGTTTTTTTATCAAATAACCTTGAAAGTAATTTTTATTTAATCTTTAATGAAAGTTCATCAAATTATGATACAGAAATGAGGTTGAAAAACGTCATCAACCTGTACATGTAAAAAAATCTTTCTCAGAAGTCTCACACCGAGCCTCGGAATAAGACTGGACAAGTACGACGACCAGGCAAGAAGAAGGACAAGAAAAAATGATTAACAGATATACTAAATGTGGCCACATGGAATGTTCAAGGACTAGGATCAAATGAGACAGAACTAAATAGAGTCTCAAAGAATATAATGTCAATATAGCTGTGAAACAAACACAAAAAAGCTCAAAGGCACTAAAGCACTTGAAGACTGTATCATGTTTTATAGCGTAATTGCACAAACAAAGATAACATGTTATGGAGTAGCTGTACACACAGAAAATGGAAGAGTTAAGTTAGAGAATATACATTCGTAAATGAAAGATTGCTAACAATACGATTGAAGTTCGATAGAGGTCATTTGACAATCATCAGAACGTGTACACCTGAAGGAGGAAAAAAAAGAAACAAATGTATTCTATGAACAACTCCATAAGCATATTAATAAATCAACTAATGACCATATAATCTTAGCAGGAGGTTTAAATGCTGGAATTGGAAAAGTACCCATTCTCAGTTTAACAGAAATTAAAAGAAGAAAACACAACACATCAGAATGGGAAAAACTTAGAGAATTCTTGGCTTTTAATGAATTGAAAGAAAAAATACTTTCTTGAAAAAAAAAGATATTCATAAATTTACGTGGAATGCAAGAGGATATCGTTCATTAATGGATTACATAACAAACAATAATAATCGCGAATAATTGATACACAAGTATTCAGAGGTAAAAATGTAAACACACACCACGACCTTGTAAAATAAAAAATTCAACTCTGGTCCAGATGGAGAAAACAAACGAATAAAAATATGGAGGAAACGAAATTAGGTAAAGATTTTGAGAAGTAAAAGAGTAAAGGAGCACTTACTACAAGAAGAGAGTATAAGGAATTTATATCAGTATAGATTGACACAATTGCTCAAAGCAATACTCACTAGCCAAAACATAAACAGAGTGGATGAATATAAAAAAAATACCATCAAACGTATAGTTAAGGAAGTGCTAGGTGAAAAACAAAAAATAAATAAAAAAAAGATATTTGAAAATTTGGAACGAAGAGATACAAAAAGCCATTAGATATAAAGAGAAAGCTTACTATGATAATTTACAAAAGAAGTCAATAAAAGCTAAAGAACAATACCACAAAATCAGGAGCGAAAGAAAAGCAATAGTAAGAACAGCACATAGGACATTGTGGAATATGTTCATAAACAGAGTGGAACATGATGTTCATGGGAGGCAAGAAATATCATTCAAACTAATGAAACATCTAAACAGAGAAGAGAGAGATACTGTGAACCTTAATATAAGTAATACCAACATCGGACTGGATAAAACACAACAAAGAACTGTGGTACAATCCAGAAATTGTGGAAATTGCTTGGGGGTAGATTATAACGAAATGAAAGAATTAAAGACAGCCCTTAAAAAAATGAAAACTAGAATATCTTCAGGATTGGATAGAATAAATTCTGAAACGATAAAATATGGAGGTATCCTTTTAGAATTCGGAAAGCTACATCTTTTCAACATGTGCTGGGAAAATTATGAAATACCAGACGAATGGAAAAGAGCAAAGATTATTTCGATATTTAAGAAAGGAGAAAGAGGAAATACATCCAACTACAGCGGTATCAGTATTCTGAATTCAACCTACGAGCTTTACAGTAAAATAGTCAACGAAAGGCTTTGAAATGTCTCTGATACAATTTTAACAGAAGAACAAGTTGAAGCAAGAGAAGATCACGAACAAACGACGTTATTACTTTAAAAGAGTTAATACAAACGAGGAGAGAATTTAATTTAGAGACACACCTAGCCTTTGTAGTTTTTGAGAAAGCATTTGATAGAATTCAAAATAGATAAGCTATGGCATATATTGGAAAAAAGAGGATTCCCCAAACATTGATCCAGGTCTCAAAAAGTCCGTACAATAACACCAGAATTAGAATTGACGCTGGTAAAGTATTGGCATCTGAAATACCGACAAATCAAGGAGTGAAACAAGGATGTAGTATGTTACCAACCCTATTCAACATCTATACAGACGATATGATTAGAGAATGGTAAAGAGACCGAACACCACCAGGAATTAAAATCGACCCAAATCGATATATTAACACCTTACTTTACCATCGGTCAATCAGGATCAGACGATCGGGAATACCAATTTTGGTGAAATCCTCTTTACGTTTTAGGTACTAGAGCACGAAAAGAAATTGACAGATGAATGGCAATGTGGAGTTGTTATGATGATGTGACCAAATGTTGCAGGAAGAGCCGAGCCTTTAGCCACATGTCCTTTTTTTCGACGGCATTATTGTAATCATAAACAAGTCTGCGTAACTTCTCTATTATTAATTTCCAAAGCGCGCAGAAAATGAATGAAAACTATTCAGCCTTCTGCTACGTGAGAGATGTCTATGATTTCGTTATAGGCCTATACCATGAACGTGAGGAAAATACAATAACGTATACATTACTAATTCCCAATGACTTGGAAAATTCGGACCAGTGCCAAGAGCAACGTTGCATTTAACACGGTATGTCTTCAGTTTAGATTAACATAATTTTAATTGGCATTTCCTCTGTTTTTCCCGGTTCCTTAGAAAGTATTTTTCTTCCATCGCACCGAACTGCTGGAGGTTTGGTTACTTGTGTTCTTGGACCTTCCAGGTCTTGTACGAACGATTTTCTCTTCAGGTATGCAAGGGAGATTTGTCTCCTAAATTTCAACATTGGGAGTGGTTTCTCGCTCTTTTGCTTTGATATCAGCTTGTGAATAACCTATGCATTTACAAATATCATGCCAAACTAATGAGTAATGATCGTCCAATTCTACTTTTTGCCAGGAACCAATCATGCAAATCAACGCCTCCCATCCCCTTCTTGTACGTACGATTTCACCAATTTTGGCTCAGGAATTAGATCATCTTTACTTTCTTCGCGTGAAAATCTTCATGCTGATACTGATATCGTTTCATCTAGTGACTGATATCTCATTGTTTTTATCAAAGTAATGAGTAAAAGTTACTGTGCTAGATTTTTATTGTCTGGTCTTACGAAGTTCTTCGTAAGAAGAGAAAGTTATGTAATCGTGCGAAGGAAAACGGTGAATTTTCGGCAGAAAAACGTATTGCCGGGGTCTGGTAACGAAAAAGTGGATAAATTCTGTTGCCGCATTTAGAAAAAAAACTAGTGGTGTTGTAACAGCACGTACTTTCTCGCCATTAGTAATGGTTATGTCATCGCCGCCTATATTATTTCAGTATACCTTCCCTTTGCGACTATCGCACGCAACCAATCTTTATAAATGAGGTCGCTAAAGAAAGAGAATTTCACGGAGACGTGTTGAATTGCACTTTGACTTTAAAAACATGAAGGAGTTTTTAAACAACGCATCTATATATTCAAGTAAAATGCAACTCGCTACGCTCGTCACGATTTTTTCTATCTATAATATTAAATAACTATTAAACGAGAATTTTAGTACCTTAAAAACGAAAATTTTGTTTTTAAAACTAAAAACTTTAAGTTAAAAGAGCAAGATTTTTTTGTGTAATTAATTAGCAATTAAATCATTAAACAAGATGGCATATTTGTTTTTGTGATAACCGATTGTGGTGTGCCAGCTGAATATTCCGCCAGCTCGCACTTAATTAGTGGAAAGTTTTAGGAGCAAAATAAATAATTTTTGCGTTCAATTAGCAATTAAATAGTTCCAAATGGTGGCTTATGTGTTTTTGAGGTTACCGAAAGTTGTAGTGCCAACGGAAGAGAGGTGGCTTTTAGTCGCCAAAAGACGGCAGCTGGGCAGAATTGTGACAAAACCAAAAAGCTGGGCCCGATACCGAAGATTAAGAAACAATGCAGCACGAGAAAGTCTGAGCCATTTTATAGCATCATTAGTTTCAATTATGAACTACGTAATATCGTGCATATTATAGCCCTGTATCACGTCAAATAAATGGCCGAAATGTTGGTATTGTAACAATAGACCTACTTTCATGATCCACTATTTCAATTTGCGATCTGTAGTATAATATTACGTATCCGTTACGAATAATATTAGTAATAACAGTATGCACATAATAGAAGTAAGTGCTGAAAACCAATAGTTATTTTCCTGTTGCATAGTATATAGAAAATGTAATGCTGCAAAAAATATATCTCGAGATTGTTTCGGAAATATACACTTCTGGGGAAGTTGATTTTTGGAAACTGTACGTTAAAATTTTTGAATCTAAGGAAACATTTTGTTCATGGCATTATAATTTTTGAATTGTTACTACGTCTAGAAAGTAATTTGACGAGTTACGGAAAATAATTTGAAATCTTGTCATTTTCGAAAGACATCTCGGAAACTGACATCATCATTGCTAATATATTGCAGGAATCTTCTTCTCATATATTATTTCTCAAAGTGCTGTTTGGTCTTTTCAATAAATTGGGTGACATACGAAACCGATCTGTATAAAGAAGCAATGGATTGAAAAATCATGTTTCTTTTCACCTGCATATGGGACATGCGTATTGAAAAAGTGCGTTAAAAATACATAAATATTAAAAAAAGTAGTGATTCGGGATCTGTAATTTTTGATTGCCGCGCGATCTTTCGAAAGAAAATTACACTGTCTGACGGTGGCGGGGGACAAGTGAATGTTGCAATCTCAAGCATTTTTGTTTGTTTCAGTTTAGTATAGGTAGTGTAACCACGTGAACGTGATTTTCGACATTGAATAGAAATCTTGAAATATGAGAGGATAGTGATCTTAATGAAGTTAGGTCGTTTATAATGTTGGAATACGAAAAAAGAATTTAAGCAGAAAACAGTTTGGTGATTTGACTAACCGTGCGATTTAATCGCACGGGTTCTCACTTGTCTGAAAACGAGTACATCAACCACGAGCAACGTTTAGGGTCCGCGTACTCATATTTTAAACTGCGACTGATGCGCATCTCTCCGTACAACGCGCGTGTCCCGTCCTCTGAGCGCAGGCCGTTGAGCTTCAAATTGGGAGATGAATATCCCGCACTTAACGCCCCAATATCGACGTGATAACTCCTTAAGAGGGCGGCGCGTCGCTTCTGTGGGGCCGCTGAATGGGCGGGATGGGCTGCAAAGCGCCGTTCAGTCCGTCGATAAGGTCTGCAGCAACGAGACGCCGCTCGTGGGGCTACAAGATTAGCGATACCTATAAAGTCGGAGAAGAACTTTACGAGCGATAAACTCGTTGCCTTCGCCATATTTCGCTCGCCAACTTAGGGAATATTGGCCTCGCGCAGCGTTTGTTCCTTTGGGGCCGCGGCGCGACGGCCGCGCGGCGATACCGGGAAATGGATGTTAAGCAGTAAAAACGCGCCTCCCAAGAACGAAGCCCCGCGAAAGTGCCATTCGCGGCCGCTGTACGGCGCTTCCAACACGAGGTTTTTTTACATACACCCAACACGGCCGTATTAACCACCAGAGCTCAGTAGTTCCTTGTGCATGTTTTTTAGAGGAAATAATGTATTTGTATATTAAACAAGTCCAAAGGAAATACACAACGTACAACAAATTAGATTGCATGGGTCGACTCGCGAAGAGATCTATCTTCATACGGGTGTTGCCCAGCCGACGATACAGGATTACACCATGACCCCGTCTCTCCTTGTGTTCTTCCCCTTGCAGGGTTGTGTCAAGACTCACACAACCTGGCCCTAAGTTATGCGTTAATCTACAAGTAGTTCAGGGATTCTTCAAATTTTTATTTTTGCGTCGACTCCTTTTAAAATAATTGTTTACTTCATCCACCCCTTACATTTTTTATGTAACATTATCTTCAAAAACATTGCTAATCAAAAGCTTAAAGAAAACATTGGAGACGGTTTTCGAGAAAAGATTTCATTTTGCTGTTGTTGGACGCAAAATTACGGAAAAATCAACATATTTCGAAAGCAATGTACAAGAGCTTCTTTAAAAATGTTATGTAGAATAGATTCCATTGAGAAGAAAGATCTCTGTCTTGAATACTATAGTTGTGGGAAGACGCCCAAAAATTAAACTTTTGCAATTTCAAAAATTTAAATATTTCAACGAAACTCAGATCTGCTTTTATAATCGTACTTTTCTGTATCTGAGAATATACGAGTATTAAAACATTTGGAGCCTTTATTGAGAAAATTTTGAAAATATCGTTGGGGCTTCATGTAACCAAAATATCTTCATAATATATTCATAGAACTCTAAATCCAAAATATATGTGTCAAACTCAAGGGAATACGGTATCAGCTTGATCGATCGTGGAATGTAATAATACTGCCTGCCGTTTATCAGCATGTTGTTCACAGACTGACGGATAGACGTTTTGGCGTAAACCAACTTTTCTACTTCAAGAGCCCATAAAACCTGGCAAGAGACTTTTCCTGCAGAAAAATCGGCGTTTTCGTCACATTACACGGAGTAGTGTGCGAGAGAGTAGAAAGAAATGATAAAACTTGTTGATGTAAGCACTTGAAAGTATTCGGGGGGACGTGTCCCCCACCCCGTGCCCTCCCCGCCGCCGGCGGAGCGAGCGCCGGGTGGGAGGCTCCGGGGGCGAAGAGGGGAAGGCACGGCGGGCGCCAATTTGCGAGCGCGTGCGCCCTAATGATCTCGTTACGCGCGCAACAATCGCCGGCCCACGCGGCCTCCTCCGCCGCCCACCTGCCCCTCGTTACGCCCTCGGCGCCGCCGCCCGCGCCCCCGCCCCCGGCCGCGCCCCGCAACCATGTTAATTGGTGGCGCGCTCCGCCACGGCGTCTCAGGGTGCGGCAATGTTACCAAAACACTACGTCATTGCGATTCTTCTGCCAGGGAAGGCGCGGAGGGCGACGGGAAATTTGCCCCGAGGGAGGGGAGTAAGTTTGTAAGCGTACATGGAGGGGATGGAGTCCGCATTTCACAAGAGTTGTATAAGGTGAAGTGACTGAAATAAATGCTCTCGGTAGTTCTTATTAGCGTTACGTAACAATGTCTCACACCAGGGATGACAGATTTTTGAACCAAGAACATTTTGCAAAATATTGCAGAGGATGTTCCTCCAGAGTTTAAGAAAGATGCAATATTTATTATAGCTTTGGGGGCCTGGAAAGTAAGCACCTCAGATTGCATATGATCCATTGTTTTCTTAAATAGTGACCCTTACTCTCCATTGCAGCGCAATTAACTGTATGTTCATGTAACAATACAATTAGGTGTTGATAATAAATTGACGTAGTAACAGAGATGTCACTCGATTAATACTATTTGAAACTTCTTAAACAATATATTACTCTGCTTCTATGCCCCGATTCTTATTTTTATAGAGTATCTTCGTTAGGTTAACTGGATCAGTTTTTGCTTTTAAATTTTTTCATTTCCTTTTATTAAGTGAACATAACTTTTATTACATAATAATATTAGTCACAAATAAGAAACATTTGTAAAAAATTAAATGTATTTGGCCAACAATGTTCAAACACAATTGGATAAGTCCTGCGTATGCTTTCTTTCATATTAATTTTTATTACAAATAATTCTTCCTCTCGTCCTCCAGGTACGGTTACTTAGGTATTTTCCAAGACAATCTCTTCATGTGGCCTGCGGATCCGTATATTCAGTGTGTTTCTTGCTGTACCTTAGAAGAGAGGCTCGCGGGGCAGGCAGAAGGGAATGGCACTATCCAGGTGCAATTGGTACATGCCCCACATATCATACTCCTACGCCACCTACACAGGAAAGAAGGGATACGTGTGGAAAGCTGATGCACCAGGGTGAAAGAATCCATTATGCCCCGAAACAAGGGTCAACATTCATAGCCAAACGGATTCCGATTCTTGCAGCTCTTCTGACCAAGGTCGCCACCGCCTTGAAGACACCGGCGCAGCGGTATGAGCCGGCTCGAATTGCAAATAGATTTTGACCAATCAGGACGCAATTTACTCCGTGCTGTGATTTCCCTATGTAGGCAACGAATTACATCTAATACTAAAGCATGTAAGAATCAATGAATGTAGCAATGCGTAAAACATGTATGAAGTGAAGCAAGTGCACACGTGTGAATCCATGTGTGCGGAAGCGTACGCAGTGTCGTGGGATGCGTCAGTGCATGTCAAGTTGGTGGCCGTGCGGGGAGGCTATGGCACTGGGCACTATTTATTGAGGTATGTGGATATATGCAAAGCATTGAGATAATGAATTTGTGTGTGCGGATGGGTACGTGGGTGGGTTTGCGTTTGTATACGGGAGTGTTGAGTGGGAGAATTATGCATACAAGTATTTAGTGCTAAGAGTATTGCGAACATTACACAGGTTATGTTATGAAATGCTTCTTAAGAATGCCTATCTGTAAATGATATGTTCCGTGTATGTAGGTATGAATGTATGTTTTCATAGATGATTGCACGATATGAAAAATATCGATAAATCCTCGAAGGCCATGCGACTAGTCACAAGTGGGTTTATCTGAAAATTTCAAAGCACGAGTGAAATTTAAAAGGACTACTTCAACGAACGAAATTTGAATTTCAGAAGCCGCTCCATCAATACTCGTTATGCAAGTTAAATGGGTATGTTTAAGTATTATCAATCATTTCAATTATTACGTTCATCAACATCATTCTCTGTTTACGTATACAATGCCGTTCTTTTAATTCTTTCTCACAAACTTCACCAATTTTTTTCGTAATATCCTTGACTACAAGGATTGTGATTGACTTCATCTCATGAGGTATTATTTTTTAATTTTCGGTGAGGGCTAGATAAAAATAGGGATGTGTTCCCACACTAGGCGAATAGTGAAACGTTATGCAAAGAGAGACGATTTTGTAACAACATATCTGAGACAAGGAGTGTTGGTGACCACTTCGAAAATGTTTAGTGGATGTAATGATAGTAATAATATTAAGGTCCCACAAACTCTGCGGTGTCGAATTATGAAATATAGCGCAATAACAGAAGTTTTATGAAGATATCTCTCAGATTACAAGGAAATCTGTTGATAAAACCACGGCAAACTGCCGATTAGAGTAGAATCACCGCTAGAACTCTCCTCCTGACAGGTATCGTCTGAAAAAAGACCTAGTTATATAGCTAGTGCCGAAAATTCGTCCCCACTCGGAATTCTAGGACCTCTCGGTTAGAGAAGCTGCAGCGGGCAACGATTGCTGTCACTGAGCCATATCAGTCGATGGGGAAAACATTTTAGGGTCAAGGTCGATCCTACGAGCGGGAGTGCCACGAGTGCCGTGGCACGAGTGCCATGACGAAATCGCCTCTCCATGCAGTTCATAACCGTGCCGCAAGAGACAACGCCATCACCGTGCCACTGCGACCAGTAGGAGACCTTGACACCCACTGCTATAGGGGATGGACTGCGGCCCAACGACGCGTGTGCGAACGCCGGCCAGCCGTGCCCAAGCGGCGCGATTACATCCCAAGAGGATTTCCCGTGAATGGGCAGCTTGGCCTCGCCATCGCGTCGCCACCGCCGTTCATCGCCTTCCGGGAATCGCAGACGCGTCGTCACCTTCGAGGGGGATTTCGTTCTCCGATCCAGAATAATTCTCGATGATAGTTTCGAGGTCGGGGGTGGGAGATGTGATGGAAAAGGTTGTCGTTTCGAGTGAGTATTGATTCCGGGCGCGGCAGTTGCTACGGTCCTTAGTCCCATAAGTGTAGTGTAATGCATGCTACACCACGGAGGTGGTCTTCCGCCACTGGGACGTGAGACCGGCATACATGTCGGCTTGCGGAGTTTTGCCACCCTCCAAATATCTCCCCCCACCGGGATAACTAACAACCCGTAACAAACTATAATCTAGCATTGGTCTCCCACGAGACTTGTGTGGAAATCTAGTGCGTTCGTGTGTGTGTAACGGGAGTGTAGGGAACAATAATGAGCAAGAAAAGATCGCCTATGGTCCGTGGCCCGTTTTACTGAGATCTATAAATGTACACTCACGGCACTACCGATTTGAGCAGCCAGACGCTAGAATTCTCCTCCAGGGGTTTAACAGAACTCAGATACTCAGCGGGTGTCAAGAATCCGCTAGAGCAGCGACATAACCTCAGGATTGCCAACGGAGTCAAATGACGTTTGTGTGCATCCACCTCGTCTTGTCTGCCGTTGAAAATTATTGCCAATATTCTGTTTATTTTCATTTTAGGAAATTTTTTGCGCCATGAAAATTATGGAAGAATATCATAAATTCATTTATCCTGAAGGGAAGTGCTTCACAAAATGTAGGGCATTTCGAATTACATTTTAAATACGTCGTACGTAAAACAGTTTCTCTTGTTTTCGTGTCTGGAACAGATAATCTTGACATTCTAATGGTGTGCGATATGTTACGAAGCATGCGTCAAATGTAGCTAAACATATGCGAAACTTCTTTTGCACGAGGTGATTCGCGCACTTCTTACGTATTTTATTATTTTGGAACGAACTGACAGGAGATTCTGATACACGTTGGCTACTGTAGCGAGAATACTCTTCTAAATTGAACTGCTATAGCAAAAATAGGATTTCTTAACCTGGTGATGTTTCTTTTTATTCAGCTAAGTCTTTATACATTTTCTTGAGCTCTCTCGCTTCGCTAGTTGTGAGAGGAGTGGGGAATTCGGTTATTTTGACACAATAGTTTCAAATTTGTTGTTCGTTTTTCGATGCAAAATAGTTTCTATTACACGGGAGCAAACGTTTTGGTTATCAGATTTTGTCTACAACTCGCGTTTCTATAATTTATTCTTAATTCAACTAATGATGACAAAGGAGTTGGGGGAGGTATTTCGGGGCTCAGACAACGTGCGCGAGTAATAGCCGAGGTGTTAGCAGCGCAAAAAGTTGCAATGCTTCAATATTACGTGGCTGTTTCCAACAACGCGGAAAGGATGCGCTGTTTAGCACCTAGTTTTTTTTATTTAAAGGTCGCAATGAACTCTGGGTCATTAGCGACTAATATTGGATTTTAAAGTTATGGTATCTGAGGATGAACTATATGATGGCGGGGGGGGTGGGTGAAAAAAACGAACAGATACAACCATGCCGGAGACTGGTCACGAAACCGCGACCCTTTGCTTCGAGATCGCTACGGCACTACTGCATTACCGACTCGGCCACCGGGTCAGCACTGAAATTTGTATAACTGGAAGATAATATTGTAATACATTTCACTTATTTGCAATCTCTTCTTTATTTCTGTCAAAAAATAACGGATTTACAAAATGTATCATAATAGAAATAAAAGTTTGTGTTCCTTTTTAATATATTTGCTTTACATGCTGTGACAGATTTATATACAATTTTTTTTTCAAATATATTATCCATTTGGAATATTGATCAGGTAAACTCGACACATGATAAACAAGGTTAACATATTCTAGTTAAACATTTTTGAAAGAAAATCATGTCATGAAGTTTCCTAAAAAATTAATATTACGTTTTCATTGGATTTACGTTATAAACGCAAATCGTTTCCACAATTTGTATCAAATAATAAATTAATTATAATATCCATAAATAAATATTTTTACTTGTATAATACTAGCCTCTCAGATTAAGAGGATATTTTAATCAGTCTCTATAATTGTACATTTCTACTGATTGAAAAATAATCAGGTTTTACAATTAGTTTCTGTAAAGATTTAAATGTACACCCATTTTTTGGTACTTAACACTTCCGTTCCTCGTTTCTCTGCGCAATGATCTTGCGAAGACCCTAGCACATAACTCGCAACGTAGTACACAACGTGGAAACGCTACGCCGCCGAATTGGGCTGAGCAAAGAGTCTGTGCCCCCTGTCACAATCGCTTTCAAGAACGAAATGACTGATATGAAACTGATAGAGACGCTGTGCAAGCTGACCTTACAAACTATGCCAGAAGCTTTTGCCCAAAACCACAGGTAATTCATCGTTCGGTTGTTTGTTTGCTGGGCGTCGCGTAAAAATCTCACATTGCTAGTAAATCGTATTTAGTGTTATTTTTGCAAATTGGGGTTTTGCTACCTTTGAAATCTGTTTTTCTTTACAGTACATTACCTTCTAATATATACAAGAAACATCTGGAAATTCCTTTTCATGATTCAAATGCGAAATATATTAATGGTAGTGGCATCTTAAGTTCAATGAAACAAAGAAGGTTTAGTTCTACAGTTTCCGAGGGCCCAGCTTCCCTCCAAAAAAGAGACATTTACGTAAAAGAAAGTTACACTGACGAGTTGAGACAGTCCTAATATAAAGCTCTATAAATGGATAAACGTATGTTTCCTCAAAGGAACATATTTTTGTTCAAAAATTATGAAAATTAGAAAAGTGTACAGCTGATATATATTATTTCAACATTAGAAACTGCCTGATACACGCGACTACTTTCGGGCTGATGTAGGATTTGCTAGAAGAGGGGAGGGTGGATATTTCAATGGTAGAACTCCCAAGTCAAAATCGTCACTTTTTCATCAATCAAACATTTTCTTATCCCACGAAAACTTGTTATCAAATATAGCGAACATCATTCAGTACTATCTTTTATTCATAAAGTTTGTTTTTTTACAGAGAGTTTTGAGATTGTGGTTTGGCAGAAAATGTGAGCGCTACAGTATTTGTCCTTTCAAACTTGTCAATGGAACTAATATGATACCGTCGATACATGCTAAAAATGCGACCCACTATTCTTAAAGATTAGCGCAACCTTTCCTTCGTAAGGCAGGATTGAGAAAGTCACGCTTGACATGTTAATAAATTGTATTCTTCACTGAAATACTATCCTTCAAGTGTGCGAGTTAAATTACATTTAACTAACAAAACAGACTTTAAAGATTGCGTTAAACGAATTTTACCTGTGCTAATTTTATTTTCCGATGATATTCTGTTCTTAATTACGTGATACTTTTGCAATTGGTATAAAATAACGTAAGAAACGATTACCGTGATGGAGAGCGAAATAACGTTTTTCGTTATTGCTCGCAAAATTTCAATAAATTAATTGTGAGATAGAAACACAGCCTAGCGTCAAGAATACTGCTCACACTTTGAAGTTAGTGAATGGAACAAAATTGATAAATGTTCATGTGGGCAATGTTGACAGTGTTCATATTGTTTTCAACAGGTTTTCTTCCCGTCTTTCACATATTCTTTACTCGATGCAAAGTTTATAGATTTCTACAAGTTCCTAGTACACAACAGAGAAACGAGTTACGAAAGTGTAAAGCACCAAAAATGGATACTCGGTATTTAAAAGAATTAACGACAGTCTGCTATCTACACACTAATGCCATCTTCATTGTTGAACAATAATAATCATTTTATATTATCTTCAAAGTTTCAAAACAGATCAGCCATGAGATAAAGTATTATAGACGACCTCTGTTTCAGCAACAGGGGTAGTCTATAATACCTCATACCTGATACCTCTATAATATCTCATACCAGGCATGGCCCGGTCCGGAAAGTATTAGCTGTTAGATGGACGGTCTGCGGAAGAAGTCGTCGGCCAGGACGAAGCCAAGGCCTTCAGAAGCTATTGGCGAGGCCAGGCCCGGTCCCGGAAGTTTTAGCAGGTCAGATGGACGGCTAACAGAAGAAGGCGTCGAGCGCCAGGGCGAAGTCAAGGCCTTCAGAAGCCCTCGGCCAGGCCTGACCCGGTCCGGTCCCGGAAGTATTAGCTGGTCAGACGGACGGCCTACGGAAGAAGGCGTCGAGCGCCAGGGCGAAGCCGCGTCCTCCGTAGTCCCGCCGGCGTGCGCCCGGCCGCGTCCACAGCGCCGAATTCCGCGCCGGCGTTCAGGAGCAGCAGCGCGCAGTCCGCGCAGTCGTGCCAGCGCGGCCGTGTGCAGCGGCGTCAGCCCCGACGCCGTCGTTACGTCCACGTAGGCGCCCGCGCGCAGCAGCAGTTCTGCGCAGCGCAGCCGCGCCCCGTCCGCCGCGGCCCAGTGCAGCGGCGCCCGGCGCTGGTCGTCGGCTGCGCGCGCGGACGGCGCCTCGGGGTCTGCGCCCGCCGCCAGCAGCGCCTCCACCAGCGCCGGCTGCGCTCGCCGAGTGGCCGCCACCATCGACAATTCTGCCAACCAATCAATCAAATAATGGTGTCCTTTTTTTCGTAGCGAGGTTCAGATCATTAGGCCTACTCTTCCGCCTTACCACGAAAATTTCGATACGTTCCTTTCGTCATCTAGATGCGAAAGAAGGGATCATTCGGGCGATAAATATCCGATTTGAATATAGTTCTGAAGGATATTTTAGGTTTGAGGATATTTTGCATGCTGTAAATCTACAACATGGGACAGAGGCTTCCGTCGCAAGCCTCCGAATGAAGGCGTACAACGGAATGCTTCGCCCTTAACGCGTCTACGATCATGGTGCCACGCACTTCTCTAGCGGTATTATGACCTTCGTACGAGTAGAAGTGACATCTAATGCTTCAACATATTAGGTATGGGTTCAAGTTTTTTTAACTTTCAAAAAATCTCTTATATTAGAGACAGTTTTCATCTTTATTATCTCTTCACTTTTAAACAATTATCAAGATATTAACTGTTTACAATGTGTAATTGAAAACGGTAAAAAAAAATAATACTTCAAGTACTATGTGTACTTAAAAAATATACATCCATTTTCACTCCAGAAAGATAACATTATAGTGATGATTATTGCGAATTAAGTATACCAGGGTTGCCATCTGTCCTCTTTTTGGAGGACATGTTCTTTTTTAAAACTGTCCACCTGTCATCCCTCCTTTTTTTAATTTATATGAAATGTCCTCCTTTTTTTCTTGTAGAATTGAAAATAATACTGGCAAAATTATAAAGTAATTTAATTCATAAAAGGGACGTCATATCTTGAATATCTACATTTTTAAGAAGAAGAAAGTCAATGACCTGAACTATGAAATGATTTTACCTTGTCTACATTACTTACAGGAGAGAGGTATCACCATTGATGACTGTAAATTCTTTGACCAGTGTCAGTGCTTGAAAGCATTTCTTTGTGGACAAAATGAATATTTTGAGACGTTGGTGCATGCGCAATGGGTGAATTTCTTTGAGAAAACACATACATTAGACAGTTTTTCTGAACTTTTAAAGATTTGCCAATTTTATTTCGCAATTTTCCGGTTCAAATTGCAGTGTTGAAAGAGTGTTTTCTTTAATTAATTCACAGTGGACTGATGAGAGAAATAGACTGCTTGCTGAGTCAGTAGAAGGAATCGTAACTGTGAAATATAACTTGAAGCATTTAAATTGCTTGCAGTTCTATAAATATATAATTTCTAAACCAGATTTGTTGAAAAAGTTTCATCAATGATAAATATTATTCGAGCAATAAAAATGTTACTTGTACAATGTAACAATAAAGTTGGTATCTTTCTGCAAAGCAAAGTCTAATATTAATTTAATTAATATTATTGGAGTAATATATATATATATATATATATATATATATATATATATATATTGATTACAAACAACAAATTTAAAATCCGTCTGTCAAACGTAGTGCCTATTAATAAAACATTTTATTTCAAATTGATTATTATCAATAGATATTATAATCCAATACATTTAACAGATGGTCATAATTATAAGATAATTAATATTATATATACACCTACATATTTATATAATATTAATATTATTTTTAAAGACTATTAATGGTTTGGAATTGTCGAGTATATTGTCTATACATCGTAGACTATAAAAATGTAAATGTCCTCCTTTTTATTGAAATATCCTCCTTTCTTTGGGAAAATGTCCTCTGCTGGGGAAAAAATGTCTGGTAACCCTGAAGTATACTGATTTTGAAGAAAATCAGACGGCTGTTACTTTCTGTACATCAATGAAGATTAAATAAAATTTAATTTAACTCGTAGAAATATTACCTTTGCGGTTGAGTAAAGAATATGTGAGTCAGGAAGAAAACCTTTTGAAAACAATATGAACACTGTCAACATTGCCTATGTGAACATTTATAATTTTCGTCAATCACGAACTTCACATGTGAGCAGTATACTTGATGCTAGGCTGTTGCGAGCAACAATGAAAGACGTTGGCGTTTCACTCTCCTTGAAGGTAATTGTTTCTTACTTTTCCAATTAGTAAGAAGTAACGTATCACGTAATTGTTAAGAATGAAATATCATCGGAAAATAAATTAAAACTAACACAGTTAAATTAAGCTAACGCAATCTTTAAACCTGTTTGTAGTTAAATGAGATTAAACTCGCATATTTCAAGGAAAGTATTTTAGTGAAAAATACAATTTATAAACACGTCAACGTGACTTTCTCAATCATGCCTTACGAAGGAAAGGTTGCGCTATGTTAAGAATAGTGGTCGCATTTTTTGCATGATCGTCGGTATCATTAGTTCCATTGACAAGTTTGAAAGGACAAATACTGTACGCTCACATTGTCTGCCGCTCCACAATCCCAAAACTCTGTAAAAACAAACTTATGAATAAAATATTGTACTGTGTGCTGTTAGCTATATTTGATAATGAGTTTTTGTGGGATAAGAAAATTGTTTGCACTGATGAACTAGAGACGATTTTCACTTGAGTGTTCTGCCAATTTAAATATCCACCCTCCCCTCTTCTAGCAAAATCCTACAATAGTCCGAAAATAGTCGCGTGTAATACATTAACGATACAGGCAGTTTCTAATGTTGAAATAAAATATATCAGTTTTACTCTTTTGTAATTCTCATAACTTTTGAACAAAATGACGGCCCTTCGAATAAGAATACGTTTTTCAATTTATAGAGCTTTAAATTATGACCATCTCACTCGTCAGTGGAACTGTACTCTGACTTAAATATGTATCTTTTAGGGAGAGCCCTTGCAACTAAAGAACTACATTTTTTATGTCATTGAACTTAAGATGCCATTTTTAATAAGATATTTTGCCTTTGACCATGATAAATATATTTGCAGATTTTTTCTCGTAGATATTGGAAGGTAATGTACTGTGAAGAATAGCCGACTTCAAACGTAACATAACACCAATTGAAAAAAAAACCACTAAATACGATTTACTAGCAATGTGGGACGACCAGCGAAATAAAATAAACCGAGCAATGAATTACCTGTGGTTTTGGGCAAAGCTTCTAGCATAGCTGTAAGGTCAGCCTTGCACAGCGCCTCTATCAGTTCCGTATCAGGCTTTTTGTTCTTGAAAGCGATTGGGGCGGGGAAGAGACGCTTTGCTCAGCCCATTTCGGCGGCGTCGCGCCGCGTTCCACACTTCGATACTGATCGTTCGCGGCACCAATCCGCAAGGAAGACCGCAAGTGTCTGGAAGGAAGGATGGGCGAACTGTAAAAATTAATCTCTTGATTTCAGTGTTCGATCTAGCATCTATGTACAGATCTACATGAAGGAAATCAACTAATATTACCGATTAATTCTTCACACATTTTAAATTATATATACAAGTTTAAAATAATTATTTTTAGTTGGTCCTTATACTGTTAAAACAAGCTGCAAAAGAGATTGAATTATTAAATAATTTATACGATGTTAATACTATTTTTGCTCTGGAATCAAATGTATATATAACGGTTTTAAATGAATATTTCCGGGAATTGTTTCGAAACTAACAGCCCACTATATGGCTCATCAATTCTAAGGGATCTCGTAAATTTCTCTTTCTTAACGCATTCCGAATATGACTTACATAAAATATCGGAACATAGGATAAAATGAAAAATCTTTATTACTAACATCAAATCTATCATTTAGTATATCTGTTTATATTACTTTTCTATTGTCTGTGAGAGATAAAGACGAATTCCTTTGCTGAATTTCGTGTGGAGAACAATTTTTATATTTAATATAAACTTATTATTTGAATTAAAATATTCAATTAAATGTACCTCTAATTGTATACAATTGCCTTTTGTTGTAGTACTTATCGCGATTAAATCGCCTATCTCTACCTGGAAAAGAAATGTTTGGAACATTGTCGTAGGTCACCAGCATTTCCAGGAAGAACGACTTGCGGGGGACCCCAGCGGCGTCGGTTGCTCGTGCGACGGGCCGTGTCGACGTTCGGTTGAGAACCGCCTTTGCGCGCAAAGGGTGGCGTTCTGTCGCGTTTGGCCGCAGGAGACCTGGAGACCCGTGCCTGCGTCCGCAGGAAGGGTCTGCTGGGCGTTTTCAGGCTGGGCCGGCACAGACGTCCCTTGGTGCGAACACGAGGCCGTTGAGGGGTCACTTGCTGGCGAAGACTATTGATCCAGCTCTCCATTCTAAAACGTAATATGCAGAATCTCTACACAATGAAATATTGTTCATGCAAGTCGTCTTCTTAAAACTGAATGAACTCCACTCAACGCAAACGGAACTTACTGTTGCCGTGACGTGTATTCTCCCTGTTCACTCGGGTTTCAACCGAAGGAAACTGAACGAGCAAGTTGTGCGTTAGGCTCAAGACGACTTGCTACAGTCTTGGCGATGACACTAGCGCCTCTGGTGGTTGGTCAGCTAATTTTGGCGAATAGACATCATCTAGATTTTGTTCAAAGAACTCTTTGATTTTGTTACAGCGATATGTTTGAGAACACAGAAAGAAACGCAATTTTATCAAATAACAGAGACCAATACTCAAAATTGTTGGAAATATCTGCATTATTGTCAATTTATGGAAGTCTATAAGCCTCTATTCAGAAATATATTAATGGCAAAGACATGGTAATTTTATGTTAATTCAGTTTGTTGTCAAAATTTCGTATGGGATTCAAACAGAATATTCTAATTAACACATAAATATTTTGTACTTTAACATACCATCTTATAGTTTCAACATGCCATATTCGACAGATCATTACTGTATTGTGTTCTGTATTACACACTGTACATGTTTTTAAAACGACGATTTTGAAATTTTATTTTTATCCATGCAGCATGGTTACAATTGCTCTCTCGCATCACTTTTTACTTTCCCGTATACATATTTATATACAGAATAATTTACGTAGGGAAGTTATGTTATGCTGCCCGAAAATACAGCGGATTTGTGGCAGAAAAAAATTCATTGCCGGGCCCTGATAACAAAAAACTGGATAAACCCAGTTGCAAAATTAGGCAAAAAATCCTCTAACACGTGGTGTAGCCACAATCCCTATTTGTAGGTTCTTGATACCAAAAAACTGACGGCAAAAGTCCATCCCTCCCTCCGTCCGTCCGTCCGTCTCTCCGGGGTATGTGAACAACACTAGCGTCTAAACCATGCATAGGATTTTTTCCAAATTGAAGAAACTTCTGTTCATCTGGGCTGAGTCGAAGATCTGCGATGTTGAAAAATATTAATTTTTGGGGGGTACTTCACATGAAGCTTCCCGGACATTTTCAAAATTTTCTCAAAAACAGCTTCAATTTTTACTTTCCCGTAAACTATACGTACGTACTGAAATAAGTTTTTTCGCCGAAAATCCGCCGTTTTTTTCGCGCAGCATTACATAACTTTTTTATACTATACGTACGTAATTACTTATACTATACGTACGTACACTATAAGAAAAATTATGTAATGCTGCGCGAAAAAATGGCGGATTTTCGGCAGAAAAACTTATTTCAGGGCCTGGTAACGAAAAAGTTGATATATCCAGTTGCTAATTAAGAAAAAATCTCCTAACATGTGATGCAGCACGAATTCCTGTTTTGTGGTCCTTGATACCGTCTGTCTGTCTGCGAACAACGCTAGCGACTAAACCGTTATGCTGATTTTCTTCAAAATTGATACTCCCCGATCGATCTGACTGATCTCGCGGACCCTCGAATTTGAAATTCGAATATTTTAATTTTGGGGGTACTTTACATGAAGCCTCTGGGACATTTTCAAAATTTAAAAAATGGCACCAACAATTTTGACTAAATTTTTTTGTTGGATAGTATGAACGCCATTTAAGAGAATGGCGAAGGTTTCATGTTAATTAAAAACTCCAGTTTTTCGAAAATTGAAAAAATTCAAAGTTTTTTCGGCATATTCTTACAACTACAATTATGAAGATACAATTTTTTCTTAAAGAAATGTGTTTATAAAAACAGGTCTTCAAATAAGGTCATGTCCAATTTTTCAAAAACATAAGTATTTTTTCGAAAATTTATGACAAAAACCATTTTTTATTTTCTTAAAAGCATTTTTCTTAAAAACTGCACATCCTTTTATGATTAAATTGGGACATTAGGTAGCATAAAGGAAGCTAAAGAGAATGGTGAAGGTTTCATGTTCGTTAAAATGCCTGATTTTGCAAAAATGTTTAAAAAATTTAAAAATTTCCGCACTTTCTACAACTACAATTGTGAAGAAACAATTGTTTTTCTTAATGAAATATGCTCATCAAAAACAGATCTTTAAATAAGGTCATGTTGATTTTTTTGAAAATATGAGTAGTTTTTCTATAATTTTCTGACAAACATAATAGCCCGCTTGGAATTGACTACGCTTCGTTTTCGTCGTTTTCTTACAAACTACAACTTTGAAAATACATTTTTTCTCAATGAAATGTATTTATCAGAACCACACCTTCAAATAAGGTGACGCTTAATTTTTTGACAAAACTATTAGTTTTTGTATAATTTCGTGGTAAATGCAATAGCCCGCTATAAATTTATTGCGCTTCGGACTTTAGTTCGTTTCTTACATTCGAACTTTTTTTATACATTTAATCTTTTAGAAATTATTCATTTCAAATATTTGAAATAAAAGTTACTAGTTCTCAGAATATCGAAAGTGAGTTGTTCGATTCTTGGTTCAGTTGGACGTTTTCAAATAATAGTTAAGATGTTAGTAGTGCAGAAATAGCAATATTTCATTACTACGTAGCTATTTCCAATAGCACGGGAAACTACGTGCTGTTGTAGTACAACTAGTTTTCTTTAAATATCTTGTAAGAATAGAGTAAAATATACGTATAAAGGTGGCATTTTCACGGTTAACTCTGAATTTTCGAAAATTTCCAAATTCTTAATTTATTTCGGAGTTTTCGTACAACTACAAAATTGAAGATAGAGATTTTTCCTTCAATTGAAATTTGTTCTCCGTAGTCAGTTCATCCATTCAGATCCTGTACATTTTTAAAATAATTTTAGTATTTTTAGCGCAATATTGCGTGCAATGTGTTAAAAAAACAAGAACAAGATTTTCCAAAATCGGCTCCAATTTTTACTTTCCCGTATACGTACGTATATAGGAGTAATAAACGTAGTATAGGTTATGTAATGCTGCGAAAAATCTATTTCGAGATTTCAACCGAAATACTTGAATACTTGTTTGGGGTCCCCTGATACCGAAAAGGTGGTTCTTTTCAAAACGTCCGTCCGTCCGTCTTTCCGTCCATCTGTCCGTCTGTTCGTTCGTCAGTCTGTGAACAATACTAGCGCCTAAACCATACGTATGATTTCTTCCAAAACGAATATTCTCCCATCGATCTGATTCCAATCGAAGTGCAGTGAGTTTGAAAAACTTTCTTCAAAATTATGGGGAAATTTACATCAAGCCCCCCAGACATTTTTCAAAATTTTCTCAAAAAATGGCTCCAAATTTTTCCTTAAATTTCGTGTAAGAATAGAGTTAAAAGCACTTATTAAAGTGGCATAGGTCCGATTTTCACGGTTAACTCTGAATTTTCAAAAATTGCAAAAGTTTCAATTTTTTCGGCCTCTTTCTTCATCTACAAAATTAAAGATAGAGATTTTTTCTTCAAATAAAATTTGTTCTCTGTAGTGAGTTCTTTCATTAAGATCATTCAGACATTTTTTTGAAAATTACAGTAGATCTCGCGCAATATTGTTTGCAGTATGTGCATTTAAAAAAAATTACAAAAAATATATTTTCTCAAAAACGGCTCCAAATCGTTGCTTTTAACTTTTATCAAGGATAGTGCTGAACGTACTCTATGTTATGACATAAAGTACATATTGCTCTATTCTTTTGTTTTTGAAAAAAAATAAAAAATCTAATTTTTTAACTTCTTTCTCACATTTTTAATATTTACATTAGCGGTGATATGTTTACATAATTATATTAGTGAGTATATGTTATTTAAATAATGTCATATAAAGTTTCTCAAAAACTCAATAGCCAAGATGTTAGAAGCGCAGAAAGAGCAATATTCCAATACTGCGTAGCTGTTTCCAATAACACGGGAAAGTATGTGCTGTTGTAGTACCACTAGTTTTCTTTAAATATCTTGTAAGAATAGAGTAAATAGAGTTTCTGTGAAAACTAGCACGAAATTTAGAATTTTTAGCAACGCTCAAACGCAATTTTCTCGTAAATGGCCCAAAATTTTTTCTTCAAACTTGGCGAACAGATAGTGCTATTTGCACTTTTTTGATGTGATGTTATGATCATTTTGGGTATTTTTTCGTTTTTTCAAAAATTACACAAATGTAATGTTTTTGAATGTTCTCTGATTCCTTTAAAATGCATGTTTCCAGCCATTTGTAAACACTATTGAATTTTTAAGTGTACGTGACTTCAAATGAATGACGTTTACGTGACTTCAAATGAAGTGTACGTACACTTCAAATGAAGTGTACGTGACTTCAAATGAAGTTTTTCGAAAACTCAAAAATTTTCCCTGTAAGAGAACTTCAAATTTCGCATTTACAGTAGCGCATAAACGCTATTTTCTTAAAAACGGCTCCAAATGTTTCAATTAAAATTGCCATTTAGGTCAAGTTTTTACTATTTATTTATATTATTAAAATAATATTTCCATTCTACTATTAGGAAACTGAAAAATTAATGAAAGGTAAAAAAATACTTTGGGCGGCTGTAGATGGCAGCTGTCAAGAGTAGTGGCAAGTCCGAATAGCTAGCCGAGACCGAATGGAAAAGAAAACTAATAGGGGAAAGTCTGTGCCATTCTGTACCATAAATAAATTAATTATTTTATTTTATGAATAAATGTGCTTCAAATAATGTTAAGTAAAGTTTCCCGAAAACTCAACCGTTTTCTGTGAAGACTAGCTCAAAATTACGAATTTTTAGCTACTCTCAAATGCCATTTTCTCGTAAATAACTCCAAATTTGTTCTTCAAAGTTGGCGAACAGATGGTGCTATTTGTACTCTTTAATGTGACGTAAAGTTCATTTGGGGTATTTTTTATTTTTTTTAAAAAATTACATAAATGTATTTTTTAAAAGTTTTCTCATATCGTTAATACCCATATTTCCAGCAATTTGTAAACACTATTGAATTTGTAAGAGTAAGTGCTTCAAAAGTCTTTAAATGAAGTTTTTCGAAAACAAAAAATTCCTGTGAAAAGGAGCTTCAAATTTCGCATTTACAGTAGCGATGAAACGCCATTCTCTTAAAAACGGCTCTAAATTTTTCGACTCTAAATTGCCATTTCGGACGAGGTTTTACTGTTCTTTAATATTCTTAAACTAATATTTTCGTTCTTTTATCAAGACAGCGAAAAATTAAGAAATGTTTTTAAAAAAAGTAATTTGGGCTGCGATAGATGGCAGCTGGCAAGAACTAATACGGAAAAGTCTGCGCCAGTCTTTGTAGCACCGCTAGTTTTTTTTAAACTTTTGGTAGGGATAGTGCTAAATGTACTCTAGATTATATAAACGCCATATTGATCCATTGTTTTGCTTTTTCAACAATTAAAAAAATGTAATTTTTTTCACTTCCCTCTCGTCGTTAGTATTTTATCAGCGGTAATTTGTTTACATTATTATATTTATAAGTTTGAAAGATCTCTCATGCCGTTAATATGCACATTTCCAGCAATTTGTAACACTGTTTTACTTGTGAGTTAATGTGTTTCAAGTTGCTTCTAATGAAGGTTTCTGAAAACTCAAACACTTTCTGCGAAAAAGAGCTTCAAAATTTGAATTTAGCGTTCAAACGCCCTTTTTTTAAAAGCGGCTCCAAATTTGTCAAAGAAAATTGCCTTTTACGACGAGGTTTTACCGTTCTTTAATATTCTTAAAATAATATTTCCGTTCTCTATTTGAAAATAGAAAAATTAAGAAAATGTCAGAAAAATGTACTTTGGGCGGCGATAGATGGCCGTTGAGAAAAGTATATGGTACGTCCGAATAGCTTCCCCAGACCAAAGGAAATAGAAAACTAATATGGGAATGACTGTGCCATTCTGTAGCACCATTAGTTACTTAACAGTGTATATATATATATATATAATATATATATATATATATATATATATGTATATTTTCTCACGCTTCTCCCTTATGCGTAGTCGCGCATAGGCAGACGCGCAGACGAATGCTCGAAAAAGAACTTTTGAAAATCTCAGGGGAGCAGGATTTTACAAGTGACAAGGGCTGACCAAACACACACACAAATAATAAATCAAAACACATAAATTTAATGAAAATCCAAAAATCAAACAAAAAAATTATTACAAATTATAATGTTGTTGATATCCTCAAAATATTTGGCCGTGTTTGGTGGATTAGAAACTGAATTTACTTATTGCAAAATAACATTTGCCTGAACCTTATTGACTTGTGCACAGTCTGCTAAACCATTCAACTACTTTGTACAACATTTACTTTAAATCCTTTTATACAACAATAAATATGGCCCTTTTAAAACAATACAAAACACAACCTCTTATAATTACAAATGTCTTTCTTCTTCTCAGAGCTTTTTTTTTTTTATTTTTTTTTTAATGTTTGAAGGCTTGGCAACTAAGGTCTTTAGCCTTTTTACTGTTTATTATAAAATGTCACATATACAAGTACAATTTACAGTTACATTTCAAATTTTATGAAACAGATTTGCTTCTTTCAGGAATTTTAACGTCCTGCCAGTCGCCGTTGTGTCCGTTCCTAGGTCCTCCTTCAGATCCCCCTTCATTTCACATCTGTCTCTGATTGTTACGAGATTCACGCAGTCCGTTAGTATTAATGCTTCACTGTTAAAACTCCACCGCAGTCGCAGACAGGTGGTTCCTCATTCTTCAGCATGAATGAAGATGTTATTCTTGTGTGGCCTATTCTTAGCCTGATAAGGCACACTTGTTCTCTTCGAGTATAGCTGACGTGTGCTGGCCATTTATTCACGCTTTGCTTGATCGGCTTTAATTTCGTTTCAATGCTATTCCATGTGGTTTGCCATGCTCTGAAAATACACTTTAAAGCGGCATTTCTTGCGTCTTGAGGTCGTATTTCCGTATTAATTTCTAATGGTTTGTTTGCGGCATTTCTTGCTGCAGAATCAGCTTCTTCGTTGCCTGAAATACCTATGTGCCCAGGGCACCAGATGAATGTGACTGATGCTCCTCTCTGACTTAATTTATGACATGATAGAATTATCATTTGAAGCATCGGGTCCACAGGTAGGTGTCTGTCTATGGCGTTAAGGAAGCTGAGCGAGTCTGTGCAGATGACAAATCTTCTTGGGCTTAGAGTTTCACAGTATCGCAAAGCTTGCAATACTGCAAACAATTCAGCTGTGTACACACTCGCTTCTAGGGGAAGGGTCCATGCTTTTGATATGCTTTCAGTTACAAATGCACTTCCAACCCCATTTTTGGTTCTTGATCCATCGGTGTAGATGATTGTGTGATTTGCGATGTATTCTTCGAGAACTAATTTAAATCCGATTTTTAATTCTGCGGGAAGGCATTCTTTTTTCTTTACACTGGTTGTGTCGAGTCGAACATCTGGCAGTTTCAGCGTCCAAGGTGGAACTTCATAGGTTTTATACTTCAAAACCGATGGTAGAACGATGTTATAACATCTAGTTATTTCGATTGCACGGATGTTGGCTGGACGAGTGGCAGTAGGTCCTTCGATCGTAAATATATGCCAAGTTAGGTCGAGTCATCAATGAATGGTTCAAATGCTCTGGCAGTGACAACATTTTTGATCTATATCTGAGTAGTAGTGTTTGTCGTCTATGATATAGCGACATGGTACTGGTTTCACAATATAGACTTAAGGAAGGACTAGTGCGGAACGCTCCAGATGCATAACGGAGGCCTGCGTTGTGAATAGGATCTAATTTCCTTAAGCTTGACTTCCTGGCTGAGGAGTACACTGCGCATCCATAATCTATTTTGGACATTACCATTGATTTGTAGAGACGGAGTAAGATGTCTCTATCTGCTCCCCAATTTATATGCGAAATGCATCGTATTACGTTCAGAGCCGTTCTGCATCTAGACAAGATATAATCTATATGCTGTTTCCAAGTTAAATGTCTGTCAAAGATCAAACCTAGGAATTTTGCCGATTCATTGTATGCCAGTTGAACACCATTTAATGCCAGATGAGGATCTCTGCATCCTTTCCGTTTTCTACAGAAATGGACGCATTTGGTTTTAGCTGCTGCAAATGAGAAGCCGATATTTTCCGCGTTCTGTTCTAAGGTATTTATGGCGTTTTGCATTTTCAATTTGATCATTGCCGGTGATTTGGCTGAATAAAATAGAGCAATATCAACTACATACATGCATTTTCCAACTGATGTTTCTATGCCGTCAAACATCTCGTTGATCGCTATGATAAAAAGCGTACCACTTAATGGAGAACCTTGTGGTACACCATTCTCTAGTGCGTGGCTTTCTGAGATGGACTGCCCAATACGGACTTGGAAGGATCTGATACTAAGAAAGCTTGATAAAAAGTTTGGAAGTTTTCCTCTGATTTGCCAGTTGTGTAGCTGTCTCAGAATGTTGTAACGCCAGGTCTTATCAAATGCTTTTTCCAGATCGAAGAATACAGCAACCATATGTTGTCTTTTGATAAAGGTGTTCTGAATTGCGTTTTCCAGATATATTAGTTGGTCAATGGTGGAATGATGCTGTCGGTATCCGCACTGATATTTATTCAGGAGGTTGTATCTCTCGAGACACCATGTTAGTCTGGTGTTGACCATTTTTTCTAGAAATTTTCCTAGACAGCATGTCAATGATACCGGGTGATAGTTTTCGGGTTTCCATGGGTCATTGCCAGCCTTTAAAAGTGGAACTATTTTTGCCTCTTTCCAGCATTTGGGGTAATTGCCTTGTATCCAGATGTTATTATATATATTTAACAAGATGGAGAGTATTTCTTCTGGTAACCGACGTATTATGCTGTAGGGGAGGTTGTCTGATCCTGCTGCTGTGTCTCCAGCTGCACTTATAGCGTCTTGTAATTCTCGCCTTGTGAAAAGAGCGTCATACGGCTCATCTATATCAGTTGTAAAATTTAGTATTTTTCCGTCTTCTTCTTCTCGCTTTTTCTCTAAGAAGTCTTCAGGATAGCTGTTTGTGTTGCTGACTTTGGAGTATTGAGAGGCAAAGACGTTGGCTATTTCGTCTGGGTTGCAGATTAGTTGCCCTTCATGCTCTATGCATGTAATAGGACTGAAAACATTTTTCCCGGCGATTGACCTGATCTTCTGCCATACCTCTGTGACTTTGGTCGTCCTGGTTATGGTTGTCACATATTTCTCCCAACTTGATCGTTTTGCTGTTAGTATTTTTCTACGAGCAAGTGCACGCAAACGCTTGAAAGCAATAAGATTGTCTTGAGTTGGTGAACGCCTATATCTGTTGAGAGCTCTTCTTTTCTCCCTTATTGCTTCTTTCGTCTCCGTATTCCACCATGGTACTGGCATTCTGGATGAGCGACCAGTACTTTGAGGAATGTATTTTCCAGCAGCAGAAATTACAGTGTTGGTGAAGTCTGTAACGTCTCTCTCCGTGTTTCCACTGGCATTTATTGGTTTTATGTGTCTAATGAAGCTGGACCAGTCTGCACGGTTGGTACACCAACGTTTTGGTAAATATACGTCGTTCTTTCGTATGTTTGAAGAAATCAACAGAGGGAAGTGATCGCTCTGATGAAGATCTGGAAGTGGATTCCACGTCAAACGTGTTGCAAGATTTGGACTACATATCGAAAGATCTATGGCTGAGAATGCACCATTTCTAGCGTTAAAGTGAGTGCTTTGCACCTGTGTTTAAGAGTACGTATGTATTGTTAAGTAACAGGTCTTCAATTCTTCGACCGGCATCGTTTGTTCTAGAGCAGCCCCACGTGGTGCTATGAGCATTAAAGTCGCCTAGAATAAGAAATGGAGGTTGTAGTTGATCGATCAGATCTTGTAGTTCTTCATTTTGTCATGAGGCGTCTGGTAAGTATACGCAACATAATGTCATCTTCAATGGCTGGTATAGGGTTACTGCTACCGCTTGTAGAGGTGTATTGAGTTGCAGACGACTAACAGGACGTGTGTTGCTGATCAGTATGGCAACACCTCCTCTAGCTCGTCTATCAGGTTCTACGTCACTGCGGAAGGTCTTGTATCCTCTTAAATTGAAACGGTCTTGTGGCTTGAAATGCGTTTCTTGTAAACACAGACACATTGGCGTGTAATTAGCCAGTAGCAATTTCAGCTCACAATAGTGCGAGATACAGCCGTTGATGTTCCACTGAATAATATTTTCCATAGTTGGAATGGAGTTCTCTGTTGTGGGGTGGGTATGTCCGGCTTATTTTCTAGGTTTTCCTTTTGGCCATCCTTTCTTCTTTTTCTTCTTGCGGGGGATTTTGCTTGGATCAATGGATTGGTATTCGTTATTTTCCGCACTTACCATCGAGCTTGTCTCTGAGCAAGTGGTCGTATCTTGATGATTGGTGGTAGATGGCTTAGTTTTTTTGTTTTAGGAAGTCGTCCTTGGTGTGTTTGAAAGACGGGGCGATCGACTTCGGTAGCCTGTTGCCGATTCGCCTTTACTGGATGTAGCTGCGGGGGCAGCCACTGGAATTCTTTCTGTCTCATTTGGCGGGGGTTCCGAAGATTGCTTTTCACTTAATATTTCACATTGAGTGTTTGTATGTAATTCTTCCGTGTGGATTTTCTTGTTATAAATTTCATTAAAATACTTTTCTATGCAGAGAGTTATTGCAGGCATTAGTTCTCTTACTACTAATGAAGGCACTGATGTGCTTTTAGTAACTGCTTCTACATACGTGATGTTTCCTTTACTTTCAGGGCACACAAGCTTTTTTGCTTCAGGATAGCTGATTTTTTGTGTGGCTTTTACTTTTTGTATTGCTGCTTCCTGCTTGTATATTGGGCAGTCCCTTGACCTTGTTGAATGCTGTCCACTGCAATTGATGCATTTGATAGGATGTATGCACGGATCATCACTATGAAATGGCTTTCCACACTGACATGCTTTGATTCTCGCACATCTAAATGCTGTGTGTCCAAAACGTAAACACTGAAAGCACTGCATCGGTTGAGGAACGAACAATCGTACGCTCAGACGATGAATGCCAGCTTTAATCTTCTCTGGCAACGTACTACGGTTGAACGTCAAGACATGGGATGCTGAAGGGATTATCTGCCCGTCCCGCCTCATTGTTAGCCTGCGACAGGCGATGACTCCTTGAGAAGCTAGTTCTCGAGCTATTTCCTCTTCACTGCAGTTCAATAAGTCACTGCAAACTACTACACCTTTGCAAGTATTCAACGTGCCATGAGCATTTACGTCAACATCGATAGTGCCTATTTTCTTCAATTCTAGTAACTTTTGTCCTTGATTTTCATTAAATGTTTCTAACAAGAGTCCAGTTGGAGTTTTCTTTACATCTCTTATGGCAGATCCAGCCCAAGTGTTAATACACTTTTCTATTAGAAATGGGCTTACTTTTTCAAAATTCCCTTCTTTTCTTTTAACTGTAAGGTATTTTGGTACTGCTGTTGTGTTCTTAAACAAGTCATCAGGGTTTACGATTCTTCCAGTTTTCATTTTTTTTTCGCTCTTAAGTCAGGACTGTTTTCTGGACGAGGGTTTTTAAGGGATCCCTCAACCCTGAAATCGCAAACTTCCATGCGAGTCACGCGAAGTTTGCTATCACTCGTAGCAATATCTGCCGATATCAAGGGATGCCGAGTGATCCGCACCCGTGGCATTGCAGTCGCTGGCTGACGACGCCCGGTGGCCTGCTTGCTCACCACCGACCGCCGGTACTGGGGCTCCGATCCCCTGCACCGTAAGCGTCGATCTTAAAGGACCCTACATCCCGGGTTTATATTCGGGGTCGCCTTCCCCTAGCGTTTTTGAGCTACCGCCAGCTAAAAGGAAACGGAAGAAGAGAAGGGGAACTGTGAAGAATAGAGTTAGAATAGAAGGGTAAAATAGAAACGACTCCCTAGCCCTCGCAAACCTAATAGCGTCGGGGTCAGAAACACAAGAGTTGGCCGATGGGAAGGTTGGCCTACAGGACAGAGAACAGAAGTGTGCCACAAGTAAGTAGAAGTAATGACACACGAAGTTAAAAGTGGGAATTATAGGATGTTTAGGGGAGTGACAGCGGACAGCTGCTCCGATTAGTCACCTTCTACGACAGGGGGAGGTCCCATGGTGTTATTCTACTAAAACCCCCGACACCACACGGGGTTCTCAGAGCTTTGATCATTAAGGCAATTGATTTTACTAGTGTTTTCTGTTCGTAGTCTGGCAAGGCACAAATTCTCTCTAGTTATTCAGTTGGCCCACAAACGGTGTTCTGAGCGCGCCTCGCGAAATCCGTAACCTATGCCAACCTTGGCCTTCCCCTCCGTTCGGCGGTTACCTGTCCCTGGCAGTTGCAACGTTGCGGCAGCGAAGCGATCTTAGGCCCGGGCAGCGGCGTCCACGGCGTAGATTACACGCAGCGGGGAGCCGGCTCTCGTCAGCGCGTCGCACGTAATTCGCCGACCTCTTCGTCTCTTCTTCTCGTTCCGGAATAAGCAGCTCGTCCCGTCCAGGTCCGTCGTGTCCCGTCTCGTCCAGATCCGTCCTGCCCTCGTTGGTACGCTTCCGTGCGTAGACAATGCACGTCGCAATTTATAGCAATGCGAATAAAAAGTTCTTTTACGTACAATGCAGCTACGTATAAGCAACAAAGTGTTTAGCCCTTCTGCTGCACGTATTAGATTGCAGTGATCGCAATCTCACGGCACTCAACTTCACTTCTGAATTCACAGCGTTTCACTATTAATTTCTGCTCGAAGCGTTCTAATTATTCAACTTGGTAACTTTCGTGCCCTATTTCCGACACAGTCTCCCGGAATGCATTAGACTATTCCGACCATTACAACAATTCTAGCTAACACAGCATCTACTGTGAAAACCCCTAAGTAACTGTTGATGTCGAGAGAGTAGCTGGATGAATAATAACCAAGTGCGAAGTGGCAAGAGAGAGTGGTATTTATCAGCTCCTCTCCTCAAATATAGGGGAGAATTCCTTCGCTCCCTCCCCTAGCGGACAACTGCGCGCGTCGCAACCCCTTTCGCGCGGTCGGCCGGAGGTTTTCAGGGGCTGCCGCCAGGTCACGCTCCCGCGACTATCGCCGTGCTTACTTACGGAACATACTGTTCCCTGGCGTCGCGTATGTTGCGTGGGCGTGCGTGGGACTTTGAATTTCTATCAAATGTCATAATATATATATTTTCACCGTATGGTCAAAGCACCAGCATTGGGCAAATCAACAACATTCGAAAGTAGCGCGCAGTCAATGAATGGTCGCGGGGTGAATCGGGCCGGAGCCGTGAACGAGCGCCTGGAACGAGGGATTGGTCGGTCACATCGAGCAGAAGAGTCGAGAGCGAATGGCGGACAGGTAAAGTGGTGTGATGGCGACAGAGGAGTGATGTGATGATGTTACGGAAGAAATCGGGAGTAATCGAGGCAACTTGGGTCAAAGGAAGGAGAAGTGTGACAAAACTCAGTGATGAAAGTGATTAAGGATTGTCATAAGTGTGTTCGAAAAGACATAATCACGAAATTTGGCTAGAGAAGTGCAACATTGAATGGACACGTGGGCGATACTGCCATTGCGACAAGTCGGTGTAGCTGTACGGGTGCGGGACCGCGTGGTGGAGCCCTGCGAGCCGAAACTGGGATTCCGACGTGTGGAGAAAGAAGTTGGCGGCGAGACAACGCCGGTGTGCGAGGACGGGCCGTTAGCGAAACGTGCAGGCAGAACGACGGCGGCGCCAAGGCCACCTCACGGCAACGGATCGGGGCACGTGGCGTCGCGTCGCAGGGAAGGCAGCAACAGTGGAAGGCAGATAAGTAACGATAGTTATGAATAAGAGTGGATGGGGATCGAATATGGGACATGCCGGTTCAGGATGCTCATCGGAGTAATAAAGAAAAGCAATAGTGTCTGTGGTGAGAGCGGATGGCATGTACTTTCAGAGAGATGGAAATATTATGAACGGGAATAAGAAATGTAAAAACAATGGGAACAATCAGATATATATATATATATATATAATGTAAATCGTTTAATTAGTATTCATTAATGATTTGCGATTGTTTCAGTAAAGTAAATTGTATTATCAATGTAAGTTGTTATTCTTAATAAATCCTGTCTGTGTAATAATAGATTCATCGAATTCAGACATGCTGGTTAAAGTATCCCCCTAAAAGACTTCCTGTACCCTAATGAATCAAAAATTTTATATGTGCATCCTAAAGACCGATAAAGGTAAGTACGGTCACAATATATATATATATATATACACACACACACACTGAGTAATATACGTAGAATAGGGAAAGTTATGTAATGCTGTGGAAAATCGATTTCGAGTTTTTTAATGGAAATACACGTTTTGGGGTCCCTTGATAACGAAAAAGTGTTTTTTCAAAACGTCCATCCGTCCATCTGTCTTTCTCTCTGTCAGACTGTGAACACCACTAGCCCCTAAACCATAAGTAGGATTTCTTCCAAAATGGATATTCTCCGGTCGATGTGGTTCCATTCGAAGCGCCATGATTTGGAAAAACTTTTTTCAAAATTTGGGGGTACTTCAATGAAGCCGTCCCGACATTTTCAAAATTTTCTCAAAAACGGCTACAAATATTTTCTTTAAATTTCTTGTAAAAATAGAGTAAAATACACTTATTAAGGTGGCACAGGTCCAATTTTAACGGTTAACTCTGAATTTTCGAAAATTGCAAAAGTTTGAGTTTTTCGGTATTTTTCTACAAAATCAGCTTGTTTTTTTCACAAAATTGTACATGATCTTTTTTAAAGAGTTGATTTTTGAAAACAAACTTTCATTTAAGGAAAAATCGCTAACTCTAATTTTTGTAGCTTTCAAATGTTCACTTTTTGGTATTTTTGAGAAAACAGAACAATAGACGAAAATGTGACCAACATATTTTTTCTGTCCCTTATAACAATGTAGTAGATGCAGCGCGGTGGGAGGTTCCGTACTGCGAATCTAAGTACATACAGGATCAATACGGGTTTCAGGGGATTGTTTCTTTAGAAGTAAATGAAAGGCAATGTACACTTGTGAATGAATGTAAGTTTAATTCTTGAAAATAGATAGTTATACAAATTGGTAATTTAGCAGTAAGCCGGAGGACCAATGAATGTTTACAGTTTAAGTTTCTTCTTTCTTGAAGTTCACATTTTCTTACAGATTGATGATAGTGTGCAGCAAACACCCCGGTCAGACGGCTGAGTGTGTATGCCGTCGGCTGCAATTGGCTGCAGATGATACGGCTGGCGGCCTGGATGGCGCCACGGGCTGACTGGAGCTGCCCGTTAGGGGCTTGGCCTGGTGAAGGTTGATTCACGGGTGGCCCGAATGTAGATCACGGCCTGCTGGACGCGCTGATTGATTGCCGGAGCCTTGATAGGCAAAGCAAGGACAGCTAACTCATTCGCGGGCTGTCTGGCGAGTGGAGAGAGCATTGACACTTTTCCGGTGTATTGACAAATGTGTCGATGATAGTTGATTGTCTCGTAGAAGTTGACGGTAATAGTTTGACTATGTTAAGGCGGCGATATAGCTCCTTTTTTCAGATTTGGGTTATTATTCAATTTTTTGGGAGAGCGTTCATAAGTTTTGGTTGGTTACGTCGAGACGAAATGCTCGTGCGATCTCTGAAAAGACACAGCATACCCATTCTTATTAGAAGATTAGCTTATTAATTAATAAGCTAATCAGGGAATAAATCGTTCAACCCGTTACCTGAGTCTCACACGAAAAGCAATGACTTCTTTTAATCTTGTATTACACAAATTTGCTCATGCATATGCACCGGTTCCCGCGTAAATATGGCTTCTCTTTGAAAGGCTTTCTAAAAGGCGACAGGTATGCCAACCTTGCTAAGTTAAACTGTTCTCATGGAAAGTTAATGCGAGCGCACTGAAGATCGTTCACTGGGCGGAGCGACTACTTTGAAAAGCCTGTTTTGCTGTTTGAATTTATGTGAATGGAATGCTGTCATTGGTTAAAACGGAGCTTGAGTGTGTCTTTAATAATTTCCTCTGCACCAGAGGGCCTGGGCCGGAACCCCAGCAAGTGCTGCCCCCTGTCGAAGACAGATGAAACCATTACGACCAGAGACTAGGACGAATGCAATTTCGACAGAAAACAAAGGAATTTTATATACCCGCTCTTTTAGCGCCTTGCGCGCGGTTTTGGAGGGAATTTTTTCCGAATTTGGAGGGAAGTCCGACGCGGTACGTTCAAAATGCAAATTCTGAACTAAAAATAAAGGGCCAAAGATGGTTATTAAAACCAATCTCCCGCCACGGCACCAAATATGAATGAATAAGAAATGTATGTGCCAACAGACTATGATAGTTGACTGTAGCAGTTTAGAAGTGACTATAGAAGTTTCAGTAGTAGCGTAGAAATGACAGCAGAAGTGATTGATTGAAATAGTTGACTGAGAGTTTGTAGTAGTGATAGCGTTGATTGAAAGTTCGATTGAATAGTGGTTGACTGAAGAGTGAGTGACTGATAGTGAGTTGACTGGAATAGTCTGACTGAAGAGCTTGTAGTAGTTGAGTGACTGATAGAGTGACTGAAGAGTTTGTAGTAGTGACTGAATAGTGAGTTGACTGGAATAGTCTGACTGAAGAGTGGCGCGTGGGAACGAAGTTGCCGTATTTATTGAAGCGTATGTTTCCGAGTGCAGAGAGGGAGGAGCCACGTGACATTTGCAGCAACCCTACGACCTGCGGTGAGACGCAGGGTGCCGCGAGGGTTACTCGCTATTTGCTGTTATTGTCTGGAGTGAGTCATGTGACTTTGGCGCGACACTTGAGGTGCCCGCGATGGCTGCATATCATTAGTAATGTTTGGGTTTGTTTCCCACGGAAACCGCGGTGCGCCGGTTGAGAGACGGGGGCGGCCGCGCGGGCCTGGGCACGGCCGCCTTGCAGATATGTCCGTTGTCGGCGAAAAGCTTAACGCCAATATTGTGAAGGAGGCACGTAGCGATTTCTATGAATGTTTGTACACATCTGGCTAGCAGGTAGTAGCGGCCGGACGCGCACCGGCTTAGACCCATCCCTCGTTAATAGCCTGTTCGTTCCTTCCCCGGCCCACAGTACAATGGGTAGAGGCGGTTCGGCGCTGGCGGCTGAGAGGGCTCAACGATAATTGTTTTATTGCCTGTACATCTGTGTTTCACTTTTCTATTTTTGTATGGACGTGCTAGACTGCTGTGAGAGGCTTTGAGAGTGGGGCAGCCGAAGAATGTTGGCCGCGCGGGTGAAAGACAATTTGGGGCTGCGCCCTGCTAGCGAATTTTCCTCGTGATTGTTCGCGAGATTGAACAATGAGGAGAAAATTTAAAGAAAAAAATTCGAGCGGTTTTTGAGAAAAAAATTGCCTATATTTTGCGCAAATTTACACGGAAATTACTCATATTTTCTAAAAATTGAACAACAAATTATTTAAAGATCTTTCTATAAGGGTCAGATTTCATTAAGGAAAAAATCTCTATCTTCACTATTATAGCTGTAGGAAGACACCCCAAAAAATGGCACTTTTTCAATTTTCAAAAACACTGTGATTTCAACGAACACCATCATTCTCTTATTTTTTTACGTTATCAGAAAACAAAGTTTGGTCAGAAAAATTGGTGCCGTTTTGAGAAAATGTTGAAAATGTTTTAGAAACTTCATGTGAATCACCATCAAAAATCAAAATATTCATTCTTAACTCCCAAAGCCAAAAGTTCATTGAAATCGATTGGGGAATAGCAATTTTGAAGAAAATCGGCTGAATGGTTTAGGCGCTTGCGTTGACCACAGACGAACGAAGAGTCACACGTTTTGCCGTCAATTGATTTTTTGATTTCAGGAACCAACAAACGTGGATTATTGCTACGCCACGTGTTAGAGGATTTGTTTTCTAAATTTAGCAACAGAATGTATCCACTTTTTCGTTACGAGAGTCCGGTGAGAAGAGATTTTATGACGAAAATTCACCATTTTCTGGCGCACAATTACGTAACATTCTCTTCTTACGAAGAACTTCGTAAAATGAGAAAGTAAAAGTTACTAAGAACCAGAAGAAAATATTTTAACTACTCTGTAAAAAGTAATTATATAAAAATATCTGTCGAACTTATACTCATCATTTTTGTTATCACAATGGTTATGAGGTCGGGCCACTAGGAGCTCTGGCTTCCAATGTCTCCCATTGTAACGGAGACTGTCATCAATTGTCTTTATATTATTTGCCTCTTTCTTAAGTCTCATCATGCATCTACCCTGTATTAAAAGTAGCGTCCACATACTCTTCGTTATCTCGAACGTATTGTCTCTGAAGCGCCGCCCGTTGGTGTATTTTTCGGTGATCTTGTTGATTCTTCTCTTTATTGAGGCCGTTAGATGATTCCCATCTTAAAAATATCTTTCTTACGTAGTTTGTACACACTTACGCCCATATTCTCAATACCGTGTAATACGAGAATTATCGTCGACTCCGGATAATTCGCGAATCAAAGCAAAAATCCTTATTCACGAGTCAGGATCGGTTGCGATTCGCGGATTAGACACCTCGATTTCGATCCGTGGGTTATACCTCCTATTTCGGCGTATAATTCGCGAATTGCACTTGGTTGCTATTGGCGACCCTGTTAAACAATACAGACGACTCCGCCAAGTACGATTTGTTTGGTGTTGAATTTATGGAATGCGTTTGAAATAAAGAGAGATCCCTCCATTTGCTTCCTTTCCGTCATCAGTAATATAAATCATCTGAGTAGTCAGTTACATGCTGGATAATTTTAAATAATAATATTGTTTCTAGTAATGGGTTCAGCAATTATCGTATTTAATATTATATAATTTGGACTTATCATTCTATCAGTGCAGGTTATTTTTTAATAAAATTACATTATTAGCTTTTGCTTTCAGTTAAAGGTATGGTCATAGTTTATCTTACTTTCATCTATTAGAATGTCTTTTTTTAATTTTTACATTCACTATAGGAGATCATCAGAAATATACACTTGCAATACCTAAAAACAGTGTAGATATTGTTAACATAATCAGGCAAATAAATGGTCAAGGAATTTCAAATTAAATATTTGAATAAACCATAAATTCAAATAAATTGAAATGGATTACAAGGGTTTAAAGAAAGAATACAATAACAATTAGACAAAAATGCTACTAAGTAGATCCTTGGTTAAATTGAATTATAAGTTTTTTCATTTCAAGTAAATAAATAAAAACTGAATGCAATTAACATAACAAATATTTTTATTTATTTCATTAATGTACAATATTGAAACAGAAACTTTTCTGGTAAATAAATGATAATTTTCACAAATTTAATGCCCAAACACAAGAATATTACTGAACCCTGAGTTATAAACACAATAAACAAGAATAAACTAGTGGTGCTACAACAGCACTTACTTTCCCATATTAGAGGAAACAGCTAAGTAGTACTGTAATATTGCACTTTATGCGCTACTAACATCTTCGCTTGGAACTCACTATTTCCATTGCAGTGTTGTCAGAACTATGTGAATTCTACAACTTCACAAAAATAGAATGCAAAAGTTTTGTAACCCTGTATTGGAAAAAGAAGCCTGATACCCTGGAAATATAGAAATGCCTTCCATTGGGCCATGATTAGGGAAGAGTATTTTAAAACCATGCAACAAATTCTCTACTCACTACAAATGGTACAGCATTTGGTGCAAAATTAAATATTTGCCTGCAAATATCAACATAAATTAGACAATTATAACTCCTTTTCATACAGCTCCATTAGGTCACAACAATGACACTAATTCACAGATATTCGCGAGCGCAAAGTGAATTCCATTGTTGCAGACCCTGCATTGTCGCTATTCTGAGAGCTATTAATTCTTTTTACTTATTTCAAATATTTCAAAATAAACAATTTCTAAAATATTAATGTGTAAGTCTATAACAAAGTTCGAATGTAAGAAACGAAGAAAGAAATAATATACAAAATTGCACATTCTAATTTACGACGCATCCAGCTGTCCAAAGCGCAGTAAATTTACAGCGGCCTATTACGTTTGTCACGAAATTAAAGAAAAACTACTCGTATTTTGAAAAAATTAAGCATGACCGTATTTATTTTATTTATTTATTTGTCAATATTCGGAATTGCCACATACTCTTTCTTGCCAGCTACGATCTATCATCGCCAAAAGTACGGTTTTTTTGTCATTTTCTTAATTTTTCGGTTTCCTATTGGTAGAACAGCAAACATTAATTTTAGAATATTAAAGAACACAAAAACTAGCCGTAAATGGCAATTTTCTTTTAAAAATTAGTGTGCCGTTTAAGAGAAAATGGCGTTTTAGCGCTACTAAAAATGCGAAATTTGAAGCTCATTTTCACAGAAAATGTTTGAGTTTTCATAAATACTTTATTTGAAGTTATTTGAAGCACTTACACTCACAAATATAATAATCTTTACAAATTGCGGATAATGTGCATATTAAAGATGTGAGAGATCTTTCAAAAAATTTACATTTATATAATTTTTTGAAAAAAACAAAAAAACTCAAAATAAACTTCACGCTATACTAATGAGTGTAATTAGCACTATCCGTTACAAAAGTTTCAAGAAAAAAAATTGCAGCCATATACGAGAAAATGACGTTTGAGCATTTCTGAATTTTTTCAGCATTTGTAATTGTTTAAAATTGCACATATTGCACGCAATATTGCACGCAATATTGCACGAAAACTACTAAAATTTTCAAAATAATGTATGTGACCTTAATGAAAGAACTCAATGTGCAGAACAAATTTTATTTGAAGAAAAAATCTCTATCTTCAAATTTGTAGTTGGAGAAAGACGCCGAAAAAAAATTCAAACTTTCACAATTTTCAAAAATTCAGAGCTGTACGTGAATATCGGATCTATGCCATGTTAAAAAGTGTATTTTCCTCTATTCATACAAGAAATTTAAAGAAAAAATTTGGAGCCATTTTTGAGAAAATGTTGAAAATCCCCGGGGGGCTTCATATAAAGTACCCCCAAATTTTAAAGAATCTTTTTCAAAATCACAAAGCTTCGACTAGAATCAGATCGACTGGGGAATATCAATTTTGAAGAAATCGACCGAACGGTTTAGGCGCTAGCGTTGACCACAGACGGACAGACGGACAGACGGACAGACGGACAGACGGACGGACGGACAGACGGACAGACGGACGGAATGCCGTCAATCGATTTTTAAGTATAAGGAAGCAACAAATCATGGATTTTGACCACACCTCGTGTTAGGGGATTTTTTTTCTTAATTTAGCAACTGGTTTTATCCACTTATTCGTTTTCATGGCCCGGCAATTAATTTTTTTCCGACGAAATTGGCCATTTTTTCGCGCAGCATTACATAACTTTCCCTATACTACGTATATCACTCCGTGTATACGTACGTATACGGGAAAGTAAAACTTTCCCTATACTACGTATATCACTCCGTGTATACGTACGTATACGGGAAAGTAAAAAGAAGAGGCGTAGCAAAATATGCTGAATGATTTCAATGTAATGAATATTTTTATTCCATTGCTAACCATTTGGAGAACAAATATGAAAACTCAAATTGCTAAAATCAAACAAATAAAGGATGTAGTTCATATTTGATTCCATCACTAATTTAACGTGTAGACAAAATTTAACTTTTTTAAAGAATTAATTGTTCGTTCATCATATCTTGATAATATTCAAATTTTAGGTAGATAAACATTGCATCAACTCTTGTTCATTCATAAATTCATATTTTTCTTGATGCTTTAAGAATGTGGAATCCTTGAGGTACTGTTTGCATTCCTGGGAAGTAGACACCATTCTCATAATTTCTGGTCCCTCTCGCAGCTGCTGGTACTAGTTGTGTATCTCTGTACCTTTCCTATTTGAAAATAAAATATTCATTTTGAAGGATATCTTTATGAGTCGCTTTTTCTAAATATGAACATTATTGCATAAAGAAATGTTCCATTCATTGTAGCCTATCAGGTGATAGTAAAATATATTTCATACAAGGTTGAAATTTGTACATAAAACAAACTTAGAGTTTTTACAATGTTTCAGAGATCATTTGTCTCCATCATCAGGTAGTTTTTGGCACCTGATTTGTGATGATGGAGACAAATCATTTGTCTCCATCACATGTCAATAACAATCACATGTCTCCATCACAAATTATTTGTCTCTATTGTCAGGTACTTTTTCGCATATATCCAATATAAGCCAATAAGTACCTGATGATGGAAACAAATGATCTCTGAAACGTTGTAAAAACTCCAACTTTGTTTTATGTACAAACTTCAACCTTGTATGAAATATTTTTGATTATCACCGGATTGTCTATAATGAAAGGAACCTTTTTTTATGCAATTAAGAAAGACAATCAATAAAAACTTATGAATATTATTGACATGAATATGATTGTAGAAATTGTAAAATAACTGGTTTCATCTCTGCCAACAAAAGTTTGCTGATAATAAAGAAACTTGTTTCATTTATCTACAATGTCAACGATATGTCACAAATCCATCAATGTTATAGTAAAGATTACCAAAGATGAACTTCAGGAAACATCAGTGTTTCAATTCATTTACAATTGAGAGTGTAGAATTAGATTTAAAAAAAAAAGAATAAATGAAAAAATAAATTCTTCACTCTACAAATGCTTTAAAGGATGATTCGGTTGTTAAAAAAATTGATAATAAAATTACTAGAAATAAACAAATTGAAAAACCAAAACAATTTTGTTTTAATTACTTCCCTTATACAACAGATATTAAATTTTTTAAAATCCTAAGTCAGAAATCCAACCCTGCAATCATGTCCAAACATACATAATATTCTAAAAGAATGTTTGATACTGGAATCCCAATCTAATTTAGGACTATGCACATTAACAATATGCACAATCTATTTATAGAAATAGTGGTATCCGATATCATAATCAATATTGATTTGTTGACAGTTAATTAATCTTTCTTTAAATTCAATGATATTATAAAAATGTAAATGAATTTTAAAATTCCATATTTTTTATATTTAGCCTACATTACGTTTTCAGTAACGAAGTAATAATAATCTGCTTCAGCTTCCAGAAATAGAAGGGTATTTTTCATTATACAAGTATATATTATTATGGATTCAGAGAAGTACAAAATATAAATATGAATTGGTACATTTAACAATAAGAGTTCATGAGAATGTGCAAATAATAGTTTTGGAATCTATGTGAAAACCAAAGAATATTTTATATACTATTTCACATTTATTCCAATATGTCACACCAAAACAAAAATAAAATTTTATTTTGTATCTTCTGAAGAAGACAAAATAACTTTGACATCTAGGCAGGATTATTTCCAATCTTTGAATTTTATGACAATTATGCTGAGTTTGTTTTGTTTTATTAAAAGACATGCTTTATCATAACATTTTATTATATACATTTCATTTTAAAAATTTGTGCGAGTATTACTTGCATTTGAATTTCCATGACATCGGATTTGATTTGATTTTGTTTGGTAAAACCACGGTTTAGGGTGGCACGATTCCTTTGAAAATAGCCTTGACTTCCAATGAGGTGAAATTATTTTATTAGTTGCATTAAAAACTACTAAAATAACTTTTGCATGTAGCCCTTCACCAGAACACAAAGTATCAATCAAAAATATTTGTAAAACTCTTTGTAGAGAGCCAATACTGTTGTTTTGAAAATTAAAGACACAACTTGCAGGTAAACAAAACCAAAAACACTTACTTTGAGTTATATTAACTGCCTTTTCATATCCCAAATCATAGTCACATGCAGTACGTTCTTCAGGCGGATGAATGCAGTAATTTTCCCATCCAATTAAGTACACGGCGTTTCTTCAGCGTACACAGCTGCTTCTATCATTGTAAATAGGAACTTTATTATCACGCCTGCTTTTTAAACAATTCTTTTCACGCCTTTATAGTTCTTAAACTGCTGAACAATACTTACTGTGTTGAAATTCGTTTACAGGTTATGTGATGCTTCTTTTTTGCTTTTGTAACTTTGCTTACAACTAGTATTCGCGAATTTGTCAATGACAATTGTGAAAATATTAATTTCTTAAATAGAAATGTTAGATTGGTTGGCCCTGGATACATTACTCAGTACGCGAAGTGGACATTGGAGATCGCGTTTGAAGTGGCGCTATTACTAATGTTTACAAACAGAACCACGACATCGAGATACTTCACAGCCAATCATATTTACTGTAACATTCTGGCCAAGGATAACCCTCGAATCCGTCAATTCTCTGATGACCGCGGTTTGTGAATAAGAACAATGAATTATCCGAGTGTTAACCTAATCCGCGAATTCCTCGATTCACAGATTATTTTCGAAGTATTCCATGATTGAGAATACGGGCGTTAGAGTCTCGTCTTCCTTGAATTTTTTATGAATTTACCCAAAGTTTGTGTATATCTATCCGTATATCGTCAATCTTCCGATGTCCACGGGCATACAGAATCTTTCGACACAGTTGCGTCTGGGGGAAAACGCGTTTCTTTGATTTGATGATCCATATTATCCAGCTCTTCTTTCATTCAACAGCCTATTATTCCAACTGTTCACTAATATTGTTCCGGTGTTGATATCTAGAAATCTGAAAATTGTGCCGTTCTGATAAACTTGCGCACACGTTGAATGACTTGTATTACGATGAGGCAGCGGTCTTCTTGATGATACATTTCTATAGCTTGCTGAAGGAAAACCTGTATTGCTGTCTTGTCCCAAGATAGTGTTTTGATGTGTTGACTACTTTTCCTGGGCGGATACTGAGAATGGTGCTCTTTTTTACGCCAAAACTCAATACTGTGTCAATACTAAGGTCTCGTACTATTCTTAGGAACAACTTTCTCTTCGTTTCAAACTTCCCGTACATCCTAAATGTAAGTAAAGAAGCAGTTGTTCACATTGAAAACAATTGCTTTCGTTTCAGTGTGGATGTTTGTGTGGATGTGGATGTTAATATTTGTAAAAGTTACTTGATATTTTAAAGTTTAAATATGCATTTACCTTACAATTATTCATTATCACTGATATAATAAATTAACTATTGATGTAGATAAATGACACTTTGAACAGTTCTTAACCTACTTCTGCACTGAGTTCAGTTGAACATCGTGCTGTCGAGAAAAATAAGTCAGTAATGGTGCGGCTCCATAAATGAATTTTAATTACAGTTCGAATTCCCACCATAAAAATCTGTAAGAAAAAGTAAACTGTTTTGGAATGTAAATTTCTTTTTGAAATGACATCCGCGCTGGATTACAGGGAACGCTTTTTTGAAATGTGATGCGATCAATATGCGACATTGTGTGACAATTGTTTTACTGATTAACAAAAACCAAACCAGTGGGTTCCGCGCCTCTCTCTGGATCCACCTTTTTTGTAAATTGCATACCTTGAACGTTTATTTCCGATTTAGCAGCAGTTTTTTCTTGTGCATCTTCTTATTTTGTTATAATACATTTTTTGTAATTTGGTATTTTCAGAGCCTTATATTGTGAAGTATTTCAAATATGGAATAAGCTGGGCGTAGACACTATTAATTAGTGTATTAACTTCATAATTCCAGGACATGGTTTATAGAGTAGTCAGAGTGGGAGTGCAGTTCAGGAGTGCTGTTCCCAGAAAATTATGCTTTCAAAAAAATATAAAATCACAGTATTACTGAGGAAAAGCAACACACTCTTTACGCATTGCCATATATTTTATTCACATTTTCATTTCACGTACAGAGTATTTTGCATACCAGTGAATGCAAATGTTATGGAAACTTTGTTCCGGGAGAGCAATTATAATAACCCAGCAGAGAATAATAATGCTCCATTCAGCAAGTTCTTGATAATTTCGGGAAATCCTCAGTCGAGTGGAGCAAATTGTCTCTCGAATTCCCGTGCACATTGTATTGCGGGCTGGAAACATCAAGTTTGTATCCGCTTAGAGCCCGTGCACCCACTCCGCGTGGCTGCCGGCTGCCTGATCCTCGCCGAGCCGAGTGGGCGGGGCCAAGAGGCCTCGTGCGCGGGCCAAGAGATCGCTAACGCTCACAACGACGGCGTGGGCGGGACGAACGCGGAGGCGGCACAGCGGCCAGGCATTCGCAGCGCCAGAGGTGGATGCTACACCGGAAATTTTTCATTCGTGTATTTGTTCCTTGAAACCTCTCTTGTGTTGTTCAGTTTGACTGTGGCATTCCGGGATGACGAAAGTCTCAGTGCGAGTCGCGTAGTCCAAAACTTTTTCTAACAATAATTAAATGATATTTTAAATATCTACTGCAAAGTGCATTATTTTGAAATACGAAATTATTGTGTTGAACGCTTGGTTATAAGCCGAATGTAAACCTATGTAATAACTATTTTCGGAAACGTTTAAAATACTCTTTTGCTGTTGTAGAAGTAGAAAAATATTTTGGGGCTATTTTTATTTATTCTTTATGTGTTATATTAAAAATAAATATTTTTTAATAATTTTTTCTTAAAATTTTCAATACTTTCCGGTTATTTTCTTCATGGACCGTTGAAGACGGTGTAAACGGAGAGGTATCCAAATTAGTACCACTGAGTACAGTTATACTAATTGAATTAATTCTCTCGTTATGGCGACTTGAAATATTCTACATTATAGTGTTTTGTTTCAGATAGAATGGTTGCTTGTGATTAATTGTATCAGTAAGTCTCATCAAGTCAAATTTCCCCTCTTTCAAATTCTTGTTTGCAGTTTGGTAAGTGTTCTATTTCAAACAGATTTTTAATGAGTTTTAACTAACAAATCAATATTTCAGTTGTAAACCACAGATGAGTCGTCAATGGCGCAATATAGGAGGTGAACACTTTATAACGCGAATGTTTGTCATTTGTGAATTTCATGGCGATTTCCGTTCAAAAATAGCAGATACAAGCGAAGCTATCTCTGATGGCATGTTTTCATGCGTATACGACCGTATATGAATTGTTCAGTACTCATCATACTACTTCCCAGTGCCAGTCATTTGAACATAAGAGAGGGAAACAAATATTCGAGAGATTATAAAGGGGAAAATGGGATTAAATCAACATGAAGCAGGACTTAAAGGGAGCAGAAACAAATGGTTGAGTCAAAATGGCTTTAAGGTTAAGGTTTGAAGATTACGAAGCTATAATACGAGAAAAAAATATTATTACGTATTAGCTAGCAAACCGAAATATTAGGCTCGCCATTGCGAAACAGGAAATTTATTTCTTACATAATTGCACAAGCTAACTATGCGGACGAGATGACTGTAATACGAGACAGCTCGGGAGCCAGGGAGTGATGGAAAGAGACAGTGTGAAACGGCCGCGCGTGCTGGCTTCCGGGTGTGGTGGGTGGACGCCACCACTTCCCGGCCGGCCTCTTCAAGCGCGCGTCGTGTCGCGCCGGCCGTCCATCCATGCGACACCCACCCGCCTGCTCGCCCGCTTGCTCGCTCGCTAGCTCACCCGCCCGCCCGGCCGCTCACCCAGCGCCGCGCCGGCGCCCATTAAAACGTTCCGCTCCACTTGGCGCGGCCGCTGATTGGGCGTGACGTCAGCAGCGCGCGCCCGGCCGCACGGCGTCGAACCGCGACCCTTCACTACCGCCGGCTTCCAGCGAGGCATCGTCCCTTGAACGGAGGGGAATTGGAAACAACGCGTGATACAGGATTAGAACAATAGGCTGCCTCTCAAACTGTGGGCCCTGCTCAAGGGAATACCAAAGGAAGCATAAATAGTCCAATTTCGAGGACGGATTCGCACACAAGTAAATTAATAGTAGCGCACATGTTGAATATTATGAAATATATTTAACGGTTGTAACATGGCAATCTTAGTTTTAAAATATTTGACATTTCTGGTTCCTTGGTCTCTTTTGTTTACGAATTGATTTTTCTTGACGCTATTTCGTGAGAAAGATTATATTAATTTTTCATGTAAATCATGTAAAAGTAGTCTGTTCTTACGATCATTCGTCAAAGAAAATGGATCTTAACATATTTAATAAATGCTAGCAACAATTACTGAATAAATTATGATGGTAAGTTTTCTGGCGGAGAAACTCGTAATTTGTAGCGACATTTTGTAATATCTCCATATAACTGTACAATCATTTGCAATATTGGGGTATTGCCATTGTTTCCATTTGCTTGTAATATAATCGTTGTGTTTATAAAACTTGTACTCAGAATTATTAAATGACTTTGCAAAAGTATTTAATTCAGTTATGTCGCAGAACCACGCCAACTCTTCAGTGAAAATGCGTTATGACATGTAACTAAGTTTAATTATTTTCTTAAAAATAAAATATTAATGGAGTTGAAATGAAAATCATCATCAGATTGACATCTAAACAAATAATTGCAAATTCTATGTCGTATTTAAATATGTTTTGAAAAACAAATATTCAATTAACTCTATTTTGTAGATTACTTAAATATAAATATATTCAAAAATAAAGATTTAAATATCTTACGTAATTAATAATAAAATAAATAATGTCATAATTGTGTAATTGTGTCTTAATTGAAAGAATTTATTATTAATTTTTAGAAAAAAATAAAACAGACATTTTATTATTTCAAGGTAATTTTCTTCACGTAATTCGGACACTTCAATTTTTCAATTGCCCCTTAATGCTTTTGACTCCTTTCCGAGGTGCACGAATGCATCGCGGGTTGCATAGTCAAGGTATAACTCATTGGAGTGGGTATTTGTCCTCCCTTGAAACCATTCATTCTGTCAACATTGCAGACTATTTTAGATAACTGGAAAATGTTGCTGAAACATTAAGTAATTAATCGTTTAAATTAATGGTTGATCCATAAAATCTCTCCAAATTTTATCAAAGAAGAACATTAACAGTTGTTTACTTAACTATTTGCGTTTCTTGACAGATTACTTTCCCCTATACGTACGTATATAAGGAATATAAGGTTCGTATACGTAAGGAGTATGTATATACGTAATATACGTAGTATAAGGTACGTAGTATAAGGTATACGTAGTTATGTAATGCTGCGGAAAATCGATTTCGAGCTTTTAATGGAAATACACGTTTTGGGGTCCCCTGGTACCGAGATAGTGTTTTTTTTTCTTTCTTTTCAAAATGTCCTCCGGTCTGTCTGTCCTTCATCAGTCTGTGAACAACACTAGCGCTTAAACCATACGTGCGATTCCTTCCAAAATGGATGTTCCGATCAATCTGCATCTACTGGAGGTGCCGCGATTTTGAAAAACTTTCTTCAAAATTTGGAGATACTTTACATGAAGCCTTACAAGAAAAAGCTTTACAAGAAAAAAATTGGAGTCGTTTTTGAGAAAATTTTGGAACTGTCCGAGGAGCTTCATGCAAAATACTCCCAAATATTGAAGAACGTTTTTCAAAATCGCGGCGCTTCGAGTGAAACCAGATTGACCGGGGAATATTCATTTTGGAAGAAATCGTGCTTATGGTTTAGGCGCTAGTGTTGTTCGAGACACCGGACAGACCGACGGACGGACGGACGGGCGGAAAGACGGACAGACAGACGGAAGGACGGACGGACGGTTTGAAAAGAACCATTTTTTGGTATCAGGACCCCAGGATCTCGGGACCCCAAAACGTGTATTTCCGTTGAAATCTCGAAATTGATTTTCCGCAGCATTACATAAGTTTTCCTATACTACATGTATTATTCCGTATATACGTACGTATACGGGAAAGTAAAAATGTCTCCAATTAGGGAAGTAACATCACAAAAATGTATTTCTTATCAGAATTCTTTATAATTTTTATTCTTATTCATTTCTCATGCTTCGTTGTTAAAACAACATCCTGTTTACAAAAACATTATTGAATTGTAATTTCTTTCTTCTAGATATCACTCGCTTCACAGAACTTTCCATACACTCTTCTCTTTTATGATTTGATGAATTTCCTATAACCAGCTACGTTTGGCCTTTCTCTTTTCATCCTATTCACCGAAAACCACTTCGAAGTTGTTTGGCGTTCTATTTTCCGTTATCGTTATTAAATGATAAAAACCCAGAGATTTTTGCTAATTGCCTGACTTCCTGAGTTTCTGACCTCTTCCACTGTCTGCGCTCTCGTCTTTCTTACTCAACCTGTCACTCCCCCGCCCTGTAGCTTGCGTCCACCCACTCCGTGCGTCATAGCACGCCCCCGCTCCACCACCCGACTGTCACCGCCGCTGCCGCCACCGCCGCCACCGCCGCCACCGCTGCCGCCGCCGCCGCCGCCACCGGCGCCGCCGCTGCCGCCGCCGCCGCCGCCGCCGCCACCGCCGCCACCGCCGCCACCGCCGCCGCCGCTGCTGCCGCCGCCGCCGCCGCCACCGCCGCCACCGCCGCCGCCGCTGCAGCCGCCGCCACCGCCGCCACCGCCGCCGCCACCGCTGCCACCGCGCCGCCACCGCCGCCGCCGCTGCCGCCGCCGCTGCCGCCGCCGCTGGTCGCGACCGCAGACGCCGCGCGTCGCCGCGCTCGGGCCGGACCCACCCCGCCGCCTCCGCAGCCATTATGTTAATTACGGGGCGCTCGTCACTATATGGCCTGGCGGCCCGGGCAGGGGGGTGGGGCGCCGACGGGAGCCGGGCGGGCGCAGATAGCCCGGCGACTGCTCGTTAACTGCGCGCGCAGTTGCATACGCGCGCAGCGAGGCGTGCGCCCCTGCGAATGCGTTCGCCTTGGAGCGGACGCGCGCGCTAGAAGGCTATCAGCGCGCGCCAGCAGAGCGCTTTCCGCCCCCGCCCCTCCGAAAGCCAGGCATTCGACGCACGCGCTGCTAGGCGGAACTGGCTCCCAGGGCTGGATCGCGACTTACGAGGGCCGTAGCTCTCGCCTTTAGGTTCCGTTGTACATTTGGATAAATTGTAAGTGGTATGGGGATTAATTTGATGTAGCACGTATTACATGGTTTAAAATAAAATTTACACGAATAACAATATATTGTTTTCAGAAAGCGTCTATTTCAATAAATATGCTTAAAAGTGATTTTGACTTTACCAGAGACCAAAGTATTCCGCACTTCATGTTCAATTCATATCAGTACTCCAGTTACTACTTACTATCAGTAAGTATTTATAAGTTTTTGACGAAAATTGAACAGAAAGCGAACCAATACTCAAGCAAAGAGGAATTATGAACTTCTCTATTCCATTTCCAGGCTATTTCAAACTATTTCAGTTACTTTAAATTACTATATAAATACAATAATGAATTTTAAAATTACGCAACGCTTCTCATTGTATACTGGTTAAGTGAATCTTATTCAACTCAAAGTTATTTTAACTATTTTTTACACAATTGATTTTTTACTTTCTCTTATGCGTACATATATATATATATATATATATATATATATATATATATATATATATATATATGGAAAAATATACATAGTATAGGGAAAGTTATGTAATGCTGAGGAAAATCGATTTCGAGATTTCGACGAAAATACATGTTTTGGGGGTCTTTTAAAACGTCCATCTGTTCGACCATCTGTGAACACTACTAGCGGCTAAACCATGCATAGGATTTTTTTTCAAATTGAAAAAATCCCTGTCCATCTGGCTCAAGCCGAAGTTTTGAGTTTTTGAAAAACATACTTTAAAATTTGGGGATACTTTATTTGAAGTCCCTGGGAAATTTTCAAAGTTTTCTCAAAAACGGCTCCAAATTTTTTCTTTAAATTTCTTGTAAGAATGGAGTAAAATACAGTTATAAAGGTGGCATAGGCAGGTTTTTCACGGTAAACTAAATATTCGGAAATTATAAAAGTTAGAATTTTTTCAGGTCTTCCTACAACTACAAATTGAAGTGAATTATTTTCCGCTAAGATTCTTCGAAACCTTGCCATCGGTCTGAAAGTACATATTATTAATCAGAATTCTAACCGATGGTCATAATTTCGGAAGTGGGGATTTGATGACAATCATTCTCAGGCAACAATTGTTCTATTGCCCTCATAAATGAGCTCATAAGGAATAGACGGAACCATTGAACTACATCCAGGGACACCAGATAATTATCCGAATCAATCTGAACATCGTTGTTTAGAACATCAAAGTTTTGAACTTTTTATTGAACATCAACGTTTTGAACTATTTATTCAATGTTTTTCACGATTGGATGTTTTTATTGATTTTTATACGCTTTAGAGAGTTTCACTGTCTTACTAGTTTTAGTCATCATCATCACCAATGAATTGAAGGAAGAGAGCTCAAAAAAGCTTACATTTCCATCCCTGATATGTATCATTTTATATTCGGATATAATAATAAGATATATTTTCGTGGCTGCTTAGAGGTGAGCTAATGGCAAAATACCTGCACTTCCGTTCTCTAATTACCTTCCGACCATCCAGTAACGAACTTTCGCTGGCCCGTTCTCACACAATACCGTGAAGTGTCCCCGGGCAACAGCGTCACAAATCAAGATGTTTCCACCTGGAGTCGCCGTTCCATTTCCCCCCAATCCGAGCAATGAGCCTGCGGCGCCGCCGGCAGCTGTCCCCTGCGCGCCGTGGGGTCGCGGGGCCTGCGCTGAGCCGTCTGTAAAGCGGTTATTTTTGACGCGTTCGCAATTTCGAGTCGGCGGCAACGAGCAAACGAACAATTGATTGGCTGGCGCTGGCCCACGTAATAGGGTTCCGGCGCGTAACGCAAGGCCCCGAGCACCCACTAGGGAAAGAGAGAGGTCGCAAAAAAATGGAGCGTGCTTGACGTGATAGTGGACGCGTTGCGGCGGAGACGCGCCCTTCCTCGCACGCGTGCGTTCCATCGGGGGTTGATTGTGTTTTAATTTGGTGCGTTGCCCCACAGGCAGACGCGGCCCCCCCTTGCCGCTGCGCCTGCCGCCGCCAGCCCTGTTTCCTGCGCTGCTCCGCCCTTGCTCGCGCTGACCTTCGCGCCTCTCTCAGAAGCGATGACCTCTGAAACGCCAGAAACGATGATCATCTACACCTGACCATCGCGCATCTCTCAGAAGCGATGACCTCTGAAACGCCAGAAACGATGATCATCTACACCTGACCATCGCGCATCTCTCAGAAGCGATGACCTCTGAAACGCCAGAAACGATGATCATGTACACCTGACCATCGCGCATCTCTCAGAAGCGATGACATCTGAAACGCCAGAAACGATGATCATCTACACCTGACCATCGCGCATCTCTCAGAAGCGATGACCTCTGAAACGCCAGAAACGATGATCATCTACACCTGACCATCGCGCATCTGTCAGAAGCGATGACATCTGAAACGCCAGAAACGATGATCATCTACACCTGACCATCGCGCATCTCTCAGAAGCGATGACATCTGAAACGCCAGAAACGATGATCATCTACACCTGACCATCGCGCATCTCTCAGAAGCGATGACCTCTGAAACGCCAGAAACGATGATCATCTACACCTGACCATCGCGCATCTGTCAGAAGCGATGACATCTGAAACGCCAGAAACGATGATCATCTACACCTGACCATCGCGCATCTCTCAGAAGCGATGACATCTGAAAACGCCAGAAACGATGATCATCTACACCTGACCATCGCGCATCTCTCAGAAGCGATGACATCTGAAACGCCAGAAACAATGATCATCTACACCCGACCATTGCGCATCTCTCAGAAACGATGTGTCGTAGGCCCTTAACGCCAAGTTTTCATGTCCATTACGGAAAATGTGTTTCTTTAGGGACATTAAGGCCGATATACACGGTATAGTTTTCGTGTAGATTCTTCATGCAGTCCAGACTTTATGCTTTCCTACATGAGAAAATTATGAACATGTTCGTAATTTTTCGTATAGAAAGCATACAGTTTAACTCCGGCGCCTCTAGCGGCAGAATCGTTCACTAACGGTAATCGGCGATTTTGTGGTTATAATGTGTCGATTTTGTGGTTAGGTGTGTCAAGGTGCGATTCTATGAAGTGATATATTGTGATAAACTACTTCTTTCCTTATCCCTGCCTTCCAATTTTTATTCTCTATGACCCTCATGGTTAATTAATACTAAATCAAGATCACAGCCAGAACGCACGCACAGAAATACCATGACTGAAAGTACTCGGATGGCGCAATTCAGTTGTTTTCCGCTAGCCCCCCTGGCGGCTACTTGTGGCGATTCATGCAGAAAGGGCATAGAAAGCGTATAGACCGTGTATGCGCTACTTTTTGGCTTTTATACGTACAGTTCGACATCTAGACGTTTCTATACTGAAACTGTATGAGAATCTACATGAAAACTGTACCGTGTATATCGGCCTTTACACATGTTTCTTAGGCCCCATTCTACACGGTAAAGTCTGTTTGGACCCTCTTTTAAATTTTTAAATGGCACACTCACTCCGAAGGACGGATTATTAGAAACGTTCGAAGTTATATTACAGTATGAAGCTACTTTCACCTTTAAAATGTTGATTTAACACGAGTTATCTTTTGGCGATGCCCATTTTTTTGCAAAAAATGCGATCCTTTTGGACCCGTTGGTCCATTTTCTGGAGTTCGGATCTTCTAGTTACTACAACTATTCAAAATTTCTATTTTCATTCGCCAGTTGAGCATTATATTGTTCGTCGCAGCAAGGTTTAAGAAAGTGTTTCTAGCTAAAGAAAAGACACTTAAAATAAATTTCTGGATTTCCAATTTACTTTTAGTTAAACATGTGGGGGAATATGCGGTGTACCTGTGGGGAATATGTGGAGGAACATTGAGGAAGATATGAAGGAGCTTATGGGGAAACGCGTGGAACATGCAGAGAACATGCGGGGAGGAATGGTGGGAAGATGCGGGGAAACATGCCGGAAGACAGATGGCCCGAGCCACTTCTTTAGACCTATTCAACAAAATGGGACTTTTTTGTACCTTTATTACATTCTTCCATGTTTATCTCTTCTGGTTACCCCGAATCTGTAGTGCGAATGGTTAGAAAAAAAGCAGGATCTTGAAAATATATGTAGAGTTTAATTGAGTACATGATGTTACGTGAATTTAATCTGTTTCTTAAGACTTTGTTTGTAGTCTCTAAGCAACGTATATTTAATTAAGCAATTTTCTCTTTTAAATTAATTATTTACAGTGCGAGAAATGTTCGTACGGGTCACAGTAAATGTCAAATGTAATAATTGTAATATGATGGGAAGATTCCTCCGCAATAATAGAATGTGTATTGTCTAGTTGATTCGATTTATTTTATTTGATAATTTATAATAGTAATAAGTTCAATTTATGCCATTAGTTTAATACTTACATTATTGGCGATTTTTTCACATTATTATATTTATGAGTACATGTGCTTTAAATAATGTCAAGTTAAGTTTATTGAAAACACAACCGTTTTCTGTGAAAACTAGCTCAAATTTCCGCATTGTTAGGAACGCTCAAACGCCATTTTCTCATAAATGGCTACAAATTTTTTCTTCAAACTTTCGAACGGATAGTGCTAATTGCACCTTTTAATATGACGTAAAGTTTATTTTGAGGATTTTTTTTCAAAATTACACATACGTAATTTTTAAGGATCTCTCACATCTTTAATATTCACATTACCAGCAATTTGTAAACATTATTATATTTGTGAGTGTGTGTGCTTCAAATAACTTCAAATAAAGTATTTTGAAAACTCAAAACTTTTCTGTGAAAATGAACTGCAAATTTCGCATTTTTAGTAGCGATAAAACGCAATTTTCTTTAAAACGGCACAAAATTTTTACTTTCCCGTATACGTACGTATACAGGGAGTGATATACGTAGTATAGGGAAAGTTATGTAATGCTGCCCGAAAAAATGGCCAATTTTCGGCGGAAAAAAAGTAATTGCCGGGCTGTGAAAACGAAGTGGATAAAACCAGTTGCTAAATTAAGAAAAAAAATCTCCTAACACGTGGTGGTAGCCAGAAACCCTGTTTTGTGGGCCATTGATACCGAAAAACCGATACCGAAATTGAAAGGAAAACGTCCGTCTGTCCGTATGTCCGTCCGTCCGTCCGTCTGTGAACACTGCTAGCGCCTAAACCATACGTACGATTTCTTCCAAAATAGATATTCCCCGGTTAATCTCATTCTAGTCGAAGCTTTGAGATTTTGAAAAAGATTCTTCAAAATTTGGGGGTACTTTATATAAAGCCCCCTGGGGATTTTCAAACTTGTCTCAAAAACCGGCTCCAATTTTTTTCTTTAAATTTCTTGTATGAATAGAGTAAAATACACTTATTAACATGGCATAGGTCCGATTTTCACGGATAACTCTGAATTTTCGAAAATTGTGAAAGTTTGAATTTTTTTCGGCGTTTTTTTTCCAACTACAAAATTGAAGATAGAGATTTTTGCTTCCAATGACAAATGAATGTACTTTTGGAGGTACAGCTGGTAGTTACAGCTGGCAAGAAAGAGTACGTGGCAAATCCGAATAGCTAGCGAAGACCCAAGGAAATAGAAAACGAATACGGGAAAGTCTGTGCCATTCTGTTGCACCACTAGTTCGTTTTCACGGCCCGGCAATTAATTTTTGTCCGCCGAAAATTGGCCATTTTTTCGCGCAGCATTACATAACTTTTCCTATACTACGTATATCACTCCGTGTATACGTGCGTATACAGGAAGGTAAAAAGATATAAAAACTGTATTAAAAACTGGACATGCATCAATGAGAATATTTTAACGCTATAGTTTAAAATATATGGAATATATATATATATATATATATATATATATATATATATTGTATTGATGTATACAAGGGCTAGCCATCGGCAATTGTATTGATTCAGGTTAGTTTTAATCTTTAGTTTTAAGCCTATTTGTTCACCATTATATTTCTGGACTTCGCTAATCTGTACATATTATTTATATTACGGTTGTTTACTGCATCTCATATGTGTCGATTCTTACCCTGAACTCCGCTCCCTTGGAACTCTTTACATTGTGGCTTACATATATATACCATACTAGCTGGTACCCGGCGCGTTGCTGCCGCAGAAGAAATAATTAAGGGAATATTCCTCTCCCTCCTCTCTTTCCCCCTCTCCTTTTCCGCCTCTCTCATTTTCCCCACTCTCTCTCTTTTCCATCTGTTTCTTTTCCTCCTCTGTGTCTCTTTTCTCCATCTGTCTCTTTTTCCCTCTCTGCGTCTCTTTTCTCCATCTGTCTCTTTTTCCCTCTCTGCGTCTCTTCTTCCCCCACTCTCTGACTTTTCCCGCTCTCTCCCCCTCTCTCTATTCCCCCTCTCCCTATTTTCCCTCTCTTTCATTATTTCCCCTCTCTGTATTTTCCTTCTCTTTCACTATTTTCCCTTTCTCTATTTCCTTCTCTCTTTTTCCTTTAATTATTTTCCCGTTCTTTCTCTATTTCCTTATCTCTTATTTTTCATCTCCCTCTCTTCCCTGTCTCTTTTTCACTTTCCTGTCATCAACTTGCGCCGCCTGCTCCTTGTGTTCTCCTCGACCTTGCCCCACAGCACACGGCAACGCCCAGCAACAATGAAGCTCACGAGGATTGGGAATTGCATTTAACTGAAACGCTATCATGTGCTGTAGCGCCATCTAATGGAGTTACAATAATTGTACCATGCCTGTGTTCTTCCCGCAAGTGCAAGCAATATGTTGACACATTTTTATCGCAATTGGATGCTGCTGCGGCAACGCATTAAGCACGAACCAACAAACATTGATTTTTATATGTTAGATTAATTTTCTGCATAATAATTTTTCTAGCTTATGAAGAACCCCGCATTGCTGGGGTATTTATCATAATTTTGTATTAAACAGAAATTGAAATTCCATCTATTCCCGCCCTGTGGCAGAGCCTACTCCTATCTATTCTACCGTATATTCCCTCCACGCTATCACGCCTCTCTGCCTTGCTCCAATTTGGAAAAACCTACACACTACAGCACTTCTCACTAAAAAATATTTAAATTTTAGTCCTATTGGGGTTCCGGCCCCCAAACTCCTTTCTCTTTATAACTGAAAATAATGAACAAATCTAAAGTAAAAAATTAAATGCATGTACTTACGTTATTCTATTTGTGGAGTTTTATGTATTATATACCAAGACTTACAATAACTTGACACATTATAAATCTTACTCTTTTTCATATTTTTTCTTCTCGCGTATTTATATAGAAAAGTTTGAAATTGATGTTGCCGCATCAATCGACTGTTAGAAATAATTAAAGTAATTTTAATTGGATTCTAGTACCTGCTTTAGGATCCTTGATAAATTGTGGCTGACCAAAAGGAGCTACTAACCTCTTATGCGATTATAATATCTCAAAAATCCGAGATCACAGTGAATCCGGGCTTGACAACACTTTTTCTCTTATTTAAAACAACAACCTTCAAAACCAGCGTTGTCACACATTAAATTCCTCCAAATACCCATTTACCAATACTATTTCACTTTAATTGTACCGCCGTTTTACTAAAAACTGTATTAATGCCGAACTGTCATCAATTTAACCATTCCTTCAGCACCCAAAGGTACTCTCTACTATCCCATTCTCTACCATATTAAAACACTTCTCTGAAGCATGCATTCCTCCATCAGTTTCAGAATAATACGTAAATCGCACTGTCGCTCGCCTAACCTGCAAGTACGTAATAATTATGCTTAATTCACTACAATTAAACATATGTGCATATGTACCTTTTTACGGCAATGTTAACCACATTCATCAGAAAATGATATCTTCCAAACATTTGGTCTCTTGTACACTTAATGCACTCACATCTACACGCAATTAAAATCAATATTCAAGTTACTTTTGTAAATAAAGCGAAAAAAACTATTACTATTACACTAAAACAAATATTTAGGGTTAGACAACTGGCTGTGAAAAATAAACAAACAGTCCTCTAAATACACAATCCTTTACATTGATGAAAACAGTAGAAGATCTCAGACCTCTTCCTCTGGTGGCGCGCAGCTTAACAATTGACATTGATCCACCATTGAATCTGTGATGTAAAGCCAGGCGAAAAATGTCCGGAAAAGTAATTATTTTGTGAATATAGTAAGGTTTGCGATTGTAAATCATAGCCTATGTTACTCCAGACCTTTAAAGGAAGCTAATACAAAAGTTTCATCAGTATTGGTTCAGTAGATTCAGAGATTATCGCGCTGTAAGTCAGTGCAGTTCTGTCTTTATATATTAGTATAGATAAGGAATATATGGTATATATTCCTTATATGGTATATATATGTAAGCCACAATGTAAAGAGTTCCAAGGGAGCGGAGTTCAGGAATATATATATATATATATATATATATATATATATATATATATATATGATATAATATATAGATTAGCGAAGACCAGAAATATAATGGTGAACAAATAGGCTTAAAACTAAAGATTAAAACTAACTTGAATCAATACAATTGCCGATGGCTAGCCCTGACTCTTGCTCTGTCGTAATCTTTTCCAGGTATTCATCATACAGCACGACGTTGCCTTCTGTATCCAAGTAGATTTTCTCAAGGTCTTCAGATAGGGTCAGCACGACATTACGAAATTTATTGCGTACCTTCAAACTTTTAACTACATTTCTAACGATTGGATTTTCAAAAAGAGTTCCATGCTGAGCACTTGTTTGCTTATCTGCTGGAAACAAAAAACTTTCCTCTTGACCGAGCAGCTGAATTCTTTTCACTTTATCTACGGTGCTTTTCGTATTTGCACCAGCCTCCGAGACAAAATATAACTTAGCTTTCCTCTCCATTGTATTGATTTGTAAGCCACAATGTAAAGAGTTCCCAGGGAGCGGAGTTCAGGGTAAGAATCGACACATATAAGATGCAGTAAACAACTGTAATATAAATAATATGTACAGATTAGCGAAGTCCAGAAATATAATGGTGAACAAATAGGCTTAAAACTAAAGATTAAAACTAACCTGAATCAATACAATTGCCGATGGCTAGCCTTTGTATACATCCATACAATAACATCAATGCTCACAGCAATGCGGAGTCTTGTTATCAACTGCCTCTCACGCGCATGTCGACAATCGACGTTGCCAAGCTTGATTACACGCAAGCTTATATATGCCCCAAATGACGATACTTCTGAAATAGAGAAAATTGCTTGTTTAAATCAATTGGCAAGTGTCTTAGATGGAATCGCTAATAAAAAAAGATGTATTATTACTGGGGAATTTTAATGGTAGAGTAGGAAGGCAAGTCCAAAATGATTTGTCGGAAGATACGGTGAGGAAACTAAGAATGACAATGGTAAAAGGTTGATAGAAGTGTGTATGCAAAATGGCTTAAAAATCTGGAATGGGTTCTTTAAACATAAAGATATTCATAAATTTACATGGCTAGAGGAACAAGAAGAACAATTATAGATTGCGTACTTGGCAAACATAACAAAGCCAATGTGGAAGACTTCAGAGTATATAGGGGTGCCGAATGCAACTCGGATCATTATTTGCTGAGGTCAAAATTGTATCTTCCATATGTGAATGAAACCCAACAAACTGATATTCAAGACACAAACAATTCAGAATAAAAATCCCTAAATATAAACTTCATTTTCTGGCTTATCAATAAATTTGCTATATAAACTCAGACTCGATGGAAAGCTATCAAATATAGATCACACAACTACCCAATCTCTCTACGACGGAATAGTAAGAGCTACCCATGAAGCTTGGAGAAGCAGGAAGTTGGAAAGGGAAAATAAGTGATATGTGGTGAAATAGTTCGTTTCAAAAGAAAGTAAGAGAGAAAGAAAATGCTTATAGAAAATTGCTAAGTACTCAAGATGATGATGACGAAAAGATGTACAGTCAAATAAGTAGGGAAACAAAAAAGGAAATTATAAAATCTAAGAATGCTTCTTGGGGAAAGAAATGTGAAGAAATTGACCAATACATTGGCAGTACCAAAGCAACAGAGTCTTGGAAAAAAGATCTAAGAACAAATGAGGAACAATGTTTAGCCTTACAACCTATAAGTCTACAACAATGGAAATAATATTATCAAGAATTGGTGAAAGAAGACAGAAAATAATTTATGAATGTTTACAATATTAATATGGAAAATAGAGATAATGACATGGAAGACAATACAATAAATGAGATTGGAAAGGCTCTTAGAACATTTAAAAATGGAAAGTCTCCAGAGCCAAGTGCAGTGTATATAGAGCTGTTAAAAATGGTCCTAATGTACTTCTTGAAATTCTCTGCCAACAGTACAATAGATGTATGAAGGAAGAGACGCTGCCAGAGTACTTTAGAAAAGGTTATATTCCTAACATATACAACAAGGTAACAGAAAACAATGTGGGAATTACAGATGTATAACTGTGCTCTGTAGTATTGGCCGGTTTGTATGGAAAAATACTAAAATTTCGCCTTGAAATGGATCTTGTAGATGAGGCTTTATAGTGCGGCTTTATAGCTAGACGCTCGTGCACTGATAGTAGTACGAGACTAGTGACTGACAAACGACTTGCCCATAATTTAGAAACCCACCTGGTATTTGTAGATTTAAGAAAAGCCTACGACACAGTTTCATTAAAAAAAAACTCTGGATGGCAATGGAGAAACAAGATGTTAAGGTGTACTTATTGAAAGATGTCAAAGAACTATTCAGTAGAAATATAAGTCAGATTAAAATTGAAAGAAATCTTTCTGAACCATTTTCTGTAAGTAAAGGCTTACGGCAAGGGTGTTGTATAGCTCCTACTCTGTTCAAATTATATTTAAACGAAGTTTTAAAAAACTGGAGGAGAAAATGTTGCAATCTTGATGTAAAACTTGTTGATTTCACGCTCTATTCTCTTAATTATGCAGACGGCCAAGTTGTCTTCGCTGAGGACGAAGATGATATTTTGTATAAGTTGCAAAAACTTAATGAAGAGTACTTAAATTGGGGACTGGAAATAAATTTTAATAATCTGGTTGTAGGAGGAGAAGTCAAGACTCTGTGTATACCCAATGGACCAGAATTAAAATTCTGCCAGAATGTTATCTATCTAGGTACTCAAATAGCAGCAAACAGAGGAGGGGTAGTACACAAGATAGAGTGGAATATCAAAAGGCAAAGTAGCTATAAGGCAATTACATCCCTTAATACTATCCCTTAATACGGAACAAAACTCTAAGGAAGAATGTTAAAAGAAGATGATATAAGGCTACCGAAGAGAGTTTTGCCACATATGGGTCTGAAATTTGGGAAATATCGAAAGGTAATGAGAATAACTTACAGCAATGGAAATGGACTACTGGCGAACAAGCTGTGAATTAACATTGTTGGACAAAGTAAGAAACAAAGAAATTAGAAGAAAA